>JAOWBL010000008.1:11978938-12000914 GCA_028564865.1 Zenarchopterus dispar
TCTCTCTCTCTCTCTCTCTCTCTCTCTCTCTCTCTCTCTCTCTCTCTCTCTCTCTCTTTCTCTCTCTCTCTCTCTTTCTCTCTCTTTTGTGTGTGTGCGAACGAAGTCCCATGACAGCTATCTGATTACAAATAGTCAACTCGATTGTCTTCACGTTTTGAATTCAATCAAACATTTTAATATATGAAATCGTGTATTTGTGGCCTCTAACCGTGATAAACGATTGTGCAGGCAGCATCTGTGCTGCACCAGCGCTGCATCGGAAAGGTCAGTGGTGTGAATGCACACACCACTGACACACAGATATCTGTGAAACAGCAGCTCAGCACCCACAACAAAGACGGCATGAGCCTGGCAGTATTCCACTAACACCCCTTCAGTCCCAGTCATGTGTACTGGTTTACAAGACCTGAATATGTGCAGCATAAGGCATGTGCTCAAACAAAAAACAATAGTTTTAGCTTTTGCAAAAAACTGTAAAAAAAAAAAAAAATTTAAAATTAAAAATTAATTTTAGAAAAGGCATCCCAAACTTAGTCAAAAAAGTGCAAATCCAACAACTGTTTTCTATAACTGTAGATTTATTCAGGAACTATTTAGATAATACTACTTCAGCTTTGTAGCAATCAAAATCAGTTTAAGTTTCTAGATCTCCACTTTAATATGGAATATATTTGAACATAGCTCTTAAATAACTTACATGACAGCGAGGCAAACCACTGAAATCTGTGTAGATAAAAAAAAAATAAAATCACTGCAAATGCAAATATAAGTCTCTTAGAAATAATAAAAGAAAAGGCTTATGCTCAACATCCTTTTGATATGCAAAACACAGCTGTCTGCCTTTATTCTGTTAAGCTTACAAAATGCTGTATGAGTGCAGATCTGCGTGAATAAATAGAGCAAGTGTGTGGAGCTGGTTCGGTTGGACTTGTAGTTGTGAGACATGGAAGTGAAACAAAGAAAGGACATGGCTGTTGTGCTTGTCTTTGATAGTTAACCTCTCGATGGAACCCCTGGGTATTGACTCTCTTATGTAAACACCCATTGATTCTCTTGCATCTGTCATTTTGGAAGAGACACACTATGTTTCCCCTGGGTGCTGGGGATCGTTCCCCGGTGCTTCTCATCCCTGCATGCACACGCACACAAACATCACACAAGAGAAACACACAGATTCCACCCAGGTGTTGGTTATTTCTGAGCTCATTCAAACACATGCAGTCCATAACGCCATGCTTTCCCGTTTCCCTGCCTCTCTCATCCCCCCGCTGTCTCTGATAGCTGCATATCGTCCAGGCACTGGACCGTTACAACTCTTCTTTCCCTCACTCTCGCTGCCCTTTCATGTTTCCTTATCTCTGCCCTGTCTTTGCTCTTCTTTATCTCCACTTATTTTCTCCCCTTCCTTTTCAGATTGTGGCATATCAGCCATACGACAAAGCAGTGGACTGGTGGTCTTATGGAGTACTGCTGTATGAAATGCTGGCGGGACAGGTAACACTCAAGCGATTCAGTAGATCGGCGGACACTTAAGTCTGTAGTACTTTGTTGTCACTTCAAAAAGACTGTCATTTCTTTGTATTTGGTCTTAATTTACCCACGGGGTTGTGGCTAATCTCTCTCTTGTTGAACTTCTTTCCTTCAAGCCACCATTTGATGGTATTGACGAGGAGGAGCTGTTTCAGTCCATCATGGAGCAAAGTGTGTCATACCCGAAAACCCTCTCTCGTGAAGCTGTCGCTATCTGCAAAGGAGTAAGTCGCTTTCTGCTCTCCCGTGTAACTTTTAGCCCACAGACAATTAAAATGACTGGATATCAGAAAATGAAATAAAATGACATTAGTACATTTAATAGCGAAATGTGTTTAAAATCCATTCAGCCAACACACTACTGACTTCCTAAAAGAATAGGTCAGCATTTTTGGAAATATGCTTATTTGCTTTTAAGTGGGTGTGAATACTGTCCACACGCTCACATTTGTGAGTTGATTATTACGCCTCACCCGAAAGCCTCTATCTTAGCAAAAGATAGTAGAAATAGGTCAAACAGCATGGGGGGAAATAGTTCATTACTTTTATTTGGCATGGTCACAACATACTGTGGAAAAAAGGTGTGAAAAGAATAAGTTATTGCATTTTGGAATATTATGTGGTATTTCATGAATGCATATTTTAAAGCTTTAGCTTATCTCCGCAAGTCTTTCACTGACTCCTCATTTCAGGTTGCATTCCTCACCTTTTGCCATTTTCAAACTCGTCTTTGCCAAAGATTAAAACAGATTCTGAGCAAAGACCTCAGAGCTAAAACCCTCAAGGTTTGATAAAGATTGCCTGTTGATTTAGTGAAAAATTGTTAAGGTTCACAGGGCCGTTGTTGCATATTTACCAACCAACTAGATCAAAGGGATATCCGCCCCTTGCAAAATACCCGAGCCCCCATTCCACCCGCTATGTCACTATTGTGTCATTGATGTGAACTAAAGTTACTGTTTCCAGAAATATTCATATTAGCTGAGTCACTTTACAGTTTGAAATACACTTTTTTTACACTTAGCGAATGCAAATCATGAGAGTGGTGCTTTCTTCTGTAGTGTACTACAGTTTGCTGTAATATTTACTCTCTGTACTGCTACTTGGGGTTGTCAACAGCAGAAAAGGTTAAACCTATTGTTTAACCCCTTTTTTCAAGTCTTAATAACAAGCTCAGCTACGACATATGGTTGCAGGAAAAAAAAGAATCAGAATATTTTGAAATACAGCAAAGTTTGCAGCGTTCATTGACCTCATCTTCATTTTTATCCCAGCTCCTGATGAAGCACCCAGGCAAGCGCCTGGGTGGAGGAGAGGAAGCAGAGAGGGAGATCAGGGAGCATCCGTTCTTCCGCTGGATTGACTGGGACCGTCTGGAGAGACTGGAGATCCAGCCACCCTTCAAACCCAGAAGTGTCAGTTGAAGCTTTGTTCCTGTCTTCCTTTCTCTCACTCCCACATTGTCCCTCGCTTCCCTGCATGTCTTTTCTCTCCGTCCCTACTATAATGGTTATTTTATACCTTCCTCACCTCTCCATCACTCCCACCCTCTCCTCTAATCCACTCCATTTTCTGTCTTTCATCACTTGTGCTGGTTCTCAATGATGGGCTCTCAGCGCTGAGCAGCAGACAGTCCAGAAATAACATACAGGACCTTCTGACCCAGGGGTTTTTCAACTCCTCCGTATGCAAATGTGCACCATCATTAGCCTGCCACTTGCTAGTTTGATGACCCGCTGGCCAGTGCTGAGATGTGCCAAGAGTTGGCTCAGTGTGCTGAGGGGTTAGAGGCCAGGACCATTAGCCTAATGAGATTCACGTAATCCAGCAGAACGGCTGTCAGATGATGTTAAGTGGGTGGAAAAAGGTGTGACAAGTTTTCTTCTTACAATTGTGTGGCTCCGGGAGGATGTATGTGGGTGAAGGAGATATGTCAGTAAATTATTTCTATATTCTGACATTTTTTTTGTACTAGATTTTTGTTTAGGACAGTCATGAAAATTCAAATGTGGATAGCAGCATGCATGTGCAAAAAATGTGCTCTGATTTGGATGTTTTGTGTTCATACCTCCTCTTCTGCAGGGTGGGAGAAAAGGTGAAAACTTTGACAAGTTCTTCACGGCAGCTCCATCAGTACTCACTCCGTCTGATCCAGACATACTTGCAGCCATCAATCAGGAAGACTTCTTCGGCTTCTCCTTCCTCAACCCAGACTTTGCCCCCTCACCTCTCACTGCTGTTTGAAAATGGCTCCCGAGCCTGCTCATCCAAGATCCCCTTATTATCCTTCAAAATGGTAGTTTTATAGCAGAGAATTTGAGCATGAGAGCTAGCAGCAAGCGCAAACACCTCTCAACCAAATTCTGACGTTTACATGAAAATGCCAAGACACCTTGATATTTGAGCACTATGTCTGATGTAAGTATGTATTAGTTTCCTCGTGTGCGTCAACACTGCAAACAGTGGCAGTATTATGGATCTTAGACATCTTTAAGAGTTCTCTTAACTTGGTGTAAGAGTATTATAGGATCAACTTCATAAATAATCTCTTTGCATGCAGCTAGTTTTTTAAATAGAACTAGGTCATCCAAGGAAGATAAACATGTTTAACTTTACAACTTTTTCCATGACTATAAGTGAAGTTATTCTCTGTTGTGTGAAGATGGAATTTACCTGTGACTTTTTTCTTGTCAAGTTTTTGCTTTTGCTCCTCCACAGACCACATAGTATGCAAAACAATACTCATTTTCATCATTTTCCATGACAGACGTTTCTTTAAAGGTCTGTTTAAATTTAAAAGTTTCAAATAACTAAGAGCAGTGTAGCACACCCTGGCTCAATATGAATTTCAGAGCTCTGGTCTTGAGAAAAGTCTGAAAATCGGAACAATAAACGAGGTAACTCTAGAGGCAGCTTGGAAAGGTAACTCAAGCAACATATCATACTCGCGTGCACCTCTCTACATGCTTCGCTCAAGCTACGCCCTCTGGTTTATTCATCTGTTTGAAGGTGTGACTGCCGAGATTGCAGCACCTCAAAATTCCCACCACACTCTACCTGCAGCCTCCAAGTCTGGGGTCAGGAAAGACATTAAGTCGTTGCTCCCATCGCTCCCAATGTCTCCGTGTAGGTATCATCCGTGGGGAGCGATGAAGTCACGGCTGAGATGACTGGCTGAAAGTGAAATTCCATGAAATGCATACAGAGTGTGCAACTCTTCTTCCCCACTTATACATATAATTTTTTTTAATTACTAAAGTGTACCCATTTCAATAACTAGGCATCAATCCCCATGAGATGGTTTGAATACTTCTGAATACTTATCTCATGCTGTTAGCTATGTCTAAATGACACTCGACTACGATGCAAACTGAACTGGTAGCCATGTCTTGTTTTTGGTTTATTCTTATATGCAGATATATAGTATTATGTATCATAAAGGCATCATGTGATACACTGCTAGATGCATCCGTCCTCACTTAGCTTCTCAGTTTAAGATCACATCTGCGACCTCAGTGGATCCCCTGACACGCATGACCGGTGCTGCCAGCACAATGTGACAGTGAATGGAGTCCCCCCTTCAGCTCGTGCTCACATTATTTGACTTTATTGACACTGGAAGAAAGCCCTCACATCACTACTTCAGTTTGAGCGTCATAATTCTTGTAATGCAGGTTTTTGTTTTTTCTGTCACGCAGCAGAAACAGGCTTACACACTTTGCAGACTACTGAAATGCCCCCCTTTTATTCCAGTACTTTCTTTTTTCTTTTTTTTTTTGCAGTTTCACAAAAATACATCAGTTCTTCATGTCTTCATAAACAAGAGGTTTGTGAGCTTGAACTGGTACAAACTTATATCTTTGTGTGGTGTACGCTAGAAATCTTTTTGCAGCGTAATGACATGCTCACAGCATTGATTGGTAGTAATTAGAAGCGAGGCTCAATGGGATTGTTCAATACATGGAAAAAATACTACCAGTGCTATAATTTGAACTTGTCCGAACAGGGCAGGTGGCTGTAACATCCTGATAATCTTATATGTTTACACATGTTTTGTTTCTGTAAAAAAAAAAACATATATGATTTTTTTCTTTTTCTGTCTTTTTTTTTTTTTTTTTTAAAGTTCACATGTTGTTGTGGCCAGAATATAAAAGGTTATTTTAGCTCAGCCTCAGTTGAAGTCAAATGTTGCAACACACAATCCTCATATACAATAGATACAATATATAAATATTAACAATTGATGATATATGGTGTATGCATCCATTATTTAGTTAACCTTTAGTTGTTAACTTTTTTTGTTTGTGTGCTGGAAAAATAAGATCAAAATAAACTTACTGAGAAAAAAATGAAATAAGAACGATGATGTGCCTAATTTTGTGACATTGTCGAAAGCTACTGAGAAATATGTCTTACCTCCTGTTTTGTGTGCTACACATAGCTCTCTGTCACTTCCTCACT
Source organism: Zenarchopterus dispar (assembly GCA_028564865.1). Taxonomy (NCBI): domain Eukaryota; kingdom Metazoa; phylum Chordata; class Actinopteri; order Beloniformes; family Zenarchopteridae; genus Zenarchopterus; species Zenarchopterus dispar. The sequence goes on from JAOWBL010000008.1 coordinate 11,984,933, forward strand.
TTCACAGATACGCAAAAAAAAAAAAAAAAAAAAAAAGTGCAATATCCAGCATGTGCACACACTCTCACCCACCAGCAGAGAAGATGCTGACCCCTCTGTTTGCCGTGGGACTGTAGTTGTCGAACCAGTGAAACCGTGCCGTCTCGCTTTCACTCCCCCTCCTACTCCTCTTCTGTAACAGCCTCTCACGTTCCCCTCCTCCCCCTCCCCTTGCCCTGCCCACCTCCCCAACCAGCCCTTCCAGCATCAAGATGGGACTAATATCCCCGCGGAGACTTGAGTTATAACAAGTTGACCTTCACATTAAAATCTCATCAACTTCCCACCTCCCTCTGTTCTTCTCACCCGCCCTTCATGTCTCTTTCTCGCTGCTTCTCTCTTCTGTCAGTCCTGCACTGTTAATACTTTATGGCTTTGTTTTATGTCACTCTTTTAATCTTGCTGTCAAAATTTATTGTTGTAGCAAGTATGTCTTTGAAACAGCCCTTGTTGTTGATTGTTGATATCTTGTCTTATCCTGTCCTGCCTTTATATCAAGATTATGATCTGCTTTGCGCTATTTTACTGAGGTTCAAGCAGTGAAAGTGTTAGATGGATGTAGAGGGCATCCCTAGCTAAGCATAAAAGTCTTTAACTTTAACATCAGTGTGTATTTTTACTGCTAAACACCACCTAAGAATATACATTTTTTACACTGGAATAATTCTAGTAAATATGAGTCTCATATAAATGACTACAATGGCTCGATTGCGTCATATTGCAAAATAAATTGCACTGATAGCAACATACTTCTGGTCAGTAATATAGTTCTTGAAAGACTCAAATAGAAGTATATAACCCACAGCAAATAAAATTAATGACAGTTTTCTGACAGAAGATATCTTCTTAATTCACCTGATGTTGATTGTCAACCTTTTCTCCGACCTGGGATGCCTGATCTTTCTCTGAAAGTGAACCCCCAGAGCTCAGTGGTTGGAGTCGTGCGTGCAATCCATCACTTTCTATCACTGTGACATCATATCATCCCTCTTCTCCAGCGCTGCCTCCTCTCCCTCCATCTCTATTCTGCTCTGGTTCTATCTTTCCTCAATCTCTCATTCTCACCCACTTCCACTCTAACTCTCTCTTGCTCTTGGCCTGAGGTCAGAGTGTGCTGTAGACTATTGATATCGTTGCTAAAAATATAGGATTCCTTCACTTGTCAGCTAAAAATAGAATAAAGGGACACAGACCACAGGGGACAAAGGAGGAGGGGGCAGGAGAAAAGAAGGATGCTGGCTGTACACAGTTCTTGCCACTTATCTGTATCCATCTACTCATCTGAATGAACTGCAATTAAAGGAAAAGAAAAAAGACTCTGAGCTCATTTGATCTTCTCTGTCGAGTCCACACTTAATACTAATATGCATTTTTAATCTTCTTCCAATCCATACCTCAAACATACATCTCCCTGCCTTTCTCTCTTTCTGCTTTTTTCTGTTTGCATTTATTGTATATTACTTTATATGGATTTTATATATTGTATCTTTATTTCATGTATTGAAATATACTCTTTACTGAACAAAGTATTGCTGAGGTTGAAAATATCTTCAACAGTGGCACTCAGAAATGTAGCAGTTGAATAAATTTCCTGAGAAGACTATTTTTTGTTTAAAATAAGATGCTGTTGAGAGGTATTTCATAAACGTATACACAAGGCTTACAGTTCTTTTATTTACAATTTAATAAATCAGCAAGTTATTCTTACAAACTTTATTTCTATGACATCATGCATTTTACAGATAACTGACCCTTACTCAAAGGTGTAATTGATAAAATCAAAAAGGTATAAAAATGAATAATAGTTTGAATAAATGCTTTACAATGAGCGCTGTAAATAAAGTCAAGAAAGATATGAGAAGAAATGATTAAAAAAGAAAAAGAAAACAATAAACGTGATGTGATATTGTGGTTTTGACATTACTTCTCCCACACCCCCCCACACACCAACTGACACTCACTCACTCACGCGCGCACACCCTCTCCCTCCCTCTCCAACACTTCTCCCTGCTGCTCTGCTACAGTACGCTGTCTCTTTCTCTCCGTGGCCAAAGTAGTGAGCGATCCACCGCAGTGCCTGGGACGGACTGAAGTGAAAGGGGGAGCGAAGAGGGATTTAAAGGATGAGCAGGGGGGCGTAAGGGTTAACACACGCAGAGGAGAGAAGAGGGAGGAAAAGGGAGAAACAAGAGGGAGGGAGAAGGAAAAAGACCAAAATCCAGCGAGTCGCCTTGGTGTGAGGTTCCTTCGCCACTAACCTGTGCGCACGACTCGCGTGGCACTGTGAGTATTTCTCCTTCTCTGTCTCTTGGTTTTTCTTGGCAGTGTGATTGCAGCAGTGACTCAGTCGTTTAAAATATAAAGCGCGTGTTTGTGTGTGTGAGTGTGCATGTGTGCGTGGTGACAGCTGTAAAAAAGAGCAGAATTCATAACGCGTCCTCGCGTCGTGTCAGCGCGAAGAAAACCGCTAAATTGAGAGCGCACGGGGGGGAAAAAATAGTTTTGACCTGACAGCCAATTAAGCTGCTCTCCTTTTCACAGTTTGATTCCAATTTTCCATCTGAGTCGTTCACATGTTCCTTACTCTGTGTTTATCCCCTCAAAACTCTCCGCGTGAGTGGGAGATATTGGAGGGGGGTGTTCTCCACAAACCGATGCGCATATCGTTACCTCGTTCAGTCCAGTTGCTTATTTGGATGTGGAAGTGTGAGTGTGGAATTCAAGTGCATATTTTACACCACATGGCACAGATCTCGTTTACATACTGTACATGCGATTGACAGAAGTGTGGATTTCCAACTCTGTGCTCTCTTGTGTGCAAATGATACACGACTGTGGATCCGCAGTTGAGGTACTCCCAGAGATCAAAACCACCTACTGAGTCATAATATCTACGTATGGTCCTCGTGAAGTCATTTGTTTCCATGTGAGTGACTTCATCGAATCGCTCAGCCTGATTTGGAGAGGCTGAACAATGAAGGCATGGTTGCTTAAGAACACCTTTTAGTTCGTTGTAGGCGCTTTCCCGTCGTGCGCGTCCATGTTGAGTTTTTCTTCCTTTTTTTTTTTTTTTTTTTGGGCCAAGGTCTTCTCCTGCATATCTGCAACACTCTTCTTCTGTTCTTCCTTTGAAAGAAAGAAAAAATCTTTCCAAACACAGTTTCTCCAGGGAGTTTTTTTTCCTTCTGTGTTTTTACATCTTTGTGTACTTTCCTGCTATCCATCACTCCCTCTTTTTCTCGGTCTCCTTTTCCTGAGAGCCTTAGAGCTAATGTCAGTCTGTAGATTGTGATAGATTAGAGTGAATTAAACCTTTTGTCACCCTTGTGGCTCCTATCAAACCAATTCAATTGGCTCATTGCTTTCTGAATGATGGAGCTGCAGGCTGTCTCGGAGCACTAAAATTGGATTGTTATCACTCATCTAATGGAGAAACTGCATTTCCGCTCTTTTTTTTCTTATTCACAGTCCCAAATCTAAGATGTTTGTTTCTTAAGAAGTTACAACAGCTCTTCAAGAGACGACACAAAAAAGGGGATAGTTAACAGAAAGACCGTTTGTATGCTCAATATTTTTTCATCCAGCTCTATTAGGTGTCGTAACGTCATTTTGTAATTTGGTTGCACTGTGATGGAACGATAATCTATCCAGGTTGTAGCTCACATGCTGCCCAATGACAACTGGCATAAGCTCCAGTGCTTGAACAGGATGGAGGGTGGATGGAGAGATGGTTTCAATTGTGTCTTCTATGACTGACAGCGCTCTCCATGGTGCTGAAAAAGTCTTGTACCACTTGGCAAATCCATTCATGTCTTCAGTGCTACCACTAAAACGGATTCACACTCATTTCTGACCACATCCTCCAACTGCTGGACAGTGTGACCATCCATTCCTTTGCCTGCCTCCTTGCTGGTCATCTTTATATGTCATTCATCCATGCTTCCAGTCACGGTATGTCATTCCAGAGTTGTTCTGATTTCACAGTAACACTGTCCGCTTCACTCATAAAGGCTCAAACTGTTTTCCTCAAGTCCAGTACACAGTCTCTATAAACCAAAAAAATATATATAAGTTTAAAAAAACACACACAAAAAAACATTTTAACAGGTTCTGCTGGAAACTGATGTGAAACTGAAGATATACAAAATATTCGGTTGTGCACTAGTAGAATGAAAGTAAACCTTGTAACTTTTCTTTTCAGTTTTAGTGGGTTTTGATAGTTTTTGTCTCGCATCTTCTTCTTCTTTTAGCTTTTCAGATGCCCAACTGTGTCATTTCTCAGAGGCTTTTACTGACGTGCACCTTTCACTAACAGCCAGCTCCGTTCTTAACATTATTCCTCTTCGGTCACTTAAGAAACCCTGTTCATCCCTGCTGTTGTATTAAAAGGGAATACATTTTAGAGCACGTCTCCAGCAGTATCTGTCCAAGAGGCCGGGCTTAATCTAAGATTTACTACATGACTGTTTCTGTTGCGGCTACCTACTTAAGAAAGGTTCAAATGTTTGTGACACAAACAGAATGGTCAAGTGTTTTTTGTGTCTATGTTAAGTTTCTGTTGTCAGCTCCTTCAGAGGTGTATGATAAAAGTTCAAATTGATTATTGAGGTTTAACATGTATGTATTGCAGTGTATTTTTAATGTGAACTTCTCACTGCAAGGCTCAGAATCTGTTATCTTAAGTCTTCAATGCTGAGTGTTTTTTATGAATAATAGTGGAACTCTTACACTAGTTTTTCCAAATAACAATCCTGAGCAGCACTGAAATGGTCAAGGAAAGCCCAAATACACACCATTCAAAACCTTGAAACAACTTTTACATCACGTATGCCTGATTTCCCTCCTGTCAGCTTCTATGAGAGTAAGAGGCTGAGGCACGAGTTGTTACATGATCATCAAAACTATACAAGTTCTGTTCTTACAGTAACTTACTGTAATCTACAAGATTTATCCACTGTTTATGTACAGTCCAGATAATGATGGGGTTTTTTTTCCTTTGGTAAACATTTTAATGATAGTCAGTCATTTGCATCTTCTGCTACAAAGCTGTAACTGGGATCTTTCCGATCTTTCCAATAGTTATTGCAGTGTCATATTTAATTTAGAAGGCAGCAGTGTTGCAATGTCTGCAAGACACAATATGAGAGTGACAACATCCATACGCAGGAAAACTGTGCAGCCATTGACAGATGCTTCATTACAGGCAGACATTCTGAATCTGTGAGCTAAAGCTGCATATTCATTTTCTGCTAATTGTGGCCAATTAAATCTCTGCCAAGTGTATGACCCTGGAAAAGTCTTTAAAGAGTAATTAAAATATACTGGCGAAACACAGTTTATGCTTATTTGAAAAATATGTAAATTAGCACAAAGAGGACATGCAGTTATGAATGTCTGCTGTTCTTCAGTGAGTCAGTCTCTTTACAGCGCTAACAACCTCTGCTAATAAGGTAAGGCAGCCATTATGTTGCCTGAGAGACCAAACCCAGGGTAGAAAAAGTCTGCTAAGCACTCCCTCCTGCTTGTTAGGCTTATTGCTGTGTGGTTAGTGCAGTGTAAAAACTGAAAGCAGCTTGGATGAGCCAAGATCTCTCTCTTCTCCTTTTGGTCTATAGCAGGACAATAAGAGGATGAGGTTTAAGGAGATTTCAGTAAAACCGAATCTTAAAGGAATGGAAATAAGCTGGACTGAAATAAGATTTTCCAAACTGAACCGCAGCATCTGAAAAAAAAAAAAAATACTATAAGTATTAACCCTGAAGTGACAGGATATAAGGGGGGAAAAAAAGAAAAACGGGGCATCTGCATAATAATATTGCTGCATATTTTATTTTCATACAGCCTAACAAAATGATTACAGTAAACAGCCCTTCTTTCTGTTTCCCATACGCACTTATCCTCCATTGCTTGTCAAGCTGATGCTAATGAACAGTGGTCCAAATTAAGTAGAGGCCAGCGGCAGAGCAACCCCATGCATATACACACATGCACTGAGTCTCATAAATCCATACAGACAGCATGCTGAAAGGATGTGCAGTGAAGCACTTCCTTTTATACCAGAAGTCACAGAAAGACTGTATGTGAGTCACACTCTGCTTCCGGCTTCTACCCTCCTATCTCTGTTTTTATCTTTTAAATCCTTGTCTAACTTCATTGGTAAAGTCATCATCTGTTACTTTTCCTTTCGCTCGACCTTTAACACGATTGGTTGCCCGCTTGCGTGTCACTAAATCATTTAAAGTAATAGCAAGTCAAGACAGAAGGATAGCCTTTAGCTGTGTGTCCCCATGGGTGCGAGTCACATGTTTGTCAAAGGGTTTCCCCATCTCCGGTGACCTACCCCCATCACCCTTTCTTTTTGTCACTCCTTTCATAGCTGTGATGTTCACTCCCTGTTCTCCTCTGACACCCCTCCCTCTGTCACTCTGCCCTCCAGATGAGTTCGTGCAGCAGCCGTGCATTGACCATCCTGTCCACGGTGTTCGGAGCCTGTGGGCTGCTGCTGGTGGGGGTGGCTGTGTCCACAGACTACTGGCTTATAATGGTGGAGGGAATCATCCTGCAGCAGAATCAGAGCATGGAGGTCAAGATGGCACTCCATTCAGGTCTTTGGAGGGTTTGCTTTGTGGCTGGTAAGAAGACAGAACACCATTTGTGTGTATACTTTTATGTACACACCAACACATTCGTCCAAGTAATGTTGTTTGTGCATATGTACACATCATCACAAAAATAAACTTGCAGAAAGAGATGGAAAAGGCTCGCAAGCAGAGTGAGAAAGTAATGAATGGGAGAAAAGGAAGCTAGGGACCGTGTGGCCTCTGGAATTAGAGCTGTCACAAAATATGATTGTTACCTGGTAGCAGGACTGCAGAGATCTGTGCTTCTTCACGCATCACTGACTTCATTCCCAAACGCAACATCCTAACATTCTTCATTTTTTTGTTTTCTCACAGGATCAGAGAACGGGAGATGTGTTGCTTCAGAATACTTCACCGAACCCGATATAGAGATCACCACTGAAAACACTGCAAACATCCTCAGTGAGTGAAACATAGACGCTGCAACGCATGTTTGGGCCTGCACAGGTGTCCACCTGCTGATTGATTGTGGGAAGTGAAACAAGAACCTTATATCCAAACTCCAAGAAGTAAATCATTCAGTTTGTCATTTGACAGGAAACTATCTGAAATTCACCAACCAAAACCTCACCATAATGATTTTATTAATGATTTGGTTAAAGGGTAATTACGCATTTCAGCAAACACAGTGAAAGGTCATAGTGCTTATGGATCCTTATTTTAATGGTACAAGTTTCAGCCAGGCATGCTGACATACTAACTTTTCATTTTTTCTAAAAGCATTTTAAGCTTTCATCAAAGTGATCATTCACACGACAGTTTAAGGACATGTCCTGTAAGCTACCTTTAATACTGTGTCCACTCGTCTCCACAGAGATGGTTCGTACAGCTACTCCTTTCCCAATGGTGTCGCTGCTCTTCGTCTTCACAGCCTTCGTCATCAGCAACATCGGACACATCCGGCCTCAGCGCACCATCCTTGCTTTTGTGTCAGGCATCTTCTTCATCCTCTCAGGTGGGACCCGTTACTCATGTTCTCCAGGTGATTGCTTACAGTACCCTGTTGTATCCTGATTCTTGACACCCTGATTCTGATTTGCACATAAGAGATACTACATTATGGCTTCACGTCTGGTTTGTGATACAGGTGTGTAGGCTGTCATCAGAAAAAGAGACAGGATTAACTTTCAAAATCCTCTAGAGGTGACATTTTCTCCTCACTGTGACAGGAATGAAAAGGAGTTTATGATTAAGACCAGAAGGAGTTTCTTCATTATTGTAGTTAAGCTTATTGAGCAGCAGATGGCTGTAATGTTCCCATTTCTTGTGGGAAACCATCAGTGATGTAACTGGGTTTTCTTAGGCTGTTTCTCAAATCATTTTTGAGGGAAGAAGCAGAGCTCAGAGGAGAATCAAATGCAGTCTGATATGATGGCTTCAACTTCCAGAGACTTTGTGATAAAACGTGACGCGGGATACAAAGTGTTATGTAACATAGGTTATATAATGTTTATAGTCTGTGCTGGAAGTGTCACAGCATTTTATTTTGTTAGGTATGTTGATAATAGGGTGATAATAAGAGGCAAAAGCATCGAACGGCTCATCAGTGGTTGGATATTCTTTTGCATGACACCTCGCTCTCTTCCTGCCTTCCCCAGCCTTTCTCTTTCCTCACATTTCCATCTTGTCCCCTCTTTGAGAGTATATTACTTCTGAGTCATAGTGGGTGTGATGTGTGTGTGAATTTGTCAGAATACCCCACTGGCATCATCGAGGCAGTGATCCGCTGACTATTGTAGATTGGGTCCAGTGACATTGTGTTCTGATTAATATTACAGTACTCAGAGAAGGAGATGGAATAGGGAAAAAAGGGGAAAAAGAAAACTCAGCATGAAGCCACAAATGTTTAATCTTGCTCAGAGGCTGATGTTATTCTCTGTCTCTCTCTCTCTCACTTTGAGTCTTTATTTCTCTCCTTCCAAGAAAGATGTCGGACATCTCGTGTATGCGTGCAAGCTTAAAATATTTACCTCTGTCTCTTATTTGTCCCTCACACAACACTGTCTTAGCTTTCATCTTCTCTCATTTTAACATGCCTGCAGGCTCCCCTTGTTTTCTTCTTCTTCTTCTTTTTCTTTTTTGATGATTTAAGCCTAAAAATGTACTCCCACTTCAGGATTGTCAGCAGCACGGTTTCTGCGTTTTCCATAGGTTTTCAGTTTTAAATTGACAGTACAGCGCTCATGTGTGAGTGACACAACACCTGACAGCTCTGTGGTTTTTGTGGGGCTCTGAAGGCAGGGTTGCAGTTCAATTTAAATATATTCATGTTTTTTGTTTGCAGCATGTAACTCTCTTTGAATATTGATTTTGTTTTCCTTTTTTTCCCCCTAAGTTGGCCACATGCCACATTTCATGCGTTTAACATTCCCAAACCAGTGAAGAGAGCTTGTATGTGTCCATTTTGATATTATGTGAGTTACTTAAAGATTGAACTTTCACTTTTGAAAATCAAGAAGAAGAAAAAAAACTCACACTGACACAACAAAGCTTTTTACGTCAGTCTGTGTTTGTCATGACCTGCAAGGACTCCCCTGCCTCTTGCCCAGTGACAGATGAGATTGGCTCCAGCAGCCCATGACCCCAGGATGGATGGATGGAAACACGTTGTCAAAATTACTTTAAAATCTGATTTAGTCACAAAGACCCAGTAAACCTGCTTTCACCATGTGAATAGGTCTGTGTGTCAACATCCCACAAAGTGCTGCTGGAGAGACCTACTATAGCAGAAACTCTTACAAAAAGGGTTTTTTATATAAAGTTTTGCACTGCTGATGGGAAGTTTAGAAACCATTCAGAGTTGTCAACACTGCTTTCCTGTCTTCAACTCAGACTTCTGAAATAAAGTCATTTCATTTTATTGATCAAGCTACATACATTTCTTCACAGTAGAAACATTAAAACAGGGTTTTAATTTAGTTCTTAGTTGAAGCATCTATGGTAGCTCCAAGCCTTCCTGATGCTCGCAGAGTTTCACATAGCTTTCCTTTGGGGGGGTTTTCCTATTTTTCATGGCAGAAGCACTGACGTTCAGTTAGTAGAAATTGGACATTTCTACACACAACCCTCTTCAGTTCTTTCCAGAGGTGGGTCAGGGTTTAGGTGCAGATGTTTTGCTGATTGACTCTAGATTTAGTTTTTCTGAAGTCATCCAGTCCTGTGTTTTCTCGATGTCTCACTGTCTTGGTGTTCATAACGGTTTTCTCTTCCTGAAATGTAAAACTAAGTTTATCTTTAGTATTCTGGTAAATGATTCAGTCATATTTTCTGCATCATTTTCCCCCCTTTATCTTGTCTGGTCCCTCAGCCCCAATCACAAAAGGACATTCACAAGGAAAATGCTACTATCACCATTTTTGACTGTTGCAACAGCTTTAATGAGGTGATGAGCAGTGCCTGGTGTGCTTGATAAACTGTGAGAAATTTTGGCCAAATCAGTGCTTTTTTTATATGCCTCCCAGCAGGCTGTCATGTAGCTTTTGTGAGGAATGGCTTCGCTGTGCCCACTCTATCATAAAGGACTGACAGGTGATGCTGCACTAATCGTTTTCTCTTTATCAGGTGGTAGTGTTTCTGTGGAGAAGTGGTCCCTGGTCTACATCTTCCTTAATGCAGTCTCAGGTTACATTTCTGGATACATTTGCAGACTCTCTTGAATTGCAATGGTTTTCCAAGGCTATCACGATCATGGTGGCATGACATTTCCCATATAGTGCTGCCTGAGGCCTTGAAAGTTGCATGAATCCAGCATCAGTTTTATCTTTGGCCTTTATTCTCTAAGCTTATCACACACTCCATAAATCTTTTCCATGATGTTATGCACTGCATAATATCATGGAATATCACAAAAGAACTACCTTCTTTGCAATTTTGCATTGAGTAGTGCATTTTCTTTGAACTTATCAGTCATTCTCTGGCACAATTTCACATAATGTAGTGATCCATAAGCCATCCATGTTTAAAAAGACTAAAACCAGGTTATGCTTGATGTACTGGTCATTGAGCAAGCAAATGTTGATGTCATTAGAGCACCATGCCCATTAAGAAAGGATCTTGAGCTGTACTTTAATCGCTGCAGTTTTCAAATTCAACAGCAGGTATCATGCGGAGAAAATGACCTCAGGAAAGTACAGCACATCCATCACACATAATAAAAACAAAAGAAAAAAATTCCACTTTGTTACTGAAATTTATACATTGTTTCATTTTACTCATTGTAAAAAAAAAATGTATTCTAACCTTTTGACTCATTAAAAAAGTCACCATTGGCAGAGGTAACAGCTGAACATACTCGTTGGTTGTAATTCTTTTGTCACTGGAAATCGAAAGTTCCTCTCAACTCTGTTGCAGAAGTTGCCATAAACGTGTAACACTTGTTGGAGAGACCTACTATAGCAAAAACTCTTACAAAAGTGTTTTTTTTCTCCACCGTTTTATTTTTCAGTGTTTTTTTTTCTTTTCTTTCATTCTTCTGTGCAGTTCATCCCAAAACAGTTCATTGGGGTTTAAGTCTGGAGACCAAGCTGGCCACTTCATATTTTCAAGCTTATGATATTGTTCTTTCTGCCTAAGGCAGATCTGGAAAAGATTGGACTTGTGTTTTGGGTCATTATCTTGCTGTAGGATGAATCCCTGACCAGTTAGGCGGATACCAGAGGGGTACTGCGTGGTGCTGCAGACTGACGTGGCAGTCGTTTTGGTCCAGAGTGCCCCTCACTCTGTACAAGTCACTGAGCCTGGATCTCACAAAACAACCCCAGACCATCACGCCTCCTCCTCCACAGGTCTTTACGGAGATTGGACCTTCTTGCACCCTCTTCTTTTCCCTCATCCATTAAGTGCCAATCACATGTCGGCTTAATAAAAATCAGTAACAGCTCAATAAAACAAACATCAAAGTATTTATTTTGATCATTTCAGCAACAACGACAATAAAATCAAACATAAGCTTTTAGCCTGCACAAACTCATAACAGAATATGTAAAAGGTAGCTGGTCCATCATGGAAAATCTCACTGCTTGGCAGCGAAGGTGCAAAAATGAAACAGTAACTATGGTTTCCCTGATCACTTTTCTCATGAGATGCAGCTTACACCCTGAAACGTTGTCATATTGGTGTTCAGCATCTCAGTTTCCAAACTCACATTCGACATGATGTCCACTTGTCCCCTCTTGCCACATAGTAAACACTATTCTTTTTCACACAGAGATCATAACACGTCATCCTCAGTAAACCTGACCGAACGCAGGCGGCACCACGCCGTATCAGTGAATGATTATACACATCATGGCAGCGGTGCAGGATAATTTGAGTCGTGGGGGCACCGCTGACAGGATAGGTATCTTCTACCTTGCAGGATTGCTGTTACACACAAAAAGAAATGTTACGCTGTGGCATCTCAGTATGTTCACACAGCACATCGAGGCTGAATAAAGGTGCTACAGGGTTGAAATGAACTGGCTCTTACACACAGCATTTGTATTATACATGCACAAAAACCTGCTCTTGTGAAGCTGAAACTGAACAGCGGCGGCTAAAAAGCTGATCTAAAAGCTCTAAAAGCTGAATGTTCTTCAAACACCACCCACAGAGCTCATCTACCTTCTGTTTCGCCTCTGCTGCTACCTCCCAAGGCCGAACATTAGTTCCACCTCGAGGTTGTTCACACACACAAATGGACGGACTTTTGTTGAAAATGTCCCACCTTGAAGTCCTTGTGTGGAAGAGGCTTGTGAGAGTCGGGGTGCATATGATTTGGCCAGAAACATTTTTAGGGAGAAAGAAAAGAGTCAAAGAAGGTGCTAAAGCCTCTCATGAACGTGTTGCCATCTTATAATTTACAAATTTGGATCGCGATGTCACTGTCTTTTGGTTGTGTGGACAAAACATATGTGGATTTTTTTTTTCCAGAGTAGGATTTTATAAGATAATTTTTTTAAAATAAACTTTTCATCTATTTTTTTAACCTCTTTCCCAACTTATTTTGGCTGTGTTTTCCTCGTAGTAAAAACCACTAATTGTGATAACTTCTACAAATTCATCCCTATCTGGATAAATATGTTCAGTAAATTTAATTAAACACAGCTGGATTCCAGGAAATTTGTCGAGCCATCTCTGCGACTGTGAGCAAAAACAGCATGTGCCAGTTGAGAGAAATGGTGCAAAGGGTCAAAAATATGTTCTGTACGTGTCGTTTGTTTTTTTCTTGTTACCATTCTGGTTTTTTTTAAAGTATGCAATTTTCAAGAGAAATGAACATTTTACTTTACAAGTCAGGACGATGTCAAACAAATTAAATGAATAGCTCTTGGGATTTGTAAAGAAAAGACATCATTTAATTTAAATTATATCTGGAGGTCTCCAAGACATGATCCCTGTGTGCTTCTAATTTGCCGCAGCAATTGTTTCCAGAGAAGTATAATGTGCCACCTGAGATATTTTGTTAATTAACATAATGAGGGAATATTGTAATGATGAGGATGTGACCGGGATTAAAATGCTGCCTCGTAAAGTAAATATGTCTGTGGTTTGAAGTAACGCTTCTGATGTCCTCACTATGTACCAACAATCAAAATGTCCTCAATGCTTCACAGCATCCAGCCATAAAAACATTTGCTTCATCTTTGCTGTCATTTAACCCATTAAACATTTTAATCTTCTTAAATCATCCCAAAGAAGCGTCATCTTGTCTGTTGCTTTAACTCTCTCCCTCTTTCTCTCTCTCGTGTCCCATCTCTTCATCATTCTTAACATTTGGAAGCTAATTGGTGTTCGTGGTCACTCCGTATCACTCTCTCTCAGCTCTCTGGCCACTCTGGTGCAGCTGTCTGGATCACTATATTATGACCTGACTTGTATCTGACTCTCTCTTTCTCCGACTCTCTGTCATCGTTAATGTGCCGCGTGCAGGCCTCAGTCTGGTTGTGGGCCTGGTGCTCTACATCTCCAGTATTAATGATGAGGTGATGAACCGACCCAGGGAGCCCGAGCAGTTCTTCAATTACCACTACGGCTGGTCCTTTGCCTTCGCTGCCTCTTCCTTCTTACTCAAAGAGGTCAGTGTGGACCGAGTGTGTGGAAGCGTGAGAAATGCCTTCAACTGAGTGTGACTGTGCACATGCATCCCTGTTTTCTCAACCATGCAATGCACAGGGTGTATTAATGTCTGCGGTGCTGGTACTGCTTGCTGTGTGTGCTGCGGTTTGGATTCTCGAGGTAATGTGACTTATGAGTGGTTATGATGCAGAACTGCGGGGTTTTAGAGCATCTGTGCTCATGCGTGAATCCCTGCTTGGTGCAGTTTTATGTGAAATCTCTGCTTATCTTCTCTCCTCCCCTCCTTCCCCCTCCTCCTTCTGCAACTGCCTCTTTCCCATCAGCATCATCAGCAGCACTGCTGTTATTGTGCTGCAGTGGGTATTTCACTCTGAATGAACTGTCTTCTCCAGTTTCTTTGCATCTTTTTTCCTTGCCTTGGGATTTATTTATTACAAATTTGAATATATGTCCATACACATTACTACTTTACCTGTATCACCACTTTATGTTTGTTCTTTGTCACATTAAGTTTTACTTCTCTTCCACTGAGAACTGTTTGTTTAAAATTCAAGATTTCCTTGTGACATAAAGTCTCTCATCAGTGCTGTTTTCTTTCTTTTCGTACGTTATCTCTCAGGGGGCAGGGGTGCTCTCAGTCTATCTGTTCATGAAGCGCTATGCAGAGGAAGAGATGTATCGGCCCCACCCTGCGATCTACCGTCCCCGCCTGTCCGACAGCAGCGACTATAGCGGCCAGTACCTCCACCCGGAGTCCTCTTGGCCTCCTCCAAAGAGAGGCCGCAGCACCTCAGAGGCCTCCAGTGACATCTCCATCCAGCTTAACCAGACACCGCCAGCACCGCCAAAAAGCAGCCTCCAAGTCGGCGGTCAGGACAGCCCACCTTCTGTTTCTTCTTCTCCAGGGAGCTACCAGATGCAGCCGCAGTCTGCCGGCTATCCGTCCACACAAACCCTGCCCAGGTCACATTCCTCGCACCCCCAGGGGCAAGCTCTTCCAATGACCATGCCTCCGTCACCCATACCACCCCCTCACTATCACACACATGTGCATATGAGTGCCTCCCCCTGTTAGGTAGCGGGAGCTTCAGGAGGGGAAGCAGAGACACTGACTCTTCATAATCACCTGTACTGTATATCGAGATGTGGATTTGAGCAAATGCTGAGCTTGGACCACACATGGAAGATGAAGTCGGAGTAGAGGGATTTGCGAGTTGGAAGTGTAGCATTTGGGACGTTATGAACCAAGAACAGTTGTGGAAGCTGAAAGAGATTATTTCACAAAGTTGAAAATATTTTACAGAAACTGCGATGGGCTGAAAGGAACAAATATGAATAAAATGGGAAGAAGAAAATGGGAAACTCATACTGTCAAGTTCAAACAGAGGGAAAGTGTTTCCTAGAAAGACATAAGAGGTTAGTTTTAGTGGCAGAGGAGATACAAGGGTGGGAGAAGGAGCGAGAGCAAGAGGCTGCAGTAAAATACCAAAATACTGCAGTGCTGCGGGAAATTTGTATGCACTTGGAAATGTGCAATTCAAAACACAGATTTTCCAATACAGAGAATGCACAGTTTTTTACAGTTAATGCCAATACATGGATTATGTGTGTTTTTACCAAATGCTAAATGTCCATGACTCACAATGTCAAGATAGTGTTTTCAAACGTATTATCTAAAAGTATGAATCACCAACAAAGTCATTTTAAAATCACATTGTACAGTATACGAATGTTGTTTAACTTTGTTTCAAAAACTGCAGAGAAAAGTGGATGAGATTATGGAGAACTTATTGTTTTATATAATTGTTTAAATCACATATTTCTAACTTCTTGTACATAACTGCACACGAGTAAGTGATGAACGATCAAATCAAATGAAGAAAACGTCAGATTTATTCTGCTGTAGACGAAGAGACTACGACAAGCACATCACAAGCAGCAAGGCGCCCGCTGGATGCAGAGCCTGCTGCTGTGAAGGAGGAACCACCCATCACTGTTACAGGACTCTAGCGCCCTCTAGTGGCCACTGTCCTTCACTGACTCTGGACCAGCTTTCTCACCACTCTTCACGTTATCCTGTTTCTCTGACCTGCACTGTGTGTTACTGCTTGGGACAGAGAAGATAAATGGAAATGTTGTCCATCCACAGTAGGAAATTATCATGAAATGAAGGAACGTCAAAGGGGATGAGGCACACTAGTCTAAACTGTACCGAACAGGATCAATCGTACCCTAAAGACTGTTTA
>JAOWBL010000008.1:12011860-12023585 GCA_028564865.1 Zenarchopterus dispar
ACCTAGACTGTTTTACAACTATTCACACCTTGATTTATGTGACCAAAACATCTCAAGTGTTGATCAAGTAAAGAATAAATCGTTGCCAAAAACCTTAAAGACCCACAAGAGAGATGGATCTACAAGGATCCTCGTTGTGGATCAATGATGCAAGTCATTGATCCTTAATGACTTCCTCCAGTCAGTGAGGATTGAAGAAGCCTTTCAGATGAGAAATTTCTTAAGTAAACATGTCTGGTTTCCTTCCATTCAAGCTTTTTATTAAGCTCAGTTTTCCTCCAACAATTTCAATACAACCACAACAGATGAACATAGAAACAGAAAAGCTTTTTTTTTAATCTTTGAAGTACAAGTTGACAAACTATAACAAAAATGATGCCATCTGCTTCCGTTGTGAGACTCTTTGATGTATAATTCATTGTTCACATGTACAAGTGTCTTACTATCAAAACACTTTGATTTCTACTATGTGCAGGACTTGCAGAAATAAATGAAGACCCATGCAAAAATTATTACTTCTTGTAAAGATCCTACAAACTGACAATGGGCCAGACTAGGGAGCCAGATTAATCGGTCACTGACCACCATGAGTCTTCACTGCAGAGATCTGGCACCGGAGTAGACTTAGTTTAGTAAGTATATATACACCTTATTTTCAACCAACATCTGTATATATATATTCTCTAAATAAACAATTAAACAAATTTATCATTTTTTGACTTGTTGATATCACTGCCTTTTCAGCTGCACTAAAAAAGGTTCAAAAGAGGTCTTATACTTTCAATTTTAAAATTAGAAATTCCCTGATTCAATGTATATAAACCGTAAGGTTAACAGTTTACAATAAGGTACATAAAATGTTGCTCAGTTACTTGGAAACGGAGGAAACTAAATGGTTGATGAGCAGAAAAAAAGGTAAATCGAAGCAGGCAACTAAACATAAGAATGAAGTTGCTATTGATCTTTGTTGATCACTCAAGAAATCATTTATATTTGCTGAACTGTTTGAAAATTGGTTTAAAAATCTCACATTTAAAAATAGATTATTAGCCCATTTAAAAATGTTCAACGCCCATGAAACAATCTGAATTGCACAGGTTTCTTTCTTTTTATTTAAGTTTTTTTTTGGTTTTTTTGGTTTTGACAAACATAATATAACATCACTATAAGTCTTCATGGTAGCCTAAATGAATGAATAAACTTACAAGTTCCTCTCAAAACTTACTTCTTCTGTACGACCTCTTTAGTTACATCTTTGCTTGAAAAAACACCAAACGAAGCAGCTACATCATATTCAGTTATGTCAGTTTCATTTTAAATTATAAGGAGGATTATGCATTTATTTCTATTATTTTGAAATGAATGTTTTGTTTCTGTTCTTCCTTCATTACGTCTGGAGAAAATAGCACACAAATATCGTATCAGCTGCGTGAAGAGTAATATGGGAAAAATAGTGGGGAAGATGTCTAGTTCTCTCTTTCACATAATGAAATAATACCAGTAGGTCTGTTCTGATATCTTGCATTTAACCTTTGGGACGTTTATGTCATTTTTTATCTTCTGCTTTAGCATGGCGGTATTACATGTTAATGTCCAAGTAAATGAGTTTCAAATATTTGTAAGAATCACAAAAGCAGTTTAAAATGTGCAAATAAATTGAAAACTTTTTCATGCTGGCTATTTCATATTAGACTCTTAAGTGATCGTTGTACGGTTTTTCACAAACATTATTTTCATTTCTTGTTTGATGGATCATGGAAATGCACTTTATTTGTACACCAGAATTTATAGAAATTGGTCACCAGTTTCAGCAGAATCAGATTTACATTTGATGGACTGAATGGTAATTTTTCATGATCTCATATTAAAATATTCAAGGCACATTTCTTAAAACATTAGGCATCATTTTCTAAAAAAACAAAACAAAACAAAACAAAAAAACCATTGTGCTGCTAAAATTGGAGGTTTATGCACTGACTCAGAGATCCAGCGTTGCAGGAATAAGTGGGCAGTTGGTTCAGAGCCACAGTGAGAAATAGTTAGGGCTCATCGGCAACTCCTGGCACTTTTTTCAACTGGAAGGTTTACAGAGTAAAACTAGAATCACCTGAGTTTAAAAAGTGTTCCTCTGCAAGAGTTTATTATTAAAAAAAAAAAAAAACTGGGTTCCTTTCCTGTAATCATGCTTACATCACTTTGGAAGAACAACATAAAAATGTTGGTTGCAAACATTAAACACTGTTGATAATCTAGTGCACAGTTAGGAAGTAATTAAATATTATCTGCATTTGTGATTTTACACTGAGCCAGCTTAACTTCAGCTGCGTGTCTGCTGTTAGTACAGTTCATCTAAGGTGATCAAAGGTCTGTCATTCAGCGGCCTCAGTGGACATGACCCCAGTTGTTTTAGAGCAGAGAACACAACTCATTTTATCATGATTTTAAAATCTTCTTTTATTTAATATCTGCTATCTTAATAATTCATACTAGTCAGGGTGGTTAGTAAATACATATTTCTGTGATGTGTCAGACCGAACCTATGTTTCTTTCTGGTTTTCCCTCTATGTTTAACAATATACAAAGGCTGCAGATCTAAAGGACTATCTTTTGTTAAATTTACAACAAATGAATACTTCACTCAGTGAATACTGAGGGTGTTTCATGTGCATGGTTGCACATTTGCATGTGTTTAAGCACAGGTTCATGGGTTCATGAGCATCAGGTCACTCAGAGACACTTTCTTTTGGAAGCCTCTTAGATCGGGGTGTTACTGTCGCTGCTTCCTCAGGCAGTTCTGCTAAGACAGGCAAATGCTTGCTCACATGCAGTCCAAGAATCTTAGTGAACTTTTCATGTTCGCCTAATGGAGATTCAGCTATGCTTTGATGCATATTTTAAAGATGGCCTATTTTATCATTTTATTGTCATCATCTTTCTGTCAGATGTGGGGGTTTGAGGCTGCGTACAGAGGGTTTGTTTGCACGTGGATCTTTTTCCATGCACCTGCATTTGTATATTTTTGCCAAAATCTGTGCCAATGTGCGTAGATGTTCATGTGTGCGTGCCAGATGTGGGATTTCAGCAGTGAGCTCAGGTGTGTAGTTGCCTGTCATAATTAAAGCGAGAAATTCTATCTGATACCAAGACTGACTGTGCTGAATATTTATGCATGTTTTCCTAATGTTCACTGCTGCCATCTCAGAATAGAATACGCTGCTTGTATTTTTAGAACAGGGATCATAAGTAGGGCTTGTGCTTTTTTTTTTCCTTTTGGTCAAGCAATCAGTATTAGCTTATGTAATTTTCCCCAACTGCTTTTTGAATTTTTGTTATTTGGAGATAAGTCGTATTTCTTGTCCTGTATATAAATATCAGTTAGCGTGATAACCATTTGTTGTGTAGATGTTAGAGTACAGTGAAAATATTCTCACACACCTACACAATATCTCTGGATTTCACTTGTGTGGAATAAACTTATTGCTGTTGTCATGATTTATTCAATAAGCAGTTTGGCTGATTTATGCAATGAATAGCTAATGGAGGAGCTACTTCACTAGTCAGATCTCCTGTGTGGTTTATGGTGTTATTATTAAAACCACCAGTTATTGAGTAATGTTAGATTTATACATTATATTTTATAGTGAGCAGGAAGAGGAGAAGTTGCCATCGAGATTCACACATTTTACTGTGTTAACAGACCAAAGTATTATATTAAGATTTTTGATTGTGTGGTAACCAGAACTGGTTATCCTTTTTCTTTTCTTTTTTTTTTTTTGCGAGGCAGGAGCTGAGTCATCACATCCCGCTGTCTTTGACCCAAGAGCCTTCATCCGGGTTGCTAGTTTGAGGCCCAGTAGTGCAGAAAATCGCAGTTCCTTGACTGACCACTAGGACGATAGTGCCAAAACCCAGTCAGTCTCTACTGACCTCCATGTTAAAAGGCTCAGTTTTGTACCAGATTTAAAACTATTTACAGCCTTTTTCAAAAACTGGTTTTAGTCTCCATAGCTACATTTCACATTCATGAAATTTATGTACATCATCTAAGGTAAAATTATATGAAACCACAAATGAATGCCTAATTTTTCATGGGTTTGGTTTTTCGTTAGTTCCTGTTTTATTTTGAAAGTCTGTGTCCCTGTGTTTAGTTATAGTTGGACTTTCTTTGAGCTTGTCTACTCTGATTGTTTGCACCTGTGTCTCACCAGTCCTGTTAGTATATCTTGCCTTGTCCTTCCCTTTCCCCCTGCTGGTTTGTACTATTTGTCTCCCTGGATGTAGATTTGGCTGTGAAGATATTTTTAGACTTTTTTTTTTGTAGATCCCTGTTTGTGTACCTTTTTTGTTTGATTAAAGAATTTTTGTTTTGCACTCCTGCCATCCTCATCTCCTGCCATCGGGTCCTGTCACAAGCTCTTCTTCTTGATATAATTAGAGGCATTGCCTTTTGATTGACACGTGGCATAGCAAATAACTAGCTGACATCACTTTAGCTTCTAGGTGATTGGTGCTGCACTGTCTTGATTTGACGTCTGAGCTGTACCTAACAGAGTATAGTTATTTTTATTATAAATATCATTTGGCTTGTTGTGCTGTACTAGGACACCACTGCAAATACTTTTGGGTTGCCCTAGATGGGTTTGAGAGCAAAGCTAAGCAAATCCTAAAGCAGTTATCTTGACTCCTATTTGAAAGCTGCTCATTAGGGCTAAGTCGAGTCAGAGCAGAGGATGCCAGCAGGACAGCTAGACTTGGTCATCAGCTTCAACCCAGTCCTCTAATTGACCGATTTTTGCGTAGGATAATTTCAGGACCTACCATGTTGACTAACCACACCACCAGCCAAAGAGACCGAAAACAAGAGCTGAAATAAAAGCTAGCAGAGGTCCACTGCAATCCACAATCATTTAACCTCTGGCCCGCAGGCCTACATCAGTTCATCTGTGTGACCTACAGGTGACTGCAACTAGCTTACCTCGCAAGCAGCAAGCTAAGTGACAGCAGGCTCTAATGGAGCTTCACTGGTCTTCGTTTCAGCTCTGGCAGCACTCATGCAAGATGTTCTTTTGGTAGGGACATTTGAAATGAGGATGTTTAGACAGATTTAAATGAATGTAAAATAAAGCTAATTAGTAACACAGATTAGCATAAGCTAAACGAACTAAGATAAATTGCCAAATTTGCAGTGGCTGACTAAGATGGGCATGTTCCAGTCAACTTCCAGGCCTGCTCAATCTTCCCATTTGCAACATATCACCCTGCAGTAAGAGGAAAAAGATGCTTCAACAGCATGGTTCAGAAAAGCTATAGGTGGCACCATGAGGGCTTTAGCCAGTTCTTCTTATACAAGCTATGGTTTAACAGCAAGGTGTAGGACATCAGTCCTGTAGTGTCCAACACAAGAACAACTTCAGAACTCTCAAATACAAAGCAGCAAGTCATGTAGTCTCAACAGAACTTTATTTTTGGTTAATTTATGAACAGAAACTGCAGCAAACTTTTAAATAAACTATAACTCTGATTAGTTTTTATTAGCTGATGCAAGTGTTTTTCAAAATTTGTGGATGAAGAAAAAAAGTTGTGGAAAACAGAAAAGGTTCTGTAACCTCATGAAAATTTGGATGGTCAGTAAGACCAGGAGGACTTGACTAAGACTGAAATCTATGGATCAGACCTATCAAAGAGTTAGAAGTCATAACTGGCCTTGAGTCTTTAAATCCCAAAGCTTATTCTCCAAATCTAGCTGTCGTCTAAATATGAATTTCTCCAGAATTTATTATAACTCCTTCCAAAGCTTTTGACATATTGGACAGAATGAAAGCTATTGGGGAAATGTCGGGCCTAGAATATTGTCAGGTCCACAACAATGAATAATGAAAAAAATAAAATAAAAAGAGAGAAATCACAAAAGAAAAAGATATTCCTGTTATTCAGTGCATTAGTCACCCTTGTCAAAACTGGCCTCTACTTTATCCACCATGCAAAATGACCACTGACAGCCTGTGATTCAGGTGTGTTATGTCAGCAATGGTTAATTTGATCTGCTAGCCTGAAGCAGAAATGAGGGTGCAGTACAGAGGTCTGGTGGTAAGTTCACATCTCTTGTATCCTACCCACTAAATTTTTTTAACTTGTATTTTTGAGTTATAGCTTTTGCCTAAGCCACACACACAAAAAATATAAAATATTTACGCCTCTTTCTTGTGTTTTATGAGTTGGTAGAAATTATGTTTTCAAGTTGTACATCCGTCTGTCCACCAGTCCGAAAATCAAAGTTTTTCACTTTAAATCAAATGTGAACTTATATCCCTCAGATTGTAATGAACTTAATATTCAACTGTAATGGCACAAAGAGCTTGCAAAGAAGAATTACACTTAATAGACAGTGAAAAAGCACTAATGTCTCTCATCACCACAAAGGCTTGCTGGGTGGCATGAAAGAAATTGGATAATTGGTGTCTGACAGGATGTGTGTGAGGATTCTTGTGCAATCTAAACACTCAGAGGTCAAGTCTGGACAGACCTTGATCTGCGCTGTGACTTGACTGACTTGCAGTGGTATGCTGTATGGAGTTTAAAAAAAAAGTCATCAAGGCACTTTTTACAAAAGTCAAACAAGTTCAACAAAATGCAGACTCGTTTGATCCACCTGTAATTAATTCAATAAACTTCTTTTCAAATCAATGTAATTCTTTGATAAGTAGAAGCCCAGCTAAGGATACCAACAGACTGTAATGGATCTCTGCTTTGATTCAGTCCCCCAGCCTGAGAATGCAGCGATCGATGACAGTAAAAAGGAAAAACTCTACCTTTTGCAGGAAGACACCCCCAGTAGAGCCAGTCTCGAAAGGGGATGCCTTAAGGTGAGGGAGTGAGTGGACAGGACAGAGACGTTAACAAATGGCATGCACATTAAAGCACAGCGAGGAAAGTGCATCATGGGAGAGTTCCTGACAGTCTCGAAAGGGGTAGCTCAAGGTTGCAGGAATCTGCCCTAACTATAAGCTTGATCAAGAAGGACATTTTTAAGCCTAATCTTAAAGGCGGAGAGTGTCTCTCTGGAAGGTGGCTTCAAGAGAGAGGGACCTGATAACTGATGGTACTGCCCCCTGGTACCATCTACTTCTGAAAAACTCTGTAAGCCTGCATTCGGAGAGCAAAGTTCTTTTGCTTTTAAATTCTCTCCTGGATTTAAACGGCCAAAGATGAAAAATGATATTTGGAGAAATTTGAGCCACTTATGAATTTGAACTCTAATAAAATCAACTTATATGATGAAGTCATCACTACTAAGATTTAAACTAATACATGACTCAACAGAGCTAAGAAACTCAGCCTGGCTACAGGCTAAGAAAGCTATAACGGGCAAGAAACTATAGCTCCAATGAATAACCATTTTGGTAGTTGATTATTTTTGGTAGTATGATAGTTGATATTTGGTATATTTGGATTATTTTGATGACGGACCTTTCACGTGCCTTGTTTCAGTGCTACCTTAAGAATGACAGCTGTTTATCACAGCTCACACATGCAAGTCAGAAGATGGATAATGTACCTGGGAACCACAAGCCCTTGGTGGCATCACTACTATCTCACAATCTGTTGACACTGAGCAAACATCGACTATCCAGCGACATTGCTTGTTTACTCCTTCCATCCCCCAGTTTTCCTTAATCACAGTTTATATGTTCTTCTTCTTTAGGGAGCTACATGCAAGCTATCCTCCATCCTGCGTTACCTGTAGTGTATGTCAATAACA
This sequence comes from Zenarchopterus dispar, assembly GCA_028564865.1. Taxonomy (NCBI): domain Eukaryota; kingdom Metazoa; phylum Chordata; class Actinopteri; order Beloniformes; family Zenarchopteridae; genus Zenarchopterus; species Zenarchopterus dispar. The sequence goes on from JAOWBL010000008.1 coordinate 12,019,620, forward strand.
AATAAACATTCCCCTCTGAGCAGTAAAGAAAGACCCACTAATAAATCATTGAGTCAGAAAGTCAGACTAAGAGTCATGTAGACAACACACATCAACAAAGAGAAGTGGGTTTTTTTCTTTTCTTTTTTTTGTGATTTCCACTTTGTGTAAGAGAAACCAAGAAACAAACACTCAATAGGGTTGTAACTAATGTTGGGTCTAGGGCTGATCAATAATATTGAGTGTTAGATTGCTGCTCCTCTTCCTCCTTGGCCAGTGGTTCAAGAAATGTACAACTTTAAAAAGCTTGGAAGCATTGACTCAGTCAGTACCTTTACAGATCATTAGAAAAAAAATTAGTACAACTGGAACTGTGGTTTTAAAATACACATCAACACCTTTGAGCCAACTGAAATCAAACTAAACCGTACTTCTAATTTTAACACACTCAGATAATGCGCTTGAACTTGGGCTAATCCCTACATGGAAATTGCCCTACACACTCTGCACATGTCTCACGGCTCCCATAACAGCCGTTGACCTAATCCAACACAAAGAAGGACAAATGAAAGCATGCAGGACTTGTGAAATGTACAGATTTGCAAGTTTGTCCCCTCCACCATTGTTCCAGTTTGCTGTTGTTTTGATGTGTGCTGTGATAGGTTAACTGGAAATGCTCATTCCAACAAACTGAAAGGCAAATGGCCAGCTAGTGGGTAAACCAGTAACTGGGTGACCAGTAAATCAATCTTCCGTTATTGTTCCAGTTAAACAACCAAGTCGCTTGACTAATCTTGCTGCTGCAGCCAGGTTTCTGTAAAACAAAATAAATCTAAAAAGTATCATGATCGCCAGTTAAGTAGTTGGATGAAACAGATCTCAAGTTCAGTAAATCAAATTTAATTATCTTCTTCATTTCCTGGCAAATATATCATCTCTATTTGCTTTTCTATTCAGGGTCACAGGGGTCTGCTGGAGCCCATCCCAGCTGTCTTCAGGCAAGAGGCAGGGGTACATCCCAGATAAGTCACTAGCTCACAAAGAGGCAAACAACAAAATTTCATTTAGAATCACTAATATGCTGACTGCAAGCTTTTTAGACTCTAGAAAGAAACTGGAGTACTCAGAGAAACCCATGTAAATACTCAGAGAAACCCTATACACAGAAAGGCTTCAGCAGGGATTTAAACAACATAGCCTCTACCTTTCAATGCTGGCAATAGTACTACCAACAAGCCACCTCACAACACTGTCACCAGTCTTGATTTTTATTAGGTTTTTATGATTTTCTATACCTTTACGCAATTAAAATGAGTTTCATGTATGTTACAAATTAAACATGTTTACTTTGGATTTCTCTTAGACCTCAAAAACATGCTTGTTTGGTTAGTTGGTGCTTCTAAATTGGTCATAGGAGTGAGTTTGAGTGTGTAAGCCAGGATGTACACCTGCGTATCACCCAGAGAGAGCTGGTATAGACTCCACCAGATCCCTGTGACCCTGAATAGGAGTAAGTGATTATGAAAGGATGGATAGATGAATGGATAGATCGATAGATGATTATGCAGTCCAATTTACCGGAGTGCTGCAACTATATCGTTCTGGAGAAGAAGTCTAAAACCAACCACACCTTTAGAATCAAGGAAAGTTCTTCTCTACGATTCCTAACTTGCCACTGTGCTCACCCACTCCACATCATCATCACTCAATAGCTGTGGTTTCTACTCCTCCCATTAACCAAAACGCTCACTTTTGTGTTAATCTTCCCATGCTCTCCTCAGTCACACTCTCTTAGTCTCGTGCCCTTCATTCCCCTCTTTCTTAATTATTGGAGGAAAATAGAAATTACAGATAATTAAATGACAATTATGATCTCCTACACAAGGGAGTTTTTGTTAGGGGTAATAACTTTGTAGGTTATTCTTAAGGTCATTCATTAAATACTGGAAGTGAAAGACCACATTCGCTCTCTCTCTCGTTCACACACACAAACACACACACACACACACACACACACACAAACACACACACACACACAAACATTAGATACTGTCTTTCTAGTGCTTGGAGAGTTGCATGTAATCCCCTTTAGATATGTGTTTTCCTCAGGGAGAGGGAGTATGTTGATAGGGTTAGAAGGTCATAGAACACACACATATATCCACAACTACTTTCAGTTGTTTGCTTACACATATGCTTTCACGATGTATGATAAATAGGTTGAACTGCGACTGTGTCATTTGAGAGTTTACATAATAAGGAGTCTGAATGGTTAGATGTAATGCTGACTGTCTAATGGAGGGGAGCTGAGGGAACATTACTTGGATTCAATGAGATTGGACTAGACCCATCCTCAGATGCACTGAAGAGGAAATGTTCACACAGACATACACACACACACACACACACCGGCTCTCCTTCTTTCTCTGAGGCAGCTCTGCTTTGGGTCTTACAATGCAAACAGGATGTAACCTATTTTGATCATGGTGCCATATTGTATCATCAAATATTAACAGTCTTGACTGAACTGCATTATGTCTGCTAAATACTATTTGTTGAATACTGCGTGCTGCTTCATCACATCATACTTGTGGATGGATCTACAATGAAAGATCCTTATAGATTGTAGTGTACCTGGACACTGCTGTTTATTCTTTATTTTGAGTGTGTTTATGAGTTTGAATGTGTTCAGTATTATGTAAAGTATCTGTGCCGCTGTGGTCGTATACTTATCAGCTCATACAATTTTGATGTACTGGTGTCTCAGCTTGGATTTCAGAGTCAACAATTGTTTGTTAAATATTCTCCTCATTTCTGACTTTTTTTCCCCCCCATCTCTGTTCTTTCTTCTCTGCCTCTCTCCCTCTATCTCTCGCCTGCCCCTTTCTTTTCCCCCTCCTCGCTCTATGCTGATCCAGACTTCTGAATTCAATGTTGCTATGGTAACAATGTCGGGTTGGTTATCTCTGCCTCCCCCTCTTGCTCCTCTTTTTCTGACTAGATGCAGTGCACATGCTCTGGAGTCATTCTCTCTTTAGCCTGTAACACTGTCCCTGCTATAATTACTCCCTTTTATTTTAAGTGGTGCGCCAGTACGGCTTTACAACATTAAAACATAGAACCCGTCACTCGGAGTCTGTTGCCAAATTTTGCACCAAAAGCTGATTAATACAAAATAAATAACTTCATGAACAAATGTATCAGTTGAGCATCTTTTCCTCTGATTAATAAAATGTCGTAACATCTGTTGAAATCTGGCTTTTTAAATGCAATAGTAAATTCTGAACTAGCAGTGTATGGATGCAGTAGGATTTAACTAGCATTGATACGAACAAACCATGCAAGTGAAAACAAAGGATGGCCCATCTGACTGGGCAACAATCATTGTGAGCAAGTACTCACCCTAAATAATTTGAATGGTGGTATGGTGGTTCCTAAAACAGCCGAGTCGTGGGTTTTTTCTGTCCTTTTTTTAAGAAAGGGGAGCTGCACCATCAGCAAAACCTACTATAGCACACCACATTTCCTCTGAACTGAGGGAGTCTAGTAGCTCTAGCTAGCATCATTTTCCATTAACCTGATTCAAATAACTCACAACACTAAATCGTATAATAAACAAGAACCTTTGCACTCACCTGATAATAGTAGCGCATGAAGCAGCAAATTACCTGTCAACAAAAAAAGCAGTCTTCTTCTGTTAGCTGAATTATAGACTCGGTCTGTATGATTTTCACCATGTGTGCCTGTCAGTTTGTCCATAGTGTGTGACTCTTTGTGATGAAGTGATGATCATAAAGTTAATAAAGTTATTAGAGTTAACAAACAAAACATCTGATGTCCATGTGTTTGTGTTATGTATTTTGTTTAATAAGAGCTTTTGATCTCTAATATGCAGCCTATGTGAGGCTTATGTGAGATAGATAGATAGATAGATAGATAGATAGATAGATAGATAGATAGATAGATAGATAGATAGATAGATAGATA
>JAOWBL010000008.1:12026924-12062801 GCA_028564865.1 Zenarchopterus dispar
TACGTATATATATATATATATGTATATGTATATGTGTGTATATATATATATATATCATTGGAAGATGCCTGACTTAATAGGATTGCTTAACTAATGACATATAAATAATATTCCTTTCATTTACTTTGTTTGTTTTGTTTTGCTTACACCGACAGACGCAGCAGCGCAGTGACCATGGGTGTTCTTTTGCAAGTTTTCTTTTAAAAGCAGATAGGAAGAGGGACATCCCTCCACAGCCCCCACAGATCCAACTTTCCAGCAAGACAAAAACAAGAGTCAGCAGGTAAAAAGAGACAGAGGCAAAAGAGAGCGGACAAGTGCAAAAGGAGCGGCGTGAGCAGGTGAAAACAGTCGATGGATGCTGTCCGGATTGAGGGGACAGCACGTTCTTCACTGACGAGGAAAAGAAAGCTTTCAAAATTGAGTCGAAGGACAGAAACTCGCCGTCAGGTAGGTTTCCATTTGCAACACATTCAGATTTCCCTTCAGCTCATCAAAGACCAAATCAGTATCATTTTAATCTACATGAAAACCTTTGATGTGGTAGGAGATATCCGCAATGGCAAATGTACGGTTTTGAGTAAACTTTGGAGCAAATACTTGTATGGGTCATTGTAACAAGCTGTAAGGGAATTGCGTAATGTTATTCATGCGAGTGTGCACATGAATGTTTGAATGTTAAAGGCTCAGCTGCATAAACTTACTAGAGACAGGTACAAAGGGACTGCATGTGTGATCTGTGGTGCATGTATTTGTGTATTCGCCTCCAGCCCTGCTGTTTCTGAGGTGGAGAACAGTGTCAGGGTCATGAATATGGATTTGACTGAGGCTATGAGGGTGTGATCTGTTTCGCTTCACATCAATTCTGTCTTGTTAAGCGGAGTCAGCAGAGTCACCAAACTTTCCTCCAAGGACACATCAGAAGGAGCCTCATAGAGCTCCTTACACACCTCCCACATTTACCTCTACCTCATGTCTTCGCTAATCGCTTCCCTCCCATCCGTGACCTTCATCTTATCCTGTATCTAAATTTTTTCACCTGTATGTTTCTAGGATGTTTCTCTTATCTCTGTGTCTTTTGTACTCCTGATGTCCACTTGTTTTCTGTCTTCTCCATCCTTTCCTCTCTTTCCATTTGGTCTCTTCTGAAGGCATGGTGTGTGAGAAGGGGATCCAGATCCTTCTCACCACCGTGGGGGCATTCGCTGCCTTCGGCCTGATGACGGTGGCAATAGGGACGGACTACTGGCTGTATTCCCGTGCCCTCATCTGCAACACCACAGCTAACGTCACACAGGATGATCCCCATAATAAGGACAAGAAGGACCCTGGTGCCCTCACCCACTCTGGGCTGTGGAGAATATGCTGCTTGGAAGGTAAAGGGGGGGCTGCTGGAGACTTATGGGGTCCATATGTGGGATTACTTATGTTGGGGATCAATTGTTAGGAACACTTTGGTGTTAGCCCAGTTTCAAGGTAAATATTTTGCCATCTCACGCTACTATAAATGGAAAACATGGGTAATTGACTTTATGCAGGGGACTTGTTTCCAAAATACATCAAGCTCATTTAGATGTTTCTGGGCAAACTTATGATGCTGAATTTTGGTAAATATGCAAAAAGGCTTTGAGTTTATTAGAACATTGAATCATCATTCCAGGGTTTGTTAAATCTCTCCAAAGGCCTTTGACAATCAAAAATAGGCTTCAATTAGCCTTTCTAAGAAAGCTGACCAAGAGAAACTTGTTTTCTTGATCATGTTGAGCTTGCAAACCTCCACCCTGAACTACTGTTTCTGGGCGGTTAAGTTAGAGGAAGTCGCTTAGAGTAGTCTTTGACTGTTTAATCGAACAAGGTTTTAAAAGTCAAAAGATTTATATGCCCTTGCCTTTCCTAATGATGACTGTGATAAAGACACACTCCTAACAGGTTAATTTAGGTCTGAGTCATTAGTGAAGTTTATCTAAAAGTTTAGATGTCTTGGGATACAGAAACATTTTACTTAATGCCCTTTTATTTTTTTTTCCACCACAAGTTATAGGAAACAAAAATAACACACTAATTCTGCTAATATCATTGACAGTCTTTCATTCGGATCCTTTATAAGATCAGTTTATCTTAGAAAAGGGATGCCAAAACCTCTTATGCCACTGCATAAGAAACAGCCAAACTGTTCAAAAACCTCTTCACAGTGTCAAGCTTTGAAATTGTTTCAGTCAGATGAATGCTATAGTTTTTAATTATATGTGTGTAAAAACTGCAACTTTTCACTTCACTTTGAAAAACTTCTTCTAGGAAAGCATCATTATTAGTGTCACCACATAAATATTTCATTTGTGTTTGTCAGACCGTGCCATAGAGACAAGAAAACAGTTTTGCATAATTGCATTATAATTACATGATGGTGAAGCGTAACCCCCTCTCAAAATAATCCATTAATCATTGTCTTTTATTTAGGCTGCATGTATTTAAGTCAAGTGCTGAAACAAAAACCTGCTCTCGTTCATTTCGAGAGGCAGAAGATACAATAATTGGAAGCAATCGTCTCTCAATCTTCAGCTTGTTGCTGCAACGCGAGCTGGAAATTCTTTATACATGAGACCGACTGGTTTACACTAAAGACTGAAGCCTGGGATGGCGTTCAGAGTGGAGCTGCTGTAGCCAAAAGGGGTGGAACAAGTTAGTGGTGTGTGCCTTTTGTCGCATCCAAACCGAGGTGGAAGTGTTTCTGGGAAACCTCTTGGCTCTCTTTATAAAGCGTCCCCAGCCCATCCTGGGCTTGGTCATTGTACAAAGTTAATTTGTCCTCATTGCTAAGCTCCCTGATAGCAAAGCAAGCTAATTAGAGATAAGCTCCAGCCCTTGCAGCTCTTCTGCAGTGCACCCCCACCCTCTCCCTCCCTTGCCCCACTCACTCTGTTTCTCCTTTCGCTACCCCAGCTTTGTCTCACTCGCCTGAACACTACATTTCATATTTCACTACTTTATCCTCTTCCCTTTTTTTTCGAGTCCCCTCTTGTCATTTCTTTGTCCTGTTGTTGTTTTTTCCTCCTGCTGACAGTGTCTTGGCATAGCTTAGAGGTCAAGTATCCTTGATGTTTGCAGAGTATTCAGCCAAGACAGATGCTCAGTGGTCGTGCACTGATGCAGTGAGGTGTAGCTGGAGTGAAAATGCAGGACATGCAAGCTCTGAAAGATTTATGCCTGTGGGTGGGTGGCACATTATGCTGGAGATGGAAATATGCCCTGTCCTCCTCTTCCTTATGCAGGTTTATGGATGTATGGGCTGCACCAGGTTATCTGATAATGATTGATTTCTTTGTTTGTGACGTTTTCTTTCATACTTCACTCTCATAGAAATGATATAAAGCTCAAAAACAACTGTTATCAGTTAATTAAACTGACTCAGAGGTCGTTGAGTGGGTTGATAGGGTAGACACATTTAAATACTCAGTCCAACACTTGAGTAAAATATTAAAAGTGCTTGCACTTTTCCCCCTCTATGATTCACTTTACTTCAGCACCATCTATTGACTTAACTTTTCATTTATCTGATAAGTGGAATAAAAGGTTAGTTTTCAGATTAATGCAATGAAATGTTGATTGATTTCTTTTTTTCAAAAATAAAACAGAAGTAACCTTTTTGCGTTGGATTGTAATTACTTACACGGCAGCAGTGACTTTTCTCAGCTCACGGACGAACATTTCACAACCCCATTCTGCCAAACATGAATTACTGAAAGAACAGAATAGTTTTAGTCCTAAAAACTCTATAGCAATAAGTGTTTAAACCCCCCCCACAAAGTGAATAAAAATTTGGATTTATAAATCTGTCCTTGCTCCTTCTCGCCCCATTAAACCCTCTAAAAAGCTGAGATTATCTTGTGACTCATTAGTGTAAAGTGCTGTAAACTTGGTTGAACAAAATAGCTAAATCAGCTCAAACACAAAAAGCCACAAGAGTACAATCTAGCTCATTCACCAATGCATCAACAGTGTAATTGCGTCATAAGTAATGATACATCAGGCACTTTCGCACTTTTGACAAAGAAAGAAGGAAAGAAAAAGGTCAAAACTGCAATCGTCAGCTGTTTTTTGTTTTGTTTTGTTTTGTTTTTGTCTTAAGGGATCAAAGGTTTCTCCAAGTTGGAGAGTATCAGGGCACCGTCTGGCTCTACTGATGTCCTGCTCCTTTGTGCCTCCATCTGTTTTTGTTGCAGACCAACCTGTGGAAATATAAGGGCTGTGACAAAGAAACAAGCTCACCCCTCATCTGTCCATCCCTCCCTCCGTTTCTGTCTCTTCGTTCCATCACTCCATCTTTCTCTAATTCCATCCATCAGCAGCAGTGGTGTGCTGTCGTCATCGTGCACATGCATCCCTCCATCCGTCTGTCTGTCTACATGCAAGACCCCGGCGGGTAGTTATCTGTCTGCCTGTGTGTCTGCATACTTGTATGTATTCATGTGTTTCTACTAACATCATCTGCTTTTAGAAGCAGCACCATTAACCTTTGTGTTGTTTTCTTTTTTGTGTTTTTTTTTTAATCCAGTAAATGGAAGTTTTTGTCCATATTTGTTTTGGCTCAAAATAAAAGTGATTTTCAAACATGCCACTTGATTTGTTGCTCAGTCGAACAGCTGCTGTTCTCTTTTCTTCAGTGTGCAATTACGACTTCATCCCTTTGGTTGATTGTGTTCACCTTGTGTCTTCTCTTCTATCTCAGGAGTGGAGAGAGGCGTGTGTTCTCAGATTAACCACTTCCCAGAGGATGCAGACTTTGACCATGACGGGGCAGAATACGTCCTACGTAAGTCCACACCTGGAAGAGCAGACACTGATGATGAGACAGACGGTGGAGGGAGAACTTCATAGAAAGCAGAGAGAGAAAAAAATAGCGGAATTAAGAAAAAAAGGAAAAGGGACGTTTTGATTCAACTGCCCATAAGGTTTTAAACCGAGTATGTAATTGTGCGTTCTTCAGTCAATAATCTCATTTGGAAGCAAACATGTGACATCATGTAGAAAGTCATGGGAGATAGGGTGCCCTAGTTCACAGCTAGTGCCCTGCAGTGAAGTCTTTCTGCCCTGTGATATGCTACATGTGAGCCCGTGCATGCATAACGCCTGTGCTCTGTTTACAATGTTGCAGAGGCATTTTGCTGACATTTAGGTGGTATTTTTTTTCTCCAGTGGCCTAGTTGTCCTAGAGGAGTGAGGAAGGCAAACGTGGGCTTGTGTGTGCACGTGTGCACGAGTGTATATGGTTGCCAGACATGATAAAGCCCTAAAGCCACATGGGAGCAACTGTGTACCTAGAACTGAGCAATTAATTTCCTCACCAAATACTCTGTGTATATTTTTAGTGGAGCAGGTTTTTTGCCATTTTTGTTTCCTTTGTGACTTTCTTTGTATCATTGGTTGTCGCTCAGCTTGGAGCTTGGCACCAGACTGTTCAAAATTTTCTCACAGTGGGATTTCCGTCCTGGTGGATTTGGTACCAGTTAGTAACATTTAAGGCTCTGACTGTCTGTGAATGGCTTTACATCCCAGCCAGTCATACACTATGCACTGCTAAATATTCCTAACCATGATTTGATTTTTTGATTGATTTTTTAATTCATTCATTTTTAAAATTAAGAAACACTGAGCTAAGGTTACAAAAATTTTCTTAAAAATTTGGATCTAGTGCAGAACTGCTATATGAAGGACATTTGTAGCCCTGCCTTTTTTCTGATTTGTGTTGCTCACCGTTCTTCTCGGATGTGTTTAGGGGTAGTCAGGGCTTCCAACATCTTCCCAATCCTCAGCGCCATCCTGCTGCTGATGGGAGGTGTTTGCATTGCTGCCAGTCGTTTCTATAAAAGCAAAAGGAACATCATCCTGGGTGCAGGAATCCTTTTTGTGGCTGCAGGTAACTGAGGAGCATTTTGTCTATGTTTTATGTCAATTTGTAATCGTACGTAACAGCTTTTTTCGTGAGTTGCTTGGGACTGAAGAGTTGAATTTGTTTTATTTCATTAGTTTAACAGAACTCTGCATTTTTTTTAATCACCCATTCAGTTGTCTATATTGAAAATGTCTCAAAAGTTCATTACAGACGTTTGTTTATCAATGCTCAGTTTACTACTTTCTGTTCCCTTGCAGGTCTGAGTAACATAATTGGTGTGATCGTCTACATCTCGGCTGCTCTAGGAGATATTTCCCCCAAGAAGGATGAGGATAAAAAGTGGCAGTACTCCTATGGTTGGTCCTTTTATTTCGGAGGCCTGTCTTTCATCATGGCTGAAATGGTGGGGGTGCTGGCTGTCAACATCTACATCGAGAAAAACAAGGAGCTTCGCTGTCGCTCTCGCACCGACATTTTTAAGAGCACCACACACGCCATGCTCCGCCTGCCCAGCTACCGTTTCCGTCGCCGCTCCCGCTCCTCCTCGCGCTCCACCGACCCCTCACGCTCCCGAGACCACTCACCTGTAGGAGGAGGGAAGAACTTCGGCCTGCCCCCTTCCGCACTGCTCTCCCAGGGGCCCATCTCAGTGTCCACTTTACCAAACCCCCACTCTCGCTCCCACACGGCCCTGGCTGGAGGCGACATCTCCCTCTACACATTGTCCCGTGACCCCAAACTGGGAGGCTTGCCTCCCATGTACGGAACTGTGGACAGGGCCACACTCTACCAGCTCCACAACTGCTTTCCGAAGGATGGGGGCGGAGGCGGAGGGGGAGTGATGATGAGTGGCACGCTGCCCTCACTCAAGTCCCACAACCCCTCCAATTCCACCAACTCCAGTGCTCCCATGGCCAACTCGGTGGGCTCGGGCCCTCCACCTTTCACCTCATCCACAGTAGACAGGGAACGAGGGATGGGGACTCTGGACAGGCTGAAGGGAGACAGGGAGAGCAACTCTAACACCCTCAATAGGAAGACAACGCCCGTGTAGAGGGAGGTGAGGAGGAAAGGAGAGGAGGAGGAAGGGTTGTAGTTGAGAATAGAACCGAGCTTTCGATTGGCTCAACGAGAAATAGCTCGAAAGATGAACAGAAAGCCAAACTTGATAACCCTCCTCCATGTTCACTGTTAATTAGTCTACTCAATTTCACTGACAACAAAAAGAAGAGTAATAACAGAGCGATAATAACAACAACAATGAACTTTCACAATAAAACTATTTTGATATTTTAACACGCTAGAACTGATTTATTTTGTTAACGATCAAACGCAATTAACCTTGGGCTACTACAACGTTTCACAACATTTCTGTGCAATATTACTGCTAACTTAACCCAATTATCATTCATAAAAATTGTTGTTGTGATTATTCTTGGCGTTATTATAGGCTAAGTTGTATTTGCAAACACTAGTTTGGAATGAAATTTTCCTTTTTTCCTTTCTATTCACGCTAATTTTAGATCTCAATGACTTGTACTGTGAATTCTTCCATGCAGAGCCACTGGGGCCGTCGACGAGCTGTGTGTAACTGTGTCAAAGTGTCAAGCATGAGCGTATGCACAAAATGTGGGAGAATGAGAGCCTATTATTTTTTTAACCCCCATATTATAGAGTTTTCATTTATAATATAAACTTTGATGTGAAAACTGTAAATTGTCTTCCAATATTGATACTAAAAGAAATGCAACAATAATGTGAGTGACTGAGGCAACTGATCAACTTCGTTGTACGAATCTGAGTTTTCTATGGGCCTCTGTTCGTCTTATTTCCATTCAAATCAGTGTTAACAGTAGTACTTGTAGCTTTAGTCGTGTTGACGATGTTTGTTCTCGGGCATTAAGAACACCTCTGTTTGGAGGAATCAGAAAAAAAAAAGATGAAATGAAGTAACTCATTTGTACAGAATCAGGTGAAGGCTTTTATTTCTTTTTCCTTTCTATAAAAAGTCCCAAAGTGACACAAGCAAATCATTTTCAGCGGCAAAAAATGTGTGTATGTGAGTTCAGAGTGTTTAAAAAGAAGAAAAAAAAAAGACTTTTGAGACAAATGTTTGAAAACATATGTGTACATTGTAATTTACACATTCATATATTTGTAAAGTCTATAGATACATTTTTTTGGGACCACCGTTCATGCATTTTGGGCAGGGCAGGTTTGGCTGAAGTGTTGTGATCCCAGTGCTCTTTCTTGGACCCCTGTCGGCTGGTTTCAGCCCTGCCTGGTCGTACGTGGCCCCTACTCTGCCCATAGTTGGTGACATGTTGAGTGTTTCTCCTCCTTTATCAGCTTCATCTCAGAGACACCCCCCCACCCCCACAACCCCCTGTCCCGAAGATTCTTTTCACTGTGCTTCCCTCGTAACTGCCGACTCCTGAGTCTGAACTGTTTATGTTCATGAGAATGTAAACACATGTACCCCACTCCCACTACACCCCCCCACTGTGTCGAGTGACCACGGATCCAGGGCGTCACCCTGGATACACCTGCTATGATAAAATGAAGAAACAAAAATAATTATCAGATGCTTCCAGATTCTTTACATTTTTCATTTCTTTGATTTCATTTCTGAAAAAGAATAATGTGAAAAAACTGCACACAGATAGCATTTATGTGGGCAATATGAACAGTATGTAGTTGAGAATAGAATATATCTAGAAAAATGATTATGGTTTATCTAAATGTGTGATAAACTCAAACACTGTATTGCACGAAGTTTATAAAAAAAACAATAACAGAGATATTCACAGACTGCTGTCTTTTGTTTCATTGATTTTTCTTGTTGATAAGAGGCTGTTTTCTCTCTTGAAGCAGTGGCTGACCATGTATGCCTGATTTTTTATACTTATTATGTTTGTGGGGATAAAAAAGGAATACAAACAAGGTCCTTAGACAAAGAAAATAGAATGATATCAAAATTATTTCTCAGGGCATTTATTTGAAAATAGCACAAAAACCAAACCCTATCAAATATTAGAAATTAAATCATGTTTATTTTGAAAAATCTAGAAAATCTGCCATTTTTTTCTGGACATAAACTCATCTGTGCCGGTGTAAGTCAAAGAAGACAACTGTCCTCTAGCTTCATGACCTAAAACGTTACAGTTTATTATATAAATGATCATTTCCAGCATCGATGATGCGTTCAGGGGTTTTTGTACATATGGTACAGTTACCTATATGTGTGTTAAGATACCAAAAATTATATATATGCCTATTGGAGCTATCTGCATGTATTCATTTTCATCAGGGAAGGATTTTCATATTTCAGTGGGACATATTTTATGCACATATAAAAAGCCCTGGTGCAAAACTGACTTTTACCCTCTATCCAGGTCTGTCACTCATTGAAAACATTTGGCACAAAATGAAACAAAAAAGTTACAGCGTCATTATTCAGTGTGCTAACTCTGTACTGTTTTCAGTTAAATAGAAGGTTTAAACAATTTACAAATCATTGCATTTTGTATTTTCTTACGTTTTGACCTGTGTCACAACTTAATTTGTTTAAATATTTAGCCTCTCTGCAGCTAAAGTAGACTTTGCCAAATTTTGCAAATACTCCACTACAAGTAAAAACCTTGCATTAAACATAATCTAACTCTAATCCCTCTTCCAGAAAAGGGTACAAACTTTTCTTTGTGTTTGTCTGTTTATTGCTACTTTATTTGGATGTTGTTTGTGCAGAAGACTGTTCTCATGTTCTTTCACTTTTGCAAGAGCATTTTTTTAACCTGAAATCTGAAATCACAAACATATGCACCCAGAGCATATGTTTGTGACATCTCAGTAAGTTTGGAGCCAAAATGCACCGAGCCCTAGTGCAGTGTGCAGAACCTAAAATTGTGGTGCAAAAGTGATAAGAACATGAAATTCAATTAATTATGAGAAACAAAAATTGCTTAGGCATTTTCACTGGATAAATTATTTTAAAATGTTTTAGGATTTGTCTTTTTTAATTTCTCAAGGACATAAGAACAATTAATAATAATTCAACTTTTCCCACTGAGGTGCATATAAATTGCTCGTCTGACGCAGATTATTATTGTTAATGCTAAATTATGACCTGAAATCGTTCAACAGCTTTTTGGGCCAAGCAGAACATTTTGTCCAGACATGTTTATGGACCAGAAATATGAAGTGGTAAAAGAGGGACCTAGATCTACTGTATTTCAATTTGACAATGAACTTGTATAGGACAGAGTTTGTCTCTTCTTTGCCCATTCCAAGTAGGTATACGATCCCAAAGTTTCTCACTGCTGAGATCATAAATTTACATTGACCTTCCATGTCAAACCTGCAGCTCTTTATATTTGCAAATATATGGACAGTGCCAGATGGTGATGGTCGCTAAGAAGGATGATGAAAAAATAGCCCCAAAAATTAATTCAGTTTACTTTTGTTTGACTGTTTGACACCTTCCTTAGAACAGCACTTTCTTATCCAGATAGACCCATCTGCTTCTTTTTTCTCTCTCTCTCCCTCTTTTTGGAAGTTGTTTTTTTTTTTTTTGCATGAACAATGACAAAATTGATCTCAAGGTCTCCTCTGATTCGTTCAACTTCAGAGGGACCATCTGTGGCAGGAGACTGGAAGCTGGCAGGATCGCCTCACAGACATGAGATGAGACGAGATCTGTTAAAGAGGGTAAAAGGAGTGTCATATCCTTGACAAGCGGCCTGAGATTCCAGGCAGTTCTCTTGGACTCTGAGGATTAGTTTTACTGAGTGCCTTTCCCTACTATTATCATACCACAATCTAGTTACATTAACCGTTAAGCTGTGATGAGAGATTCAAGGAGTGAATCACAAATGTCAAGCTCCTTGTCCTAAAATAACTACGGTTATATTAGCATTAAATCAATAGTTAAGGCTTTTATCCTTGTTGATGTCCCATATTAATCTTAGGTCTTCTATCAAGAATTCTAGGAAGTCTTTTTTTGTTTGCTATCATGCAGCCAAGTGCCAGTGCACCACACGGTCTCGGTAGCACTATTAACAGCTATATATACAACCAGGATAGTGTGTCATGTGGCTTCAGTTTCTGCCCACTGGGGGTCAAAATTGCATCTGTGTATGTGGGTCCAGGTGAGCGTGTGAGTGTTTGTTTGCTATGTAGCCCCCCTCTCCCCCCTCCGCAAGCTGGCTGCAAGAGTAATCATTTGGATATTTCGGAGTCGATCAGTCAGTTGTTTGTGTGCAGCGTTAAAAGTTAATGGGACAGTTGAGGAGCGGCGGGGTAGTGGCATGCTAGCCTCCCCTGGAGACAGCAGGGAAAGTGACGCAGGGAGGTCAGGGCTGTAGAGGGTGCAGAGGTATCAGGATAGGTTTGTGGGGAGGGGGTGCATGGTTGAAATTCAAGGATAAGGTTCCCAACCACTGCTGTAAAATCCACTGTGATGAGCTCTGGCCTAATTATAGAGGAGTTGTTCTGGGGGATGGGGACATTTGGTAGAGGGGTTAGGAGTCACAATGTGAAGCGGGGGAAAATGGGTGAATGTCAAATTGTAGGGCAGAGACGATGCCATGCCAGCACACCAAAAGGGAGGGACTTATTTCGAGGAAAAAACAAAACACACAAACACGCAAGAAAAAAAAAAAACATGCAAACAGGACAAAGCACAGTGTACTCTGTATTTTGCAAAACAGCATTTACTATCAGAGAAATAGCGAGAGCGTCCATTGTAAAAATGAATCAAAATAAATTTATTCTTACATATATGGGGCAAATAAGTTGCTGGAGACAATTCGACAAACAGTAAACAGTCATAAAACCAAAAACATTGTTATTTTATGTACAGAGTTGAGCTTATTAAGTGAGTTACAAAGTGAGCCCATTCACTTCTCTGGTGTAAGTATTTTAATCTGTTCTCACAGGTTGAAATGAATTATCTAGTACATTAACGCAGCACTCAAGCAACCACTGCAGAAGACAATGTAAGACATAAATAATGCCAATAAATAGCATCTTGTCACATACAAAGTGTTCAAAACTTCACTGAATTTATTGGTAGAATATGAAGAATACTCCAGACACTTTTATTATGCACTATAGGTTTTTGTTAATATATAATCTAGACTTTCTCCATTCTGTTTGATAAAATTATTAAAGAAGTATTTGCTGCTACATTAGTGCAAATATATTCTGATGGTCAGTCTACTTTTGACCAAAAAAAAAAAAAAAACGCATGGAAAGGCTCAACATTTCTCATTTTATGGCATCAAGTATATTTTTTCCTTTCTCGTGATATTGATGATATTTTTATGCTCTTGCAAGACAAACAGCAACAGTCACACTAACAATATTTAAAAAGACATGTTCATGGTTACACTCAAGTGAAAAAGGCCTCCAGCAGGAAGTCAAGGGAGTTCGTTGTAGAGCATCTGGGACCACGTACAGATGATCTGTTGATCAGAAGCTGTTTGGAGATGCTCTTATAGTCATTAAAATGCCTTTAAAATAATCTCCTTTCTGATCTCCTCAGGCAACTCTTTCCTTTCCGTACCCTGGTTCAAGTACAGTGTGGTGCTCACGATGATTTTTTTAAAAAAGAAAAGAAAAACAGTACATTTTGTCCCTTGTAACAATCTGAATAGCTAACACATAAATTAAAGACATCTGTGACACTAATTCAGGTTAAACACATGTCAGCTTGAAAAAGGACTGCAAAACAATGACTTATGATCATTTTTAAGGGTGCCAGAAAATTTTTCCAAGATAATTTAAAATCTTTGTGAAATAAAACAAAAAAATCTGTCCTTTCTCACATTTCATATTTAATACATTACAGATTAAAGGCATGCAGGTATACAAGAGTAAATTGCTTTCACTTTGATCACCTTTTAGGGGAAATTAATCATTGTGTCAACGAGTTGTAAAGATATCAACAAACCTGTCTGCATCTGAAGGGATGGAGTTTGAGTGGATCGAAGGAACGCCGAAAAAACTGAAATTCAACCATTTTTATTATTGTAAACAATATTACAAAATGTAACTAACCTTAGAAAGGTTGCAGAGTATTCTTTACTTATCTATGATCCTTCTGTAGATTGCCCCAAACTTTTCAATACCGAACCCCAAGCGAACTGTTACCATGGTGTTATCATCACTGACAACACCATGAGGCTTGTTTCTTTTTAAAACAGTGATTTCAAGGCACAGACAAATAGGGTCATGCAGACGGTCTTTTTAGATAATAATAATAATAAATCACTTTCTTAGTTTTCACATTCACTGTAAAGCAGAAGGTTTGCAGTTTCAACATGCCAGGTTGTTCAGCATATTTCAGCACCGCTATATAACACGCCAGAGTAAAGTTGTGAAGGAGTTAGTTTTGGCAGCTAAAGTTTTAGTGCCTAAAGTTTTCGTGCCTTTTTGGTTGCTCTCAAAAGTTAAGAACACTGTAGACGACACTCATTTCAGCGTATTTATGGACTATGTGGCGCTATTCTTGTGAGGCCAGCATTTCTGCCAGGGGCTGAAAGGAAGCGAGAGGAGGATGAAGAGGAAACCTCCAAAAATGAGAATGGCTCCTGCTGAGCCCACGCAGGCCACGGACCAAGAGAGCTCGTGGTGCAGAGGTATGGAGTGGTCGCTGGACAGCAAGGCCAACACAGACTGGTGGAAGATCAGGACTGACAGAAGGACCAGCACACCTGGGCAAGTAAAGGAAAAGAAATAAAGGAAAGGCAAATTTGAAGCCTCGACCATATGAACTTTTGTGCCAAGTGTATTTGAATTACAAACAAAGAGGTACAGAAGGAGATTCTTCGAAGCTCTAAAAGCTCAAAAGCCTGACTGTTGAAAATCACAGGGATTAAGTAACGACGATGTCAGATCCAACCTGATAGAATGAAGCAGAAGGAGGCTGGTTTGAGAAAGAAGGGCACTCCTTTACTGAGGGACATGGCTATGCAAATGGAGCCCATCACCATCATGGTCAGGCTCAAAAGTGCCAAGACAGCTGCGGCTAGATTCAGATCTGTAAACAAGAGCAGAGAGGAAATTATGGGGAGTGGGTGGAGGGTGCAAAATTTTTTTTTTTTTTTAAATATGCAGGAAGAAATATGCAGCTAAGACAGCACAGATGCTACAGTGTGCGGAGCGGAAACCAGTTTATTTGTGGAGCTGCATCAAAACCTCTTTAAGTTTAATTTCACTTAGATTCTAATTGATTGTTCATGTTTTCTGACTGGTAAGCTTCTGTTAATTTCATAACCATAACCTTTGAGCTGGAGGCTAAAATACATCAATACTTGTGGTTTAAAAGCTGATACAAAGTCGCTGCAGCATAGTAGTCCTGCACCACCACGCCCACACTGTAAGCCAGAATTGATAATCAGTCAAATCCACAATAATGGCACGACTGGTCTTCTGTCTGACCCACAAACATGCACATGTAAAACTTGTCAGTGGAGGTCATTGAAATGGGATATATTTTGTCCTTTTTTCACAAGCTGACACAATTTCCTGAGGTTTTAATGAAATGTCAGTGACATGATTTGATCAAAATACCACATAGAGTCAGTACAGCGGTTCCCTTTCAAGCATTTCTTTACATTTCTGTTTATAAAATCTGGTTTTAAGTTGTGGGTGGAGCCATTTCATGACTCTGCTCCTTTTTAAATCCAATCCTCAATAACTTTAGAAGCATGCTATTACTGTATTTGAGAACAATCGATATCTGTCCTGAGAGCTCAGAGCAAACTGAGATCCGAATAAAACATACAAAACTGACAGAAAGTCTTAGACTAGAAATCTAGACTTAAACTAGCAAATTTAAACTTGTACATCTTTCTAGATAGGGGTCTGATCCATCAGGATGTGAAAAATAAAATATTTAACAGTTTATTTTTATCCTGCTAGTAAAAGGATAAATAAAATAAAATAAAATAAGGAATATCAAAAGAAGTCAGATTTCCTAATTGGGATTTTTAAAAAGACATTAAACAAAGTATTTTATTTTGTTTTATTATACATGTACATATTTGTTTATTTTATTGTTGATTTGGAGATGTTTCAATAGGTTTTAGCCTGTCCAGCACTTTGGTGAACTGAGGTTGTTTTAAATGTGCTAAAGAAATTAACTTGACTTAACTTGAACGTAGCAGTGGAGTGTATTTGGCCAACATCTTTTGAAAGCTGAGTGAATGATGAGATAACTGGAAACACTTTACTCTTGACAGCGCAAAGAAAAGAAAAGAAAAAGTAGCCAAAGAGTTTCAGATTTGCCACATTTAAAAAACAGTGAATACGTCACGATTTTTAGTTTGAAGTGGAGATTATAGCTCGAGATAAAAATGTGGAGGCTGAATAACTCTTCACTGAGTTCGACCTGTTATGTAACAGTACCCTGCAAATCTGAACAGCTCGCTGAATAACATATTTTCAGACCTAAATAAAAATTTAAGTTAGTAGTCACTTCAGACCTCCAAATATATACTCTCAAGCACAGAAAATATGTATAATTTTTTAATGTCCCCTTTAAAGTTTAAATATTTTTACATGGGAGACAAAATGGTGGGAAATAGCATGCTTTACACCTCTGCAGCCAACGTGTGAAATGCGTATTAAACAAGCTATGTCGAAAGCTTCGCTTCATTATGAATAACTGCTAAAATATTGTCCCCTTCCAAAAATGTATAAATATCATTGTTTTAACTATTAACTATTTTACGAGTGGCAATGAGACTTATGTAGCTTAGCACAGGCTTGCCAAACAGAAACTGATGTGAAAAGCAGAACTCCCTGATACCTTATCCTACGCTGATATTATATACTGCTACCACAGAAAGTCAGAAGGTTTCCCTCTCAATTTCTCAAGTATTCATTTCATCCCTTTTCTTTTTCCTTATGACTTCAAACCAGCAAGCTTGGTTTCAATGCCAATGGTAATATACCAGCTATTTTCTAATTATGTGATTTGTCATCATTCTGTTTTCCGTTCGAACAATCCTCCATGTTGCCACTTTTATATATTTTCGGATCAGTCTTTGATCACAACGTTTAACTTTTGACCAAAAGATAAAGGTGACTTTGATCAGTGTGATAAAATTGTCAAGTCTCAGCCAGCGACTCTGAAAACTGCGCAGACACGAGTGGCTTCCTGGGCAGCACAGCAAACACATTAATCAGTCTGATAGCTTATGGCCCGCTTTGGAAAATGGGTGGCAGTGGGAGTTAATGAGCTAAAACATGCAAAAACCACCAGTACAGTCCGCTGAGCACCACGGAGAGCGTCTTCATTGATAGTAGATGCTGGTGCAAGTGTTAGCGTGAGTTTGTGCAGGGATAAGTGTAATGTCTCACTCCTGTTCGTCGTCTTCTTGAATATGACCGCATTCTCCCCAGAGGTGAAGAATTTAAAGTAGGTGCAGTTGGATTCTGTAGGGACAAAGAAGAGATAAGACAAAGACGCTCTCAAACGCAGTCCCATGAATGGCTGCTGGTCTTCTCTGATGTGCCTACAATGCCTCCATGCACTCTGTCCTTCCAGGCATCATTTCTATTTATATCCAAGAGTTGAGCATTAGCTTGAATACCCAAAGACACACACATTTCCCAGCACTGCACATATGGTGCTGCCAGAGCGGGTGAGAGACAGCGAAACAGGCTGAGGGAAGAGGAAAAGAGGAAGACAGAGAAAAGGGGCAGATGGATTATAATGGAGAGACGTAGCCACAGAAGAAGGTAAGGGATGGGGTGACTAAAGGAAGAAGACGGATGCTACACTGCTCAAAGGATGAGATAACAGGGAATAGGAGGAGTGGGTCGCGAGCAGATGGAGGGGTGGCGAGAGAAGGGAAAGAGAGAAGGGGCCACAGATGGAGAAGGAGGTGAAGGGAGCAGGAGATGTGAGGAGGGGGAGGAAACACAGAGGGGTTGGTTAATACTGCATTAGACATGCACTCTTGCTCAGTCTGTCTGTCCCTCTTCCTTGTTTCCCCCTCTCTATATTTAGACAAAAACTGTGAAGTAGTCAGATTCCACTTGGCTTCACAAGCACATAGTGATGATTTTCACCCACAAAGAAATGATGTGGTCCAAGATGACCACATGCACGTGCAGACACATTCCCACGCATCTCTTCCACCCACAAATATGCTTGAGCACATTTGCAAACATTCTTAATGAAGCAGATCCCCCGTTTATTAGTTGGTGATTCTGCACCACGTTCGGCTATCACAGTCAACTGGTTTTTCTCTCTCTACCACTGCTGAGACTACGGTTATTGAGCCGTCACATTCCTCTCCAACGGGCAGCGATGATGGATCGCCAGTCTTGAGGTGACAGACACAGCATCCGTGGGCTGCGCTTTGCTCAGGATGGGAGCCAGAGGCATGCAAACAGGGATGCAAAAGAGGGAAGCTGGGATGGCAAAAACAGTTGTTCTCTCATAAACATGACGAAGCCACTGCCATCTGCGACAGGAGGCGTGGGCCAACTGTGGTGGGACGTGTGAGAGAGATTGTTAAAAGCATACTGGCTTCTCTCACACACCAACAGACCATCTTGAAGTCAAATATGCTCACCAGAAGCAGCCTGACATGCAGAACAGGGATGAAAGATGAGTCCTTGAAAACTGGATAGTAAAACAATGTCATGACACATCATTTAAGATGATGGATGGAAATAGGTACATATGTAATCTGCTTGTATTTCTGATGTATGAGGAGGGGTTTTTTGTTTCCTCTCAGGCAGTGATTTCAGGAGGTCCTTCTCCTAATACCTGCTTCCCTCTTCTCTTTTTTTTTTTTTTTTAACCAGAAACAGGTATAATCAACGCCCTCAAGAGAACCTAGTCACGGTGAAGTTGAATAAAACACTTTTCAATGGGGCTGTCTACACTCTTGTTATTGATGTCCAAGAAGAAATTAAACATTTTATCGCCTTACTGTTCTGGATTTACTCTGGAGATTTTCAGAATGCTCGGTCAAAAGAAAACCTTGATGTTTAAAATGCTCAATTTCCCATACTCTGAGTGAATCATGAATTAATAGGAGCATATTGTTCCAGCATTTCTGTGTTGCTACAAAAATGTCAAATCTGCAAAAGCATCACTGTACTTGTTCAGTTCCAGTGGATGTATTTTCAAGCATCTATTTATTGAATAACTAAGTTTGTATTTTATCTCTATCCATGTCCCTAGATACACTTTTGTGGACAGTCTTACTTATACAGTTGTCCTACCTTTAATCCTCTCCAGGTTTACAACAGATGTACACATATTCAAAATTTTAAAAAAGTCAAGATTAAATATGTTGCTCAAAAATCTAAGATTCGGGATCTAAGGAAGTGTTGACTAAGCTTTCTTCCGCCTTTAAAAACTTCAGCTATAAAAGAACAACATATGTAAGCGCATTCCCAAAGGGCATTAATCATATCAGTTATGCTTACTCCTTCAGTTCAGTGTACATGAATTTCCTTAATGATGTGAAGAACTTGCACCCCTCAAAAATACATTTTGACCCTGGTCTATTAATCCAATTTCAGACATATGTGCATATCAAATGAAGATGCCTCAAGGCAGACTTGCATGGCTGGGCAATTCAGAGACGAGCCAGAGAGCCAGAGAAGCAAGACAGATGCACTCCCTCCTGCTCACCTCCCAGACGGTACAGAAGACGAACACAAACTCACACAGATACACAACAGTCAGAGATCTCACCTCCAGGTAGGTCAGCAGGGCCACAGCTTGTTCTCTCTGGGTCTATGTCAGACACCCACAGGGTACGGATGCAGCCTTTCCACAGGCCATAATGAGCCATCTGGCAGGTCTGGTTGCCACTGAAAGTCTTTGGTTGGGCCAGCTCCACCCAAAACTCTGTCCCCATGCCCAAAACTGTCAGCGTCACGCCAACGATAGACACGAAGAATGCCAGCTTAATCTTCCCCTCTTGGCTGTCACTCATCTTATTGGTCCGTCTTTGTCCTCTAAAACCCTTCATTCCACCCAAACCCCCACCCGGTGCAGTTCCTGTCGCCCCGATACGACCCTCCTCTTCCTGCTGCACAAAGAAGTTGGACCACATCCTGGCAAAGAAAGCCCAAGTAATGGGTCTGAACCCTTAGAGCAATGATCAGACAGGCAAATATGAAAATACAAAAGAAAAAAGAAAAAGAAAAAAAGAGGAGAAGCTAGAACTATATTAAAAATTGATATACAGCTGTGCTGAGTTGGCTGAGTGAATCGAGCAAAAAAAGTCAGAAGTAAAAATAAGTGGGCTGGACGCTGAAATTAGACAAAAAAAGAGCTATGAATAGATCTGCAGTGATGTAGGGGGGCGGATGAAGTATGATAATAATAAGATGAGATGAGAAGGAGGCAAGGACCAGGAGAGCCGGTCTGTTTTCTGTCCAATTCTCTGGAACAGAGAGATGAAACAGAAAGATGAAAGAGCAGCCAGCATATGCTTCACCAGAGCAAAATCCTTTCATCACCAGCACAATATTTAATTTCCAACAGCTTTATCAGAATCTACAATATTCCCTCCCCAAAAGCCATATGACATGTTCTCAGCCAACAATAGATAAGCCATATGGCATTTCCCTGAAAGGCAGATTCTGCTTCAGAAGAAACAATTGGTCTGGATGAGGGTTGTGCAGGGTCAAGGTGACAAATAGCACCACGGTGCCAGCCTGGACCACACATCTTTTGTTTTCCCAGAGGAGCTGACAACCAAGTTTGTCCCTGAGCAGATACACTATCCACAGTTTAGACACAGATCCCCTCTGATGTGAGTGGATAATGGGCCGCCACAGATACCTCCAATCCTGCAGCTCAAACTGTGCGTTTTACATGTGTACTGAACTTGGGCTCCGGCTTATCAAGCTGTATCTGTTATTCTAAAATGTGAGTGAAAGGCCTTTGGATCAGTTTTAACAACGGGAATAGCGGGAAACAACAGTCACTACGCCGTGTGGGGTGCATTAGAGGTGATAATTCAGGCCTGAACCCTCTGACAGAGTGGGGACTGCAGTAATTAACTCTGCTGTGCAGTCTAACGGGTCACAGAGTGGAGGCAGGAGGCCAAGACAGCTCAGAACATGGCACCAGGAGGCCACCCACAGTTGGTGGATCACTTAATTCAGATCTTTGCACTGACAGCATCAGAGGTTTTAAATAGCCAATACAACATATGAACCTGCTTTGTGGATAAAGGGATATAAACCATCTGATAGAACACCTAGGGACTAAACAGATTAGATAGATTAATTGGCAGCTGGTCGGTAGCATGAAGGAATGCAAAAGGAAGAGTCTTCACAAGTAAAATGAAGAGGGAATCTCTGTACAAACCGCTCAGTGATTTAACGTTAATGTTTCTCAACATATAATCCTAAATATTTTGTGAATTTCATTGCCTACATGACATTATATTATTTGCTGGGAAAAGAAAATTAGTGAATCCACTGAAATGTCTATACAGACAAGGATGAAAACCTGTGTTCACTACTTGCAATCTCACACATTGAGACAGTACTGCAAACAAGCAGACCTTTGTCAACCCGTTAGTGAGCGCAGATATTCATCTCCTTCCCAAATGCTTGTTAAAACTCTGTTGTGCAAAGAAAATCTGAACTCTGCTACTGCAATCCAGTAGCAAACACGCCACCTTCCCAACTTATTAACATGCAAAGCATGTATTTTTCAACTAAGCACAGTACAGCATCCATATTTTAGGCTTTTCTTTAAATGGGTTTCTTTGTTTACACTAAGCGCAATGGCCTAACTTTTTTATTGCAAATGTGAACTAGCACTGAAAGCAGATGAGAAGAAGTATGCAGAGATGAATCAAAGATCCACAGCAGCATTCATGCATCACAGCAGCTTACGCAGACAACACCGACTGCAATAAAGAACATCAAGAATGCAGCTGCTGACAGCTAAATTAGTAGTGATAGCATTACGAAGCTTGATCCGATTACATTCATAATAACCTCCAGGTGATTAGAGGAGTAAGAGAATCCACACCAGTCTAACACACCTTTTGTAACAAACAGCCATCTGTATCAGTGTAAGCACACTTTCTTTGTTTGATAATGCAAAGGCAGCGTAGGACAAGTTTGTGCACATGGATGCATCATAAGCAGTGAAATCAGATATTCCCTCCACTGTCTTTAGCAGTTACAGCAACTGCCGCCTGTGTGACACGTGGACTCAAAAGAACAACAGCAGGATAATGCACCTGAGTGAAAAGAAGAATAAATCTGACCTGTTTGGTGTGTGCTGTTCAGTTCAGAAGGAAGAAACGCTTTAAGCTTAATAGAGGGACAAAGTGCTGATGGAAGAGTTAGAGAGAGAGAGAGAGAAGGGGAGGGAGGGAGATATGTAAGAGTTATGGAAAGTGGGTGTAAAGGGGTGGAGGTTGTTGGTGAAGGGGGTGTGCTGGAGTCTGGTTGGTTCACGCTGTTACTGTTGCTGATTAAACATGCGTGCATATCCGTGCTGTTTGGCCTCCAAACTGTGTTTGGGACTCATGTCCCCTGTTCATACTCCCTACATGTTTCGTATTTTACGTCAGCGAAAGGGAAGTGCTGTAGGGTGGTCCTCTCCCATGATGACAGTTCTGCCAGCATGCTTAAAAACATGTCTGTGACAGCTTCGCTGTTTGTGTCTGTGCGTCTATTTTAGACAACCACCTGTTAATGACATTAAGTAAGAGGGAAGGAGGCGCCTGTGTTTATACGAGAGGGGCCAGGATAGCATTTTACAGCAACACAATACATCACGAAGAAATCTAGAATCCAAATACAGCTAGAGAGCGAAAATGAAATGTGGGTTTGGAAAGAGTAGCAGAAATAGATGTGGAGACAGAAAGATGAATGAAAGAATCAACTGAAACGGTGCACAGAGGGAAATGAGACCATAGCTGCACGCACTTTTTATTCTTCTACGAGAACAGGTTCCAAGGTGACTTGAGTGACCTGCGCTGATTTTGTGGAAGGCCTTGTCTCATGGCTCAGGCCTGTTCGCCTGTTCCACAGTTTAGGTTATATATACATAGCACACAAGAGAGAGAAGCCAACCCTACCGGCCAGCAAGAGCAGAGGAGTGGGGGTGGGGTAGAGGGACGCAGAGGGGATGCAAATTGAGAGTGAGCAGAGGACAGAAACAGGCCACAATTGGAGAAAAGGGACAAAAAGGGCTGTAGGCTGTGACAGAAAAATAAACACCTGCAAAGTCCAGAACAGTCAGACTCCTTTTCTTGTACACCCCCCCCCCCCCCCCCCCCCCCCCCCCCCCCCCCCCCCCCCCCCCCCCCCCCCCCCCCCCCCCCCCCATCCCCCACCCCACCATTCCTGTCCCCTTCCCCCCAGAGACTGCAGGAGGCTAGTGCAGCTTGCAGATGGACTTTCTCAGAGAGGGCAAACATGCTCAACACATGACTGCTGTTTTAATGTAGCACATTTTTATCCCTCTCTTTAATACGACTTTGCTTCTAATTGCAGAGGCTGGGACTGCTCTTCCATCACACAAGATAGAAAGTGTCCTCAGTCACTCAGAGTCCATCAATAATCTACAGTATGCTGATGTGAACAATCATGTGTCCACATTACTTTTGTGCGCCCTGTCAGAAGCCCTGATTCATGCTTGAACACTCACTTGGGTGCTCATGTATTCACCCATGGTACACACTGGCCATGCTTGTGCACATTTCTGCACAGCTGAATCCATTTTTTTTCTACTACTTTGCTGCAGCTTAGCTGTCCAGAATGCACACTTGTTTGAAGGTCAAATTGTTATTATTTTTACTTCCAACACATGCTGATACATGATGAAAATTAAAACCTTACTATAAATATATCTAAATACATTCTCTGTTTATATCATGCGTATCACTATAATAGTATGAATATGTTTGGTCCTATGACCCACCTGGATGCACTAAATCCACAACTAAAATTATTGACTTTAAATAAAATGTACCTGTCATTGCAGCCTCACTCAATATGCACATATTTTTAAAGCTCCTTCACCTTTCAAGTTCAATTAATTTTTACCCAAACAGGACAAAATAGGGTTGAAAAAAATTCTGAATTTTCCTTCAACTGTATTCTTACCTCATTCAACGGCTGAACAACAGTAAGTTTTTATCTTACCGTGGGTTCAGTTGCACAGAAATTAGTCTTGACGCTTCAAATTCAAAGTTAATTTTATTATGTTATTATGGACTAGTAATAGAATAACAGGCCTAAACCATGATACTACCACCTCTGTTTTATAGGTGAGACCCACTTTCCTATACTCAAATGCATTGTATTTTCTTTTCTTCTTCTTTTGTCTTATTTAGCCACATAACATTTTTGAAATTTTGCATCACATTTTTATATGTTGAAAGGCTGGGAGTGTGTTCTCCTGTTACCATGTTGCCAGCACATGAATATCCCTAACATCTTGGAAAAATTAAAAAATAAAATAAAATAAAATAAAATGAATTTTTAAAAAATGCAAGTTTACTAACCATCATAGTGGCATCACCATTAAAGATTTCTGGGGTTTTTAGATGCCATTTCCTTGTTTACTCACTGATTTATTTAGGACACAATAAGAGCAATTTGTGCAAGGGTAAGTTTTCTTTTTTTTCTGAAACTGCAAATCATGTCATTGTTTACAAAAACATACCAATTCCCTTATTAACATTTCATCAGCCAAAAAAAAAACTGCTAATATTTCAGTTCTTACACTAATGAACTGCATGAATGTGATAGTAAAGCCGTACATATGATGCTTAATATGATGCCTTTGAAAATGAGTCTGATCAATATAAACATATATACACACCTGAGTTAGTATTTTTTAAGGTCTATAACTATTAACATGGTATTTGCTTGTACCACTGTTTTAGAAATGTATGTAATATTAAGTCAGTTAGTTTAAATGAGATGACTACACCGGTTAATAAGAACACGATGTACATATAGATCCTGTCTACATCCTGCTCCCATGTTGCACTCTTTCTGCTGCAATGTTCTATCTTTCTGAATGAAGATCAATGGGGAGGTTCTGCACAGAATGTCAATGATTGTCGCTGCAGTCTCGCTTTCATCACTAGAGGGAGATGCTGTATTTGCAAACCTCACTGCAGCACCAGGCCAGGGAGGGCTGCTCATAAGGTATAATAACTCCCATGATGAGGCGCCAGAGTTTCCTGATCTTTAAAAGAGGCTGGGTCAGTATTTCATGTTTGCTCTGGAGAATTCAGTTTCAGCTGCATGAAAGAGCTGATGTTTTATTTGCATCCCTCAGGGAGCAACAGGGAAGAGAGTGTTGCATCACAGGCTCTGCCATGGGGTTTAGTGCAGTGAAGTGCAGCGATGCAGATGGAGAGTAGTGATATAGAACTGACATGGGCCATTATTGGATGTCAGAGTGTTACTGCTTTACTATAACTGATTTGCATGAACTCCCTGTTGAATAAGCAAAGGCAGTCTTTATGGCCTCCACAACTGCTGAGCAAGAATGTGTCCTTAAAACCAGAAGGGCATGCTTGCCGAAGACTGTAGAGATTTAATTTTTTTAACAGAGGCAAAAATACATATACATACATAGATACATATATATATATTCTTTTATAATATATATATATTTAGTAGTTTGAACACAGTGAGGTACACTGTGGCATATAGCAACATCTTCCAGTTGGGTCCTTAGGTAAGACCCTTAACCCTACTGCCTAACTACCTCACATCATGAGTGAGATCGAACAAAGAGACATACCAGCTCAGACGCCGCCTGGTCAAACAAGGTCTGGTTCAGGTGCTGAGATACCAGGGCAGTATGGCGAGAAATGGGCTACTGGAACTCGAAACAGGCAGCAATTGACACAAGATACATACAAGGCACTGTTGCAATGCTGCTACTCTAGTAAGCCTAGGGAGAGGAGCTACATGAAGAGATTGTGGATATGGACGCTTCGATACCCACAGTCTACACTGACATCAAATCAGGTAGTAGCTCAGGGTTCCAATATACACAAACCTCAAAAGGTCTGAAGGGGGAGTTAACATCAACTAACCCCCAGAGATGGGGTACCAAGCCCCAATGACAAATGAACTGAATGAGAGAGCAACTGACCTGAGAGATACGATCATGGGTAAATAAGACCCTGTCAACCCTTACATCAACTAGCAATAATGAGTGAAGTACCACCAGAAAGCCTCATAGCTGATGTGAATGCAGCACTAAGAACGATCCCTACTGCGACCATCACTGAAACCGAGCTGATATGCAGTTCAGCAACAGTGATTCTGGAGATGCTTGGTTCATATTGCAGTAACGTGAAGGGCAAAAAGGAGGCATCATGACAGAGGAGGTTGGAAGCCAAAATCAAGGCAACACAGAGGGAAGTGACCCAACTGTCAGGAGTCCAGAAAGGTGCAACCAGAAAAGGAGAACCCAAGAGGTACAGTCAGATGCCCATACCTGGAGCTCAGTCCACAGATGTTAAAACATGGAAGCTGCTCACCATGCATGAAGGATTCCACCCTAAATTCAGTGCCCAGAGGCTATACGACAAGCACAGCTGTAAGCTGTGCAAAAAGTCCCTTGAAACAGTCCAGCACTTAACACCATACATCCCCAACAATGGAAACATCAGGAAAAATGAGTCACAAGAAACTAAAGAAATACCAGGGGCTCAAGGAAGAGCTGCAGAAAGTCTGAAAAGCGAAGGCAACAATAGTGCCCGTGGTCATCGGAGAACTGGGGGTGTCACCCACACTGGAGAAGTGGGTGTATATATATGTATATATACAATTTGTTGGTGCCTTCTGTTGTAGAAAAAAGGGAGCAGTCACTAAAATAACTTGATACTGATCAAAGTAATAAATGAATCCAAAATTTACTATAAATAGACTAATGGAAATTGTGATTCAAAAGAATCATTAAAAATACAATCAAAGTAGGACAAATGAGCTGAAACATCTAGAAAAGATGTAAAATATTTTGACAATAGTAACCCGTTCAACTAAAGTGTGTCCTGTAATCAGCATCACAAGTGGAGTGAAATGTGTTGCCCAGTGTCAGAGAGCTTGGTCTCAGTGGAAGGTCATGGATCCTCTAACAAAACACTGGATTATTCTGAAGTGGGCTTTTATAAACTCTGATCTAGATCTTCCTCTACATCCATGAAACATGTAGTCTGGAGACGAAACCCTTCTAACCTCAGACTGGAGCCTGTCTATGGGTGCAGAAGTCTCACTGAAATGACTTTATTACAGCAATTCCCAAAAAATCTGCAACAAAATATGAAGTTGAGACTCCCAACGTTTTTGTGTAGGTCACTTTGATTGGTCCAGTTGTTTAATGATTCTATTGTACCACAATTAAAAAGCGGTGTCTTTTCTTTCTTTTTTTTTAAATTAATCCATGCACAATACATTACTTTTGTCAGTTGAAGTTATTTCAGTGACATTGTACTTTTTTGTTGTGTATTTATGAGACCATCCCTAACAGTATTTTTTTTTTAAATTAAAACAAAGTTCAGTCTGTATTAGATTGATGGGGAAAAAATGTATGAAGTCAACTCGCAAGCGCTCATGATCTGAAGCTATGTCACCACCTGTAAAACACGCGGAGGCAGTGTGATGGTATATGAACACAGTGGGTGACTAATGTTTATTGATAATGTGACAGATGACAAAAGCAGAGGCATAAATGGTGAAGGGAGCAGGAATTTACTTTCAGCTGTTAGTCAACCATACACAACATCACAGTAAAGGACAATGATTCAAAGGTTCTGAAGTACAATATTTTGCACCTGTGGCTGCATCAGCCACCAGATTTTATTTCAATTATCCCTCAGCAAGGTACTTGCAGAAGACCAGACTAAAGAAATACCTACAAACGACAGCCGCATTACTTTGTAAACATGCTCCACATTCCAGGCAATGTCATTCAATTCAATTTACTTTATTATTCTAGTAATTAACAATTGACTGTTATTTACATGGTCAAGTTTATTTTCCAACTACTTTTGAAGCTCTGAAAAAGAGGGGTCAACATATGACAAAGCTGTAACTCCTAAACTCCTTCTCCAACTTCGAAGTGAATGCCAGCAGTGCAACAGAAGGGTATAATCAACTTAAAATGTTGTGGTACACAACTATATCAGTGTAATATCTATCAGTACGCATGGGTTTATACCTGAATTTGTTATTTTTCAAAAATGCCAAATTTGTAACATGCTTTTGGTTTTTGTTGAACTAAAATGACTATCTTAGTAATGAATGTAACAAAACTTTGTCAAAGTCCAAATGTTTTCAAGCCTCATTTTTAACTGAAACAAGTTGATTTTCATTTGTCCAATCTGGTTAAATCAGGATTAAAATGCAGAGCACATATACCCTATTACATAAACACTAATAGTGTCTTTTGAGTAGGTGAAATAGCTCCATCATTTGGACATTATTATTAACTACAGGTGTTATGTGACGTCATCAACTGACTTAAGTGGATGTGGGTGCGTGTAGAGGATGAAGTAGAAAAAAGAAAAGGCATCATGTAAATTCCGTTTTTAATCAACATTTGAAAACAAATTGGACAAATGAAAGACTGCTTCTGCTTTTATAAACTAGATGAAGGGTTTAGGTTTAAATCATTTAAGAAATCACATTTTTTCAGAGAGAGAGAGAGAGAAAAAAGAAATTAAATGACAGACACTGAAAAAGCAGATTTTAAGGAAGTGTAACATCTCAAGTGTTATTACTGACACACTTTCTTCAACAGCATCTTAAGCGATCTCGGGTATCAAATGAAGGCATAGTTTCAAGCCCATACAGTGTGAACATGTGGTCCTCAGAATAAAGGGAAGATTAGGGAGATGAGAGAAATGTTGATTTTTTTTTTCATTTTCCCCTCTTTAGCACGACAGACTGCAACATCCTGACTAGATAACTCTCAGATTTAGTGAAAATCCTTTAACACAGAGAGAAGCATGAAGCAGAACAGTGACATACAAAATATTACATGTTGAATCTAGGTAAATTTATATAAGAAACAAAAAAAAAAAAAGACCAACTAGATTTTTACTTTAATCAGGTTCAAATACGCCAAAACAAAGTATAGATGGTTTGGTTCAATTCTGCTGAAGCCTACAACATGAGCCATAGGGTTTAGTTACATGTTTATTTGGTCTTGTCAAAAGAAATGAAATGTTGCACAAAAACAAAACTAAAAATTTAAAAAATATGCACATACAGACACCACTTGAAAGAGGGGCAGGCCAAATTTGTTTCCTAAGCAAATTTACATGAAATAAGATTAAGGCTAGTTGGTAAAGAAGAGAAACTGTTTCTCTCTCCCAATCCTTTTCTCTTCCTGTTATAAGTCAAGGTTGAACTAGATTTGATGTAAAAAGTTAAAGGAAAAAAAACAGTCAATAATTGAAAAAGTTCTTTCTGGGATTCTTGTTATTTTGCAGCCTGAATACACAATGATATTACAGCTGAAATCAGTGAAGCTACACACAGTATCAGAACAATTACAGCCGACATTCAGATAAGAGTCCGATCAGACAACAACTGTGCTGAGGGGGGCAGCAGTATCACATCAGTATCACCAAATTAAAGAACATGAGGAAATGACCGTCCAAAAATGAATTTTTTTTTTTTAAATGAAAGAAGGAAAATAAAGGAGTCTCCTCCAGCTTCTCTAATGATGGTGTCAAAACCGAGGTGGATGTTACAGCTACTGTGCATCTACATTAGATCGTGAAACAAAAATGCCCTTCATCTTCCCAGAAATCGGTCTTTCACAAACACAAACCTGTTTGTTTCATTGTTCTCAGAATCGTTCACGTTCTCTACTCCAGTTCCTTACTTAAAACAGGCTACCTCCATTTAAATACAAACTTGAAAGTGTGGTACCCCCCTCCCACCCAAAAATGACACCCATGTCTCACAAAGTATATAAAAAAAAAATCGTTGACCCATTCCTTGGCCCTGTTTTTACACACATTTCTCAAAAATCTTCCCCACCCAGTTACATAACTAGCACACAAACCTAGCCCCCCTGACTATATATTTCATATAAACCATTCCCATCCTCCTCCACCCCCCCCCCAGATTTCTTAACAGCTGGACATGTCATGTAGATCTCAAATAATAATCTGGATATCGTCAAAGCTATTTGTCAAAATGATTAATAATCCAAGATCTACCTGAAATGTTGTTCCAAGAAATCACTCTGGGGGCTGATTTGGAAACAAGCAGTACACATTACACTCCCCTCCCTCCCTCCCCCCTTCCCTCCTCTCTTCATGCCGTTTCTACCAGAAGTCCCGACGGTGATAAGCATCTGGATCGCAGTATTTGGTCACCACCACTCTGTTAGCAAACTTTCTTCCCGTCAGCCCCTGCATGGCCTTCTGAGCATCAAAAACTGAAGTGAATTCCACAAAGATCTAAAAAATGAATTTAAAAAAAAAAAAAGAAAAGGAACAAAAATGTTGTCAGGATTGACGGAGACATAGGACATTTTTATGAAAACAGACACATCAAGACAAGTCCAAGTTTGGGTTACTCCCTACCTTGCCGGTCCCAGGCACTTCCAGGCCGTCCACAGGGCGAGGTATCTCAATGCTCTTCACTTGGCCATACTTGCTGCACTCATCCCTGACGTCTTCCACAATCTCCTCATATTCTTCATCATCCAGGAGCTCCTCTGGGGCGACCATGTTCATCAGACACAGCACTTCAGTGGGCAGGCCACCCATCTGGGTCACAGAGCTGTTCAGACCCGGTACCTGCAGTGTCACGGGGGTCTGGTTGATACTTGTCTGGAAGAAGAAATATAGATGACAAAAATTGTTTTAAAGATTGTTTGAAATCTGTTTTAACTGTGACAAGTTGTGCTACAAAGATTCTGCACCGGCAACTGTATATTATTGAAAAGGACGCGAATAAAACGGTGTTTTTGCAATCAAAATGAACACAATTTTATCAATATCAAAACAATGTGCACTTGTTAGAAATGGGAGCAGTTGAGGAGGAGAAAACTGCTGTAATAGACCTGTTTAGCAGTTTGTGTCCATTTTACAAACTCTAAAATCGCTACCCCGCCTCCCACCATTTTGCTGTTGTCTGTCCAGCCGCTGGACACTTACCAAGGTGGCGTTCTTGGATCCCACACTAGCTCTCTGCACCAGGAGTTTCTTGTCTCCCAGTTGCATGCCATTCAGTCCAGCAATAGCCTAAACAGAAATCAAGATTTAGACACGTGCTTCCAAAAACGTGTTTGACTGAGTCACACTTTTTTCATTTGCTGAGACTCATTACCTGATCGTTCAAGTTGACGTCAACATATTCACAAAAGGCATATCCTTTAGACAGGCCTGTTGCGCTGTCTTTTACCAGGTTAAAGGCCTTCAGAGGGCCAAATGACGTCAACAATTCCTTCACCTACAAACAGCACAAAGAAAAGTCACAGAATTTAGATATTTCCAAAATTTTCCACTGACTCAAATGTATTTCAATCATGAGGACAGCACAGCTCAAATTTTGCTACCGATTACATTTCTATATCACTGCAAACACTAAAGAATATTACAGTACTTTCTCCCTCACTTTCATTGTCAGTGTTTGAATTTCATAGAGTAGTTATATAACAGATGAATACAAGTCTGTCCAACTTGTCCCAGTTCAGAGGCAAAAATACTGACCTGGTCATCATTCAGGTAGTTGGGCAAACCACCAATGAAGAGCTTGTGAGCAGAGTCTGGCACCACTGTAGACACCACACCTACAACATCCACACAGAAGACATCAGGAAACATAAAGAGTGGCATAAAGAGCTATCAAAAGTAATTTCATAATTGGTTATGAATTTTGCCAGTATTTAGAGTTTAAAAACCATTAATTGTCTGTGTACCAGGCACATAGACACTCGGGTTTTCGCTCATGCCAGGCAGGGGCTGGTAGTCGTGGGGACGACGAATTTTAAGACTCTGGCCTTGAAAGATGATGCCATCAAAAGCCATTGCCTGTGTTGTTTCATCAACTGAACGAAACTGAACAGAAATATCACAGCTGATTGCAAAGTTGTGTGAATGCACAGAGGTCTGTAATGATTTTTTTAAAATGTCTTATCTAACCTCAAGGAAAGCAAAATTCTTATCCTGATTGATTTGCACTGCCAGGACAGGATTTCCAGGGGCCTGAGTAAGACCACCCAAACGCATCTGAGCGTTAAAGAAGTCCATCATTGATTCCTACAGAGAAGGAAGGAATAGAATTAAGATCCTTTAGATTCATTTGTCTTCACACTCAAATATTTTAAACTTTACAAAAATCTGATGCTAATAACTTTGAAACAAATGCTTTCATGTTACAGACCTCTGTGATGCCAAAAGGGATGTTGCCCACATAGAGCCGGCGAGCCTGCCGGGTCATCTGACTGCCCACTACAGGTACAGGGGTGGGAGTAACAGCCAGGCCATCAGGAGTCATAGTTGGCAGAAGAGCTGTCGCTGGGATCTGGCCTGCAGCTGGAACAAAAAGCCAAAGATGTCAATTATTCAAAAAATTTTACAAAGAGGCACATGCTATGATAAAGAAAGCATTAACAATGCCACAAATATCACATTTAAATTTTAACCTGAAACTCGGCAAAAGAAATGGAGAAAACCAAGAGTTACCTTGCATGGCTTTATACTGCATTGGAGTGATGTGTTCAAAACCAGGTGGAGGAACATCCCAGTACTTTTTAACCTTCTTCTTCTTCTCACGGTGGGGAGAACGGCTGTGTAAGAAACAGAAAGAAGATATATTAAAAAAAAAAAGACATACAAAAACAAAACAAAACACCAATTTAATAGATATCCCTTTATAACTCTAAACTTAACTACTGGAGCAGAAGATGGGTCATATTTGCTGAAATGTATTAACATGAAAAAAAAAAGTTACTTTTGAAGTAGCTGCATAAATCAAAACATTGTAAAACTGACTGTAAACTGAAGTGAGGGACAGAAAATCCCATCCAGTGAATTACTTAAAATAAGTAAGTAGTACATACAATTAGACATGTTATTAATCTCCATTTGATGCAGTACGGCACAAATCAGCTTTGTGTTAAGTTTGCTGTATTACCTTCCAGCATTGTCCTGGGGGTAGCTGGATGGTGAGCTGAAATGACATTGGAAGGGTTTCACATTTCTCTCAAATAAATCACATTAACCAACATTTCCACTTCACAAGAATTGGAACTTAAATTACGACTACCCGCTCCAAATACTGAAGTGATCAAGCGTCCTGTGTATTTCTACAGGGCTTCATGGCAGGGCTTGCAGGTATTCTGCATAATTTGCAGAATCTATGTATATATCATTTAATTACACTTAGCCAACAAAGATTAAAATGATAAAGTGGCAACCTTGTCGCAAACAGGCTGCATTTTGAATCCTGTGTGTCTGATGCAACAGTTCATATTTTTGCACATCGCAACAGAAAACAGGTAGTTTATCAATGTATGTTCTTGTCTGTATTTGTGCTCTTGTGAAACACCATCATCAGGAGTAGTTGAAGTATCAGTCCTGTTCAAATTCTGCATCTAGGAGTACAGTCAAAATCTTCAGATGTGTTCTTGCTCTGCCCATTTTACTGTGTATGCATCCAGTGGAGACTTATGTAGGCTTGAGATTACAAAGTATCCTTCCCAGGATTGGAAGTAAAAAACATATTATTAAATACACATATTCTGCAAACTTATGTCTCCCAGCTCTGCTTTGGAAGAGATTGTTGTCTTTGAGACTACCTGATTTAATAAAGTTTAAATGAATTCAAAAATTATAGTAATCCTTCAGTCAGCTCTCTTTCTATTGTTAGGGTTTTCATAGCATAAAAGGATATCTGATTGTAAATATTCAACATATTTAATATATACGGTTTAAGATAGGTATGGCTTACGCATTCTTTCAAGTTGTTTCTATCGCTCTAGATTAGATCTTTAAAAACATATTTAGAAACTACAAAAGGCACGGGGTCATATTTCCATCTTCCAAACAATTGCTAAAAGAGCATAAACTCAAGCGATGTGTTTAAATGGGTACTGAAAGACAAGGAGCTACACTCAGTTGTCCCAAAGCCCAAATTAAAAGAAAAATAAAATGAGTAGAACTGATAATAGCAGACTTAAGTGAATCCCAGAGAGCGTTTCATTCTCACCAAAAAGATAGAGGTGGTTATGTGAACAAGGTTCCCTCACAAAAGACAGGCCTGTTGCCTTAGTATCACGCACTCTTCTAGCAACGGGCAATACTTCAAGAAAAATTTCCAACAGCAAAAAAGTTCATACCACATAAAAACATTTGACATCATTTAATAATGAAGTTAAAATTAAATAAGTTTAAAAAACAAAACCAAACAAACAAAAAAGCATAAATTAGACTAAGTATTGACACATGTAAAATTTAATAAAAAGTTGTTTCTTTAAAGTACTGGGGATACTGGTCCAAATCATTCTTCTCCCTTTTTTTGTCCTTCACAGGCATATTTCAATTTTGACCAGTGTGGCAATTAAATCAAGTTAAACACCACTATAAACCTGCCATTTGCCGGATGGCACCTGGGACAAACTCCAGACCTCCCATGACCTCAAACAGAATCAAGCTGGTTTAGTAAAAAGGATGAATTGATGGGCAGTTGGCAAAGAGACGGTTGTTTAACAGCTTGTGAGTCCAGGTGGTGGTGTAAACGGGTACTAACCTGCGCCTGTGTCTCCGCTCCTTGCTGTCTCCACGACGATCCCTACTGCGTCTATCCCTGTCTCTGCTCCTCCTCTTCCTCTCTCTGCTACGGCTGCGAGATGAGGACCGACGATGGTGGCGGTTCTCTTTATCTCGTTCTTGAAGAGAAATAAAGTGCTTGTAAAAGTATTCAACTACATACAGAACACAAGGCTAACTAGGTAAATGGACTCACTACAGTCATATGATACAGACTGGTGAAATAACGTGTGTAAATTGGCATGGGAAAAAGCAATAACTTTATACAATGGTTAGTCAAACATAACTTCAATGACCACAATTTCTGTAGCAATAATATCCTAAATTATTGTCATTCAAAGAAATATAATACACTGTTTAGCATAAAGATCTACACTGAAAAAAAGAACAGTTAACTGTTTAATAATTTTGCTTATTGCCTTGAAACATTTTGTGGGCAAATGTAACTCAGTCAAGGTTATGTGGGATGATTGTTTCTGCCTTTACTGACTGGATGTCAGAATTACACAACACATTGGCACAGCTGCTAACTACACCTAATAAGCAAACCACACCTAATATTAGTGACCAGGCTTTTCTTTCAGTATACTTTCTTATATGCAACAGTTCAAGGTAGGGTTTTTAAATACACATTTCAGTTATGTGCAGTGTTTATTTAAACTAGATTTCTACATCTCCTATCTCACTGCATGCAACTTGGAATGTCCCTGGACCACTCTGAACTACATATACAATTAATATAGGATTGGTATTTTAATACACATTAACCCCAGGGTTTCTAATAAATTAATTGTTACATGGACGTTGCTGTTTCATATATATACACACATACACATACACACACACACACACACACACACACACACACACACACA
Source organism: Zenarchopterus dispar (assembly GCA_028564865.1). Taxonomy (NCBI): domain Eukaryota; kingdom Metazoa; phylum Chordata; class Actinopteri; order Beloniformes; family Zenarchopteridae; genus Zenarchopterus; species Zenarchopterus dispar. The sequence goes on from JAOWBL010000008.1 coordinate 12,061,469, forward strand.
CAGATACACGGGCTGTTTGCATGGGTGTCTGTTGATTGCTCCTCTAATGAGAAACATAATCGCACATGACACTAGATATTGTTAGTGTAAGCTATGGTTGGTAGAAATAAATTGTATCTTGTCTTGAGGCTCCATCTTATTAATGACTTCATTTTTTTAAGAAACACCGACATTAAAACTTTTTTTAAATTAAACTGCCGAATATTTTGTAATTACATTAGCTTAATTATATTGGTAACCAGTCGTACTGGATTAATAAAATCGCTAAACGGTAAAGCTACATCGCATCTTGAAGGCTTTCGACTGCGTGCTAGCGAGAGTGTACCAGTAAATAGACACGTCCATGATGCGTTAGCCAGATAGCAGTGATCAAATTCAAATGTACTATACGCGTTTCTAGTTGTCGATAAGCAAATGATTCGTTTACCTTGGTGGTTTTCAGACAGTTGTCTTTCAAATTCGTCGAAATCCGACATCTCTGGGTTGTAGTCTACTACGCTTTCGGGGTCTGCGTTGTTCAGTTAGCGGTGGCTAGCTTAAGCTAGCAAGAAAGTGAACAACACTTTAAAATACAAGTGGTTCGTTGATGTGGCTCCCGCAAGATAGCTTCGGTTTACTGCTTCCTTGTCAAAAGACTTACCAAACGTTAGTAATTAGCGCACACACTCGCGGTGTGAAATGTAGTTACGACGTAACAAATAGTCATTGAGAAAGAGAAAACGTGTTCGCTGAGGTTAGCCTGCTGTTGCTAACTAGCTTGTGTCTAAAGTCCAGAAGAAAAGGGCCGCTGTTCCCCGCTAGCTGCGACTACGAACGCGAATGAATGAATTCTTTTCAAAGCTGGATACAAATCCCCGGACGGTCACAGGCCCGCAGTATGTAGCTATCTGACTTTATAAACCGAATGTCTACGATTTCGAATGTTTCAAGGCTACAGAAAACAATAAAGATTTCACTATGCCCGCTTTTTTTCCTCCGTCTCCCAGGTACCCCGTGACACCGGAAGTTGATGAATGTCAAGTTTCCGGAAGATGAACGGGCTGAGGACACATCTTTGTTTTAGTTATTTTCTGATGCTGAGGACACAATCAATGTCGTTGTGATACAAAGTAAAAATGACGACTGCGTTCACCATTTTTTAGTATAGTCTTTCACCCGCAGAGGTTGGTAAAGTATGGTAAAAACCACCAGTCTAAAAAATAATCAACATTAAACAAACATCCAGTTTTGATTTTTATTTATATATGTGTGTGTGTGGGTGTATATATATATATATATATATATATATATATATATATATATATATATATATATATATATATATATATATATA
>JAOWBL010000008.1:12083885-12110427 GCA_028564865.1 Zenarchopterus dispar
TATATATATATATATATATATATATATATATATATATATATATATATATATATATATATACATACATACATACATATGTTAACTGTCATCACCTAAGCTATCATAGTTATATCACGCATCTTCAATAGAGTACAAAATATAAATACTGTCCTCTGTGTTTTAATATGAAAGGGAAATCAACAAATAATAATCTTAGGAGCAGCTATTGTCTTCCTATAACAATAAAACTCAGTCCATAAACCCAGTTTTTTGATTAGTCGAACATACGTTATTATTTCCTAACACTTTACGTTGGAAACAGTTAACCAAAACAACAAGACAAGTTAAAACACAATCAGTTGTTGCACCCCAACAACTCTCTGGCTTTAAGTTATGCTAATATGCTGTAAACATCCATGTAGTTTCTACTATGAAAGATTGTGGATTGGATCTTTAGTTTAAGTACATTTGTATGGGTAATAGTGATTTAGTGAGGGGACACAAACCGATGACTACACAAGTTCAAGATCTCCACAAACGGCACAGTGACATTCAAGACGAGATTTAAAACCAAACGTGACAACTTGTCAGCGACAGGATGGACTATGAACTTCTTAGTTCTCATAAAAAAAAAAAATAGACATTAAAAAACAAGTCTCGAAGAAGGCCAGTGTAAATGTCACACATGAACCGTCATACTGTATAAATAAGTAACGTGACTGACAGTGGACACCTTGAGAGACGGTTGGCATCTAGTTTACAAAGTTGTGACTTGGCCAAATAAACAACCCGTGTCTCCGCACAGTTCAGCTGCCGATTAACTGACTCACCTTCATGACTGACTCCATGGTAACTTTCATAATAACTGCCCGATAGTAGTGTAAAAACCAACCGTCTTTTCTTCGGAGGCGATATCAAATATACAGAAACCAGTTTAAAGAAGGGGGTTGTTGATTAATTTTCACGTAGAAAGACGGGTCTCCAGATTGTCCAATCAGAACGCAGAGATCGTTGGCTGTAACCAATGGAGATAAAGAAGAGGCGGGACATAGGTAGTTTTGTTTCCAGACGAGGAAAAAAAGGTTTCCTGAAACTTGAACGGTGACACGTGACTAAGGAGGTTAACAGCGGGCTGTCAGGTGATCCGAGTAAAGCCCTTCCAAGTCCACTACCTGTCGAAATACCTCACTGGCATGACGACTGGCAAGTCAGTTTTCGTTTGCAAGTTGATTACTGTAGTATCTTAAAGTGTGCACTGCGAAAATAGTGGAAGTGAAGTTCAGGTGTGATGCTAAAGCTCAGGTGAAAGTCACGACTTAGTCAAGTGTTGTGAAGAGGCAACCGCGTAGAAAATTCTGTGTTACAAAAATTGTGATTGCAAAAGAGATTAAACATTGTAACGTAATTGAAAGTCGAAGACAGAAAACTTTTACTGCACAGTAAGTTAGTGGATGGTATGTCTGGTATGTCATTGGATGACGTTTGTTTTACTTCCAGCAGATGGCGATAGTAACACATAGATGCCATTAATTTTATGCTCCAATGACCTGTACAATAGCTACTTTTCTAGTCCTATATATATATATATATATATATATATATGTATATAGATATATATCTATATATATATATATATATATTTGTTGACATACCAAAGATCTTCTGCAGTGCTTTGCTCCTCTGTTTGCTGTGGTAGCTGTTTTTGTACCAAATCATGATAGTAATCAACTAATGACAACATCAATTTGAAATAAAGTTGTTTTTAATTCATTCACTCATTTATTTACACCAATATTATGTTCAGTAAAATATTGTTCCCTATATGTATCTGTTCGTAAGATTGTTGCATTTCATTTCACATTTAAAAAAATTCTATATAACTCAAATGCACAAGTCAAAACATGTAAATAAGAACTTTTAGAGTCATTGGGAAGTTTATTTTCTCACCTAACTTATTTTACTCCTAGTCTTAAGGAAAGGAGACTAAATGAAAATTTGACCAAATATAGGTGATCATTCAATTGCCATATTAAGGTCACACTTGCTTTTTAATGTATAAGCCATTGCAGATTTAAGGTTTTTAGTAGTTATTGTGCTTATGATACTTTCATAGTTTCTTAAACATTTGTAAACTAGTTTATTTAAGACTGTTTTCACAAGGTTCTTTCTTACTTACTTTCTTAAGATGCTCATTTGGAAGTTACGTTAACTGTTTTCTTAACGGTTCTCTTTAAAAAAAACACATTGAGACATTTTTACAAATTGAGACATTTTGCGTTTTTCAAATTGAGACATTTGCAAAACTCAAGACCAACATTCCTTTTCTGGTTTGATAAAGTTGTTGACAGTTAAGACATACTGCGGCTGATGAGGATATTATCTTTTGTCATTTTTGGCCCAAATGAAAGTTATTTCCCTCCACTGGGGCTGATAGCATGATGATGCCTGAAGTACAAGGAATAAATGACAGGGTATTGTTTTGGGGTGTGTCATTTTATTGGAAAAAAAAACATTTAAGCAAAACCTCTGCACTCTGTGATAAGTTCCTTTCTTTTTGGATTCCTCTCCCATTTTTTCCATCACACACTTTCTACTCTTTAGAATGGAAATGTGAACACTGACTTTAAGAATAAAGGTAGTAGTGAAAGTAAAACCATGTAGCCCCCCACACACACACACTTTGATTAAATAAGACATATTTCCACTATTTCATGGGCCTCCTTAAAGGATTAAAACTCAAAGTACTTATAACAAAATCTATTTTAACATCTTTTCGGCAAATAAACCATAGCGTATATAATAAGAAACTTATGTGTGTAACATATTGATTGTTAAGCTAAAAATAGGGGAGTAAAAGAGTGTTGCATTTCTTTCAAAAATTTCAAGGAGGAAACATTAAAATAAATTGGAAATATATTGTGGAACATTTTCTTTTTAATGGAAAGAGGTGGGATGTGTTGTGTTTCCCTAAAACAACACTGTTCAGGTTGATAGGTAAAGGAAGAAAGAGGAGGTCTGGAGTGCTGCTGATATGAAGTAAAAATATCTTGAGAAGACAAGAAAGAGGTGCCCTGCTATGCCCCTGTTTATGCACAGAGCATCTAAATGTCATTATGTGAAGATTCTCAGTTAACCTTAAATTCTTCCATTATCTATTTAATTTTTTTTACACTGTGACTTTTTTAATCACTTCCCCACCCTCAACAAGAACTTGTTTTCCGTCCTCTCTCTCCGCTCGTGTAATCTGTCTCTTCTTTCTTGTGAGGAGGTAAAATGCTGCCACGCTTGCTACCATCACAAAACTGAGAGCCAGAATCACAATTCCAAGTTGCAGCAAGTGAGAAGTCGCCACTCTAGATTGGGTCAGATGGTCCCACACCCCCACCGATACACAGCTAAAACCAATTAGCGTTCCCCAAAAGCCAAAGGCGAGCAAGCAGGATCCACAGGACAGTTCCACACCCCCAGTCACCACGGTGATGCCCGCCACTGAGACGACTCCACTCGGTAGGGTCACCGTCTCAGGTTTACAGTCGAAGGTGACGGTGGAGCTGACATCTGTTAAAGCTGCAGGATCAAGAGTCTCCATCTTGGATGCCATAGTTGCAGATCTTAAGAAGGATCTTCTTCCTCTTTCTGGTGTCTACAACAGACCACATAACCCATTATTTATGTCCTTGCATCTATTGCTATTTATTCTTATATTTCTCCAGAACCTGGAAAATAAAAGTCACCTTATGTCACACAATGCAACAATTAGTGTACAAAATGGCAAATTATTTTAATTGGGGTTATTATTTACATGGTCCAAGCCATCTTTAAAGCCAGTGTGGCCCCTTAAATAGATAAGCAAATGTTTGCAATTTTGCTAAAAATCTCCAACAGAAGTACAGTGTTGTTTAAGGCCCCAGTATTCACTCCATAGTTTCTGATAAGTCTGTGAGAGAAAACAATTGCTTTACTTCTAAAATTTGTCCTGACTGACTCACCAGTGACCAAGGGCAAATAGGGATAGATAGAAAGATTCAATGGAAAACAGACAAACACACTAATGACTTAAGTAGATTTTAATTAAAAGATAAAGATAAAAATCACTAGGTCTTAATCTCATCAACCTTATGAGCTCTTAATCTATTTTTTTATTTACAGCATGTATACTTTTGAATTTTCTGGATATTACGGAAAATGAAAGAGATAACTGAGCTAGAATTCATATAAATTGGTAAATTATTAGAAAATCAAAACTAGATTAGTATTTTTAGTTTTAGACCTACAAATAAACAGTGTTACATAACAAATGCTACTTACCTGAGTGTTGAATCAGGAGCTTAGATGTCTCAGGAAACTCTTACGTGGAGACTATGGATTCATCTATGCAGTTATTTAGAAATTAAAGCCTTTTTGTCAAGGAAACCCGAAAGTTACTCCTGGCCTCCTCACTGGGCAGTGGGCACAGTAATGGGAGCAGACTCTCAGCTCTTTCCTCACATACCTCACCGACTTGAGACCTCACAAAATGGTCAATGCAATTATCAACATTGTTGCTGTAGTTTGTTTGTTCCTCTCTTTCCTTGTGTTTAGTGGGAAGCTCCTGTCTGTCATTACACGTCATTATGACCCATTAACAAATGTTTATCTGGAAACAACTCCCTTCCTCTTTTCCTCTTGCTTTCAGTCTTAAGATTTTAGATATGCCTCGCCAAGGCAGTGTTTTGGTTGAGAACAGACTTTTCCTATTTAAAAGCATTGTCCATTGAACGTTCACATTCCAATGTCTCACGTCACTTGCAGTGCTCCAGCATTTAAAACTTTGAGCTGCAGTGTTCAGCTTTGTAAATATATTTAAATATGGTTGGGAAATATGGATTATTCTGTTTTGATTCGGATTTCTTTCAATTATAAATATTATATATGCATGTCAAAAAATAAACAAATGCATAGATTTGCCTAGTTTTCCTGTTGGCTTTACTCTTAGTCCCCTGTGTCAACAAGGTGGAATATACTGTAGCACAAGTTCAGCTTGACACAGTCAATTAAGAGACTATAATCCTGCACAGGGTTGTTGCCGCCAGTCCTAATTGCAGATGTTCTTAGGTATTCTTAGTTTTGTGCCAACTCTTTATATTCTTTCACCTCCAGAGTTCGTCTGTGTCAAATTATGATATGCCAGTTTCCATATTTCTACAGCAAAAGTTATAAAGAAAAATAAGTGTAGTTAATTTGTTGCTCAAACTCACAGTGGTCAGTGTCACTGTACATTTCACATGCATCTTTGCAGGTAGGAAAGCATTTCAAAAGTAGCCACAAATCCTCACTCATTTTAGGCAGGCAATTAGTCCAGCTTTCAGGTAGAGGTCACATGTCAGGGATTGTTTTGTGGAGAGGAGGAGGTAATTCCTTTGGCCGTCGCACTCAGAGGATGAAGATGAAGGTAATTGGCTAAGTGGCGGAGGGTGGAGCAAAAGTAATCCAATAGATACACTCAGTGAACATATTTATCGAGAAAAACATCACTCAGCAAAAATAAGTGTACATGTAATTTTAAGGCATTAATATACTTTGATCTTTAATGTTTTTACTTCTTTTCTGGTAGAAATAGAAAACTCCCTTTCATGTCAGTTTGAAAAGGTCAGTTAAGGTAATGCTGCCACTGTAACCAGAGTAGAAGCAAATAAAATAAACAGAGTGAATACACAGAAAAATTATGAAGAGTGTTTAACCTGCTGGTTTTTATCATAACCCCTACTGTGAGGTGATAGTGTTTAATTAAGCTAGGTAAACAAACATGAAGTGGACTTGAAGCAAGTTATGTTAATTGTATATATTGGGAAAGAAGTGTGCTATTGGATGTAATGTTGAAAACATTCACCAAAAACATAATTTTAGAGAAGAGGAAAGTGTGGGAGAACAGTCAAAAACTAGCTCAGTTCAACAAATCCAACTTATAGACGGAAACTCATGTAGGACAGGAAGGAGGTCAAGCAAAGAGACAGCCAGGAGTTACAGAGACATGAGAGGTGTAGGTAGCATCACAGACACAGGCGAGCTGGAGCGAGTTCATGTCTGGACAGACTGCAGTCCGGAAATAGAAGTCAGCAGTCAGGACATAAAGCTATCTTTGAAATCTTGCTGAGCATGTTTAAAGATTTTCTGCTGGTAGCCTAGTAACCAGCTATGGTTTATGTTTGTAAAGTTGTGGCTCCACTTCATAACAGGTTTATACTGTAATTAAAGTCCAAAGCTTTAAATAATATTTATTAGAGAATACTAGAAAGGCTGCAACTGAAATAGGTTAACTTTATACATACATATATATAAAATTTTATTTTTTATTTTATTTTATTTAAAAGGAAACTCGTATCCAAGATGATGAAGAATTTTTTCATGAACTAAGTGTAAAAGGTTATCAGACCTCCTTGTCATACTTTAGGAATGACAGGTCGGGGGTGGTTTCCGTAAAACGAAAGAAGTTAGCATTGAACTTACGTCGGTACTATGCATCATTAAACTAACAAACGTCTGAAATCTAACTGTTTGACAAAAACTATCAAACAAGTTTGAACTTAGTTGGTTTGAATACTTGAAACGGCAATTTTTAGTTTGCTTTAACTTCGGTAGCAGGAAATTCACTAAAATCCTTGAACGTTTTAGTGGTTTGTGTAAATATGTCAGTTGTGACTAATGATAGCTTTTCAATCAAAACCAAACGAATACACGACGCCGAGAATGTTCGAAGAATAACGGCCGTTAACGGATTAGTAGTCTGTACAAGAAATAAGTGCACAAATAAAAAAATATGAGAACTATTTGGAGTAAGAATGATACTGAAATATTCCCAGACTGTAAATGTTTTAACACCATAAATATTTATCTTCACCAGTCCAGTCGCCCGCGGTTTCACAAAGCAGCGTCGTGTCAACAATCAAAAGATGGCGCTGCTGACGAGCCTTTTTATATTATAAAGAACCAATCAAATTTCTTCATGCTCGCATTAGCGAGCACTAGCCATGTAGCCACTGGCTATACATACGCTTGCGTTGAAGTGTCAAAAGTTGAAAATTTCCCAGTTTTTGATTTAAAGCAATGCTTGTTTAGTGACACACCGAACCTCCACTTAAGTTTCATCCATCCATCCATTTTCTATACCCGCTGAGTCCGTTTACAGGCTCACCAGGGTTTGCTGGAGCCTATCCCAGGTCATCAGGACACTTTTATCACATAAATATCAACATAATAGTAGCTTGCTGTGGTGCATGATGGCTAATCAGTTGTTAAGATCATGTGCTCAAAACTTATCTTGTTACATGAACTTTTTTCCTCATAAACGATAATGCTTAAGGAGAACATTTCTAACCATATGGCACAAGTTAGTACACATTTGCTATGTTACAGTGTTACTTGCTAAGGTAAGTTAACAATCAACATAATTGGAACCATGCAAAGCCATTAGGCGCCTTTCCATTAGGCTACCTCTAGATTTGCACAAAATCAAATGCCAAAAATGAAATCCTGTAATGGAAATGGCACAAATAAAACAAAACTCCCACATATTGAATAAACTTTTTTGGGCTTCAAGATGGTTTTTCAGGTGGTTTGATAATGCATTTAATCACAAGTGGAAACTTTTTGCAAATTTCCACATATCTGGCAGCACTGGACCCTAGCAGGTCAATCTAAAATAATCAAATTCTAGTTTCTATCTGTTTTTGGCCTAATTAATATGATGTAGTTGTGCTATGCCAGTTCTTAATCATTATGCATTACATAAGCGCTTTGCCTTTGAATAACCATTTGAATGTTCATCTGCTGCCTTCATCATCTGGCTATTTTCTCCACAGCAGTAGCAGTAATCGCAATAATTTGTCAAAGACTAAATAAGTTTTTGTCCATCTTCCTCAAGGTTGAAAAAAAAAAAGTTGCTGATGTAATTAGCAACAATGCTTTTGGGAAGCACACTGCTGGACTGCAGGCAGACCATTACAGAACCTCTTTCCAGAGGTTTTTTTTTTTTTGCTGTAATGTGTGCTACATGTGTTTTGGCATTGTCTTGCTAATATAAACGATGCCTTCCCTGTATTTGAGTCATTATTAATGGTGTCTTGACAAATATACAAGTTATACAAGTCATGTGCTTCAGTGCACTTTCATACCATTCAAGATATTGAGAAAACAGTCTATCTTTTCTTTAGCCCAGAGGACTCAGATTCCAAAAACAAAAACTTATATTCTGAAATGTAGCAACAGTCTGTCTTGGTTTCAAGTGACTACCTTGAGCCTACTAATTCAGGTGTCCCTGGATACCGTGTTGATGGATTCAAGACCACATGACTCTGAATTCCTCCGGACTATAAATAATATAAGACATTCACACAAAGATCATTCTAGCCTTCCAGACTTGACAGAGAAAATTAGGATCCTGGGTTCATTTTAGTCAAACACTCATCCACCTTAAATCCCGCATTAACAGAATTAACCCAGTCACCTTCTGTAAGGGATGGTTCCCACTGCTCTCCTTATCTATCACTGTCTGAGAGTCGAGACAGGCACTCACTTCTTCATACATCATCTGCACGCACAATACGCAGGTAAGATTTCCCAAGCATCTGTTTTTTTTTTTCCGGATAAAGGTCATTTCTGAGTAGTTGATGATGATTTCAAATGGTCTTCAGTGGTATGTGAAATTAATTAATTAATTAATGTTTCTCTTACTGTGTCTTGCAGGGTTCTGTAAAAGCAATCAAAGCAGTGAGCAAAACCACACTTTAGACAGAGAAAAAAAATTATTTGTGACAGCAGAGGAAACCATCTGAAGGACAGACAGCAAATACTTTTCAGGGACTTTGACAAAACTGACAGGTTGCTAAGACCGTGAGATCAAGTACCATGGGAAATACCACCAGCAGCGCAATATCGAAGGAGATCCTTGAGGACCTGAAGCTTACCACCAAATTTACTGAGACTGAAATCTCCCAATGGTACGAGAACTTTCAGAAGCAGTGTCCCACAGGACGCATCACACCAGAAGAGTTTGAGGAGATCTACACCCGCTTCTTCCCAGAAGCTGATGCCAAAAGCTATGCACGGCATGTGTTTCGCTCCTTCGACACCAACGATGATGGCACTTTAGACTTCAAGGAGTACATCATTGCACTCCACATGACCTCCAGTGGGAAAACCACCCGGAAACTCGAGTGGGCTTTCTCGTTGTTCGACGTTGATAAGAACGGATACATCAACAAGACGGAAGTGACAGAGATCTGCCAGGTGAGGGAAATGTAAAATAGCTAAACACGTAAATAGCCAGAAAAAAGTCAGTTAAAGGCAGCTACTCTTCCCACTCTGAGTCCCACATAAGTCCCATTTATATTTCCCTTCTTCCACAGAGGAAACATATTCCTCTGATTCTGGCTAAGATAGTTGTAGCACATGGCATCAAAATGTTTTTATCTGAGAGTGCTTAAGACTACATATTTTCTTTTATCATCAAAGCTTTCTGTGTAAACAAAGATCAGAACACTCTCTTGCTCATGTTCAGGGACAGAGAGAAGAACCCATGCTTTAGAGGGATATAAACAACAACAACAAAAAGGATTAACTGACATAATAGATATTGATGCTTACGAGGTTTCCTTAGCTGGATTTGGTGAACTTAATGTTAACTTTGAGGATATGCTTTGTGGTGTTAGTCCTGCACTATATTTTCTTGCTTGCCACTTTGATTCCTCATATATGTATATTAACCCTCTCATGATATATATGTCTCAGTAGTGATTGCCAGTCCAATTACCCAGTCTTTTGACATCCTGATAATCTCTGTGATTATAGGTTTAGCACTCAGACAATATAGACAGTCTTGTTCCTTAGAAAGGGCACTCTTGAACTCCACCTCAAATAGTCACTTGAGAGTCTGTTCATCATCCTGAGTCTAAACAATGTGTATTTTATCCAGGAAGTTTTGGGTTGTATAGTGTACTTAAGATACATATCATCCATTGTCTTCACACAATCAGTCTGATGGAGCTCGGAAATGTTTCTATATTTTGTTGTAAGACAAATGATAAAGATTTGTAAGAGGTTTAGGAGAGATCAGCCGAGAATCCAGCTTGAATTGTAATGGGATTTATTCCTTGGCCAACTGGTCCAAGTCTAAAAGCGTTATACTTAAAATCAGTGCATGAAGAGCTGCACTTTAAAGTTCTGGTCGTAGTTAAAGAGCCTTAAACTGAAATCAGCCTTAAAATAAATAACAGTATGTTTTCATCTAGTCTTTCATACACTGGGACAGAAAAAAGACAAATATGCTCTAAGAATCTGTCCTAGATTTTCTTTATGTGGATTTAAATTCAAAAACAAAAGAGAGGCAGGCACTGCTTAGCCAGAATAATAAAAGGAAAGTCAATAGAAACAAAGCAGAGAAGTGTTTTATTTGAGAGTGACTGCAATTTCTTAATGTTGTTATCAAGATGTAGATGACAAGGTCATTTATAGGTCTACAAGCTCCCAATCTGAACTGCACAGTCCAGAAGCTCACTGGGGCAAGATTGAAGGAAAGCCCAGGGAGAGAAGAGATGACATCTCGGTGTTTGGCCTGTGGCCTGAGTCTTGGCACTAATCCATGTTAATCTAGGTTTCTTAAATGTAGGAGATGAGAGTTTCCTCTCTAAGTGGGACATACACTTAAAGGCATGAAGAGCACAGTCGGTTAGTCATTTACAACCCACTGCAGATTGACTTCCTCACATGTGGGCTGCTGAACATTATGTTCTGGCTTACCCAATTATTCATTTTGATTGTTTATTTAATTGTAAGATACTTGATTGTGTTCAGTCAATTTTTTTTCCAGCATAGTGACAAATGACACTAGTACAGATGAGAGAAATCTCAAAAGAAAAAGTTTATGTTTGCAGCTTTTTCTCTCATTGTCGAGCAGTTTTGCATCAGAGGCTATATTATTCAGCAGATGTTTTAACATCTTTTAGGCATAATTACATTAAAAGAAAAAAAACACAACTTAAGAAGGCAATGAGTTTTTCTCATTGGCGCCACAGGTTGTATAACCTCTTGTCTTGTATACGTTTCTTCTCGAGGGTGCATAGGTGTTTAGTACAGCTGAGTGAGAGAAATGATGCAGCATTTTGATCTGTATTTCTACCCAACCCTAACCCTCCCCCAGGCCATATTTAAGCTAATCCCTGCAGAGGAGCAGAAGAGGCTACCAGAGGATGAGAACACACCCGAGAAGAGAGCCAACAAGCTCTGGGCTTACTTCGAGAAGAAAGACAATGGTAAGAGGTGTCACATGCATGTAAACAGTGTATTGTACCCATGCAGGACATTACAGAGACACTACCGTGGAAAATGCAGGTTTTTCAAAATTATTATGTATCACAGTAATACATCCCTTATAGCTTTATTACTTTCAGTGAGACATTCTTCTTAATTACATTATCTCTAAGATACTGTTTAAATGTCCAAATGAGCAGCTGTCCCGGTAAATATGTGCTACTTAGCCTAAAAGTCCATAAGTGTGAACTGAACTATGAGTAAAACCAGGATTCATATTTTGATTGCATTTTGTTGAAATATTTGCGTGAAAGACTCTTGCTGTACCTTTAGATATCTTTTTTTCATTAGAAAAAAAAAACTATCAACAGCCACACATTTTTTAAAAATAAAATATTTTGTTTTATCAGAATTTTTCATACATAACAATAAAAGTGAAAAATTTATACTAAAACTGTTTTTTTCAACCACTAGTGTGATGCAGGAAATATTTCTATTTTACTTAATTATTCCAAAAATTATTATTTTGTTGCAGCAATTAATTTGCCAATGATGAGCATGTGTGCTGAAAGTGTAGTGACTTGCAGTTAGTCAATACTCTCTCATGTACATGGGTGATTAATGACTTAATTTAAGACAATTGCTGCATTTTTTTAGGCTTTAAGTTTTCAATTGTATTAATCCCCAAGAGTAAATCCTGTAAAAAAATTTTTCATTCTAAAACAAAATATTCTATGCCTGATAAAAGGTTGAAAAGTTGAGATGTCATACTCGGACTGTTAAAGAAATAAAACATTTTGAGGTAACATCTCTTGAAGTTAGAAATGACATTTTTTTCTTAAGACCATTATTTAATAAATATGTGATTCAGTTAACTAGTTAATGAGTTACATTTGGATAGTCAGCCCAAAAATAGAAGTATTTCAATATTTCAAACCTTAAAGAAAGTTTTTTTTTTTCCCTGTAGTTTTTGAAAAAGAAATGGAAAACCAGTGCAAATGCTTTCTGCCATTACTCAGCAGATGTTCCAACGTCTTTTAGGCATGATTACATTTAAGAGTCAGCTGTTTGGCTTAACCAAAATAGAAGACATAAACCCACCTGGGACACATCTGTTCTCATATAAAGCTTGTGTGATGCAAGCTTTATTATGTACTTACCATCTATTTGTCATGAAACCTTATGTGACACTATGGCTCCCACCCACCCACCACACACATGAGATAATACCAGATTTATAGACTCCTCAGTCAAATCTGCCTTGGTTTTCTCAACAACTTTTTCCCTTTCTTTCGCCCCATAGAGCGGCTGGCTGAAGGAGAGTTCATCAAAGGAGTGATTGAAAATGAGAATGCAATGCGTCTTATCCACTATGAACCACTGAAACAATGAAGTCCTTCTTATTCATCCCTTTCTATTCTGTCTTTTATGAAGTCATATTTATTCTTTTTTCTCTCTCTCCTGGTTCAGATGTCCACTCAACTCTTCATTTTAATCCGCTCAGCTCTTTATGTAAAAATTCATTGTTGGACTGTTTTGGTTGCAACTAATATTTTAGTCAGTTTTCAATTTTGTGACTTCATACCAAGTAGAGCTCATTTTTAAATTAAGGCATAGTCCTTTAAGACATATACAACCAAGAACAAGCTCTATAGTGAGTACATATATGCATATGCAAATAAAATCAATGTATTGTCAGAAATATTGTTTTGTTGTTAACTGATAAATGTATCAGAAATTAATTGTGAAAGACAATTATAAAAGCATACGACTCGTTTGTTAGCTTGTTATAGCTTCTTCTTTTTTAACAGACTTTTGCATTGCTCGAATTAGGTTGTAGCTCTCAAGTGTTGTACTTATTCATTGCACAATAAATTAAAGTTTTTCTCATACATCTGTTGTTTGGAAATCAATTCATTTGTCTTCCCAAAAATTCCTCTCTGACCCAGAATTATACTTTATACTATAATGCTTGTGGCTGACAAAAACGGTGCTTTAGGCTTTAAGTTTTCAATTGTATTAATCCCCGAGAGTAAATCCAGGATTATCTGAGAAGTGTAACCTACAGATGTGAAAGGTAAATTTAGGTATATTTATCAGTCTTTAAAATGATGTGCTCTGTAGTGTTAATGTTAAACAGTGTAAACATTTAAAGCACATTCATAAAGCTTTGTTCCCCTGATAGTGGGATGCTTTCATGGTGCAGATGTTGAAGTGTGTGCGTGTGCGTGCCAGTGTTTCTTTCCAACTTTCATTCTGACCTCCCACAACCCACCCCTCTCTGTGCCTTCACATCTCTGCTCTCTGTTCCTCCTTCTTTCCATCCAACTCGGGATTACTGGTTTACACATAATCTTCTGTTCAACATGAGAGCAGACTTTTCAAAATCTCTGTAATCTTTTTATCTCTATGGGTTTGTCTGAGCTTCTCCACAGAAACACTGTGTTTGTTGGAGCTCCTGGTATATATGCATTGCATCAGAATTATGCATCCATCACTAGAGCGTTACCAGAAAAGAGAGAACTTGAAAAAGGATGTCAGATGTAAAACTCATTTAAATGAGGGGATGCGCTGTATTGAATTGAAAGAACTATGACATGAATTTACCACTGAGATGCAGGTTGGAGCAATAAAATGAAAGCAATGTTTATATGTTTACATACAGAGTTGTACATTTACTTACTTACCTACAATGAGGCACATAGAAATACCCAGAAAACATGCAGCTTTGCATGTGACTTTCGACTTATGAACACGCCGTAGTCAGTAAATGACAGTTTGATATGTGTTGATTTGATGGGCTTTTAACCACCACGAGTACATCCCAAGTTCACAGAAAGTCAAGGTGGATGACAAAAACAAACCAGGGTCTGTTTTCAGCTCAGAAATGCTGTCTTTCTTTTTCAGTTTTTCAGGCCTTTTCAGTGAAACTTGCAGCTGATCCACTAACAAGGGGAATCAACTCGCTCCATGGCCTCCTCCATCTCATCCCTCTCTCTCTCACAGTCCTCACACCCTTCCGGGCCACAGCCCCCCACTAAAACCAGTGTCGGTACGTCCCCATTTCCCACTCCAACCATGCCGCCGTTCGGGGCCCATGCAACATCAATCATGCCGTCAGGACAATGCAGCAGGCCGCTGACAGAGTAGAGCCCACCCCCTGGAACTACTTCCTCGTAGGATGGAGCATGGGTGACAGCTCTCGCTTCCTCCAAGCGCAGTCTCTGCCTGCGACGAAGCTCGATGATAGTTTTTGTGTAGGAGTTGAGCGTGACCACAGCCGCTCCCATGCAGCAACTGAATGACACCCAGGCAAGACTGGGAAAGGAGAAGTTAGATTTTTTTAGAGGACAAATGTAACTAACTAGCAGCTGATGAACTTGAAGAAGACTTGAAGTCCGTCTTGTACAGCAGTGACTTACGCAAATGACCACCCGTAATCCCAGGACTGAGGCCTCCAGTCTTTGGGGCCAACAATGACTGTCATCTGAAACACTGTGGTGTACATCATATGTGCTACCATCCCAAGAAGACCTACGCAGGAGGTGAAACAAAAAACAAAATCAACAAAACTCAGATGACTGCACTCAATGTGATGAGAAGGAGATGAAACAAAACATTGTAACTAAGGGATCTCCTCACCTGACAGCACTGTACAAATAGCTGCATAGGCATTAATTTTAAGTGCATGCATCTCTTTATGGGAACACAGCACTTCCAGCCACATCAGTAGGAATCCCATCCCGAGCAAGCCAATATATGTAAACTCAGAAACAACAGACAGCCAGAGCACACCTGCAGCATGTGTTAAACAAAGGTGGACAGCCCTTCATGTAATTACAATATGTGGCTACAACAGGCAAAGACTGTGAATTAATACACAGCTTACCTTGTGTTTCCCCTGGAGTTAAATCAATGAAGCTGCGACACACCTCCCCTGCAAACAGCACAAAAAGATTTAGCCGAACTGTCAAAGATGTCCAAAGTATGTGTTTGTAGAGGCCAGCTTGCAAACATCGTAAACGATTAATTATTACTGTGAGCAGATCATCTGTGCTTTCTTGTCTCACCATCATTCTGCTTCTCACAGCTTTCCCAGAAGCCAGTGTGGAAGTATCTGAAGGCAAACTTGTCTTCCCCCGTTTCCCAGATATAGTGAACCGCATTGGCTAGTTGCCTTTGTCTGATCTTGGCCAGCTCCTCTCTCCTGGCTGGAGAAAGTGTGTGGTTGAACGGGTTCTGAGTGGGACTCTCTGCACGAGAAGACACAAGGGGACGACAGTGAGAAACGGGTTTCTAGACAGATACTAACATTCAGATTTATAAAAAATACTTTTTCTTCTTATGTTTCTCATAAAATAGCAATTAAATCTGAGAAAAGAAAAATAAAACAGTAGAGGCAAGCAGATGTATGAAAACACAGAACCACATGTTATATTGGTATATTTTACACTGTCAAACAAACACAGTCATGTTAAAAATGAAATACATGCTTTCAGTTTCAAAGTAATACATTTTATGACAAAATTTAAAAAAATTAAAAAGTAAACCTGAACCTTAGCAGGTCTTAAAAATGAGGTAAAGCCAACCTCAGATGAACAACAATACAAACAATCCAAAATACAGAAGCAGTGTGTGAAGAACAAAGTGCTGCCCAATATCTAACTTCTTATATTACCAATATTAACAGCACAAAGCTTAATTAAAAATTTCCGTGTGACTTTATCTATGACATTATCATTTGCTCTGTTTGCAAGCATGCCCAAATGCATTGCTTTGCCTTGGTCATGTGATCACAGTGTGATCACAGTAGATGCCCACTCCAGAAAAAGTCCTGTTTTACACTTGTTAATTATCTTTTTCACCGCAGATTGACAGACTCCAAATTGTTTAGAAATGGCCTTGTAGCCTTTATCCAATGGCTGGGCACTGACAGTTGCTTCTTTATGATTATTGCTGATGTCTTTCCTGCATCGCATTATGTTAAAAGACACCGAAATGCTTCAGACCAGCAAAATGCCAAAACTTCTGCTACACCTGATGATCAGTTAATAAAATACATTAAACTAGCAGTACCTGTTTGTCATGTATGTATCTGAGCTGAAAACATTAAGTCCATACTTATTTCAACTTTCAGTACACACACACACACACACACACTGCGTACTACAGTCACATGGGGCCGTGCCAGCAGGGTTGTCGTTATGCCACATGTGTTTCATGTTTTTGCATCACTGTGCATCATTAAAGGTAAATCATTCTGTACTAGCACATGAAGTAGTGATCAGAGTAATCTCATTGTGGATTAAGCATAATACAAAGACCCAAAAGCAAACAGCGTCAATCTCTCCTCAAATAAACCTTTCGGAGGCACTATCACGCTTCACAGATTAATGCTATGCCATAGTTAAGTCTACCCTGGCACTGAGGTTCTGACAAAAAGAGATTACAAACAGGAACAATGACTTTGGGGGGGTAGAAGTCAATTTATCCACTCAGATTAGTTTCAGGTACTTATTCACGTGCAGAGGGAGGCTACAGATAAAGGATTTCATCACTTGGGTAAACTGAATCAACAGTGATGGTGGATTTTTTTTTTCTAACAAAAACCTGCAACACAGAGCAGTATTTTGTAAGTGCACTGAAGGGAACTGATCGTACGCAGACACTCAAACACATCCATGACTTATTGTCCCACGTACCACTCCTGGAATGCACTTAATTAGCCCATCTATTTTCACTTTGCTTCAGGAGGGGTTGGGTTTGAACTCTTAAAACACTAATTTAATGCTGAACAGAAGCATTTTTGTTCATGATGTCCAGATAAGCATTAAAGTGATTGACAGTGAAGAACAGCCCTTAAAACGGAAAGAAATGCCATGGCAACCTCGAAGTTTACACACTGCCCTTTCCCAAAGCTTTCTCATGAACGAACTGAAACACGACTAGACAACTGCTCCAGGAAAGTTTGACTTCAGAAGATTTCGCTAAATCATGGTTGTTGTGGCTAACTACAGCATGGGGTCAGCATTGCTTAGGTAATGACTAAGTTCAGTTATGTTTCATGAGGGAGAGACAGAATGTGTGTTGCAGAGAGCGTCTGTGCACAATAAGATGTCAAGTGGCCATGATGGATGGGGATGATCCTTCATCACTTGCAAGATTTCAACATCAACATCACTAAATGTACCTGACTGCTGCAAAGACTCAGTGCCAAAAACAATATTGTGACTGTTGAGATGACAGAAAATGAATCAAAAACTCCTTTAAAAGCAAACGGTGACAGGCCCATGAACATGTTGCAACAGAAAGTGGGATTACTCACCAGGAAACATTTTTTTTAACTTCACCGCAGTTAATTTTCTCACCAAAGCACCTCTTCTTTTTAGTTGGCAACATATATCCTCTTTTTCCTTTGGCTCGCTAAAAGTTTGATGTGTTCAACAACACCTATTTACTGTTTTGGAGCATGATGACTCATTCAAATGCGCAATGTGTGAGCAATGTTTAAATAAACACGAACAGACTTTATGACAACTTCCCATATTTTTTTTTTTTTACTGTGAGCTTCTTGTAATGCTATGCCACAGCAACATCTTACAATATTATTCATTTTTTAAAAATGGGATTCAAATACAGCATGTTGACACTGTGAACTGAATATTGAAATAACTGTGTAATCAAAATTTAAATAAAATTTTGAATGTTGTTTTTTAACACTGGGGTCATCTAAAGCCTATCTCAGCTCAGTACAGGCCAAAAAAAGTCAGGGTAACACCCTGGACAGGTCACCAGTCTATCACAGGGCCACATATGTAGACAAACAACTACACATGCTCACACACTGACAATTAAGAATCATTAAACAACCTCACATAAATGTTTCTGGACTGTGGGAGGAAGCCAGAGTACCCACAGAAAACCCATGCAAGTAGGGGGAGAACATGCAAACTTGAACCAGGAACCTTCTGACTGTGAGGCAACAATGCTAACAACTAAGCCAATGTTAAAGTATAGATGAGCTATAATTAAAGTTCTCTACCTTGTCTATGGACATAAACTGTAAAACCAGGTGAGGCTTTTGCACACAAATCTGTGTCTAACAGCTACTAACAAGAAAAGGAGCTACCTAAGCTTACACGTAAATGCACAGGACAAAAACAAAAGAACCACATGAAGACAACAACAATGCAACAATAGTAAAACAAACATGCGGCGCTCTTTGATGCGCAGCCTCTGCATACCTGTGGTGTAAGGCTCACTGTTGTTCTGACCACAGTTCTTCATTTTGACGGGCGACAGGCACAGAGGCTTGACCACCTTGTGTGTGCCCTCACACCAGTAGGAGGTGCAGAGAGCCAGGATGGAGAGGGCCAGAGCCAAAGTGGTTAAAGTCAGGGAGAGCAAAGAACGGGAGCGGCGGGACATACCCTCCAGCATGGCCACAGGGAGGACAGGGGAGGCCGGGAGGATGCCAGCTAGACAGAGACAAAGGAGGGGGCAAGGATGGCAAAGAGTGGACAGAGGGAAAGCAAACAGGACAGTGGGTTAGTGAAGCCACGGATGAAGTTGGCAGGGTGGGACAAGTGCTTTGGTTTGGTTTTTAAGAACCTATTAGCTCCCAACTTTTAACGGGAAGTAAAGACAAACGTTACACAAGAGCAGAGACAGAAGGTGACAAAAGCAAAGCTGACAACGTCACGCTGTAATATCAGTGAGACGAGAAGAGAAAAAGATAAAGAGAACATGAGGGGAGGAAGCAGCGTAAGATGCTCTAATGCTGAAAGGACAGATGGAGGAAATAAAAAGGACAACAGGGGATTTAGGTGGATGAAGTAGGCACAACAGGAGAGATCACTGGAAGCATGTAACACTTCAACGTGATGTTCTAATCATCCTCATAAGAACAGATCCGTCCATAAATCCCCTGGCCTAAGCACTGTGGGTCCTTTTGTGTGGAAAAATTAAATCAATAACAATACAGCAGCCAGAGTGAAAAAGGCTGTTTAAAAACAATAAAAGCTGCATTGCTAGACATGAGATGAAGAACATGTTTAACAGTGATTCATCAACTGGAAAGTAAGAGAAATATCGCTGGAGCACACAGAGGCCACACATGGCAACATCTGAGGCCACAGAGGGAGGGTTTATGAAACTAGAAGTAATGTGAACCAGCTAATATCTTTGCATTCCTAGTTACCACACCGAAGCGTGAGTCTAATGCTTCCTGTGAACTCTCATGCTGGAAACTGAGTGTTCGTCAGAAGGGTCCAAAACAGTTATTATTATTTTACGGCATTACAGATGAGATACAGGTTTAAACATGTTTAGGTTTTAATGATAGTCTCGGGAAGTCTGTTTTTAATGTGCGTTTTAGTTGTGTTTTAGTGTGAAGTGCAATCCAGCCCGTGCTGTGTCTCTGTCTCTCATGCAATGTTTCCTGCCGGCCTGCAGACCCTGAAAGACAACAGAGCAGAGGTTAAACCAGTTCAGTTTAGTACAGTTAATCAATAGCGATCCCATGGTACTGCCCTTGAACAAAAAAGTATGCCATAAAGTAATACGATTAAGCATGAAAGCATTATTGAGGAAAGTCCAGCGCAGCCATAACCAGCTCAGATGAAAAATGCCCAGATAGAGGCTGTTTTGATCTGCATATTAGCTGCTTTACTAAATCCACACGTTTTGTACAAAAGCTTTTAGCACCTTTGCTGTTTGAGTTATTTCAAGGTAAAAGGTGCCTAACTGGAAGAACCACCTGTCAAGACCCCTTGACTAAGGGAAGGCAAATTGTTAACAAATAAAAGATTTGATTCTGGTTTTTCAGTTGTGGAAGAAAAAAAATATTTATTCATCTTTCTTTATCCACTTCATTTATGATTTAAAACTTTATATTTGACAAAAATCTTAGATAGGAAAGAGTCTTTTGATGGAGATGGCTTCATGCTGTTATAGACTTTGACTTCTGGAGACTTCCCATGATGCAATGAGCACCTCTCCTTATCCTGTTCCCTTTATTCACCATGCTTGTAAATTTTATCTTTTTTTTTCCATAGTAGTGATTTTTTTTCCTTCCTCAGAAAGGCAGATACCCAGATGTCTCATGCACATTTAGAACAAAGAGTTCAAACAACGCAAACATTTAATGTGATCTCTTGGCTTCCTCCACTGAACAACTTTTTTTTTCACATTTCCACTTACTGATGGTCTATATTTAATGGGACTTCAAAATACTTCCCGTTAAATGGGTTGTAGTTACTTTTATTGTGAATTCACACTACATAAGATAATGTACAGGCAACTCTCAGCATCAACCATGAAACTGAAATGTTTCAGAGGAATTTCTACTTTTAGAATGAAGTGGAAACTTGGAGAAAGCTTTATCTAACTTTGGATTATTCTTCTGAAGAGAATTAAATTCATTTTCAGTCTTTTGCTTCATGATCAGAATAAACAACTAATACTCCATTGAGATTTCACTTATATTACAAATATCTAACCTTGCAATAAAGATAAAAATTCATTTTTCAGCAACATTGACATGCCAACAAAAAGAAAAATCCTCACATTTTACATTGCATCCAAAAGTGGACTTTTAAGTTTTCCTGTTAAGCAACATTTATCAAATATGTCAACTTTACCATTAAACTCACTCATTAAAATCAAATACTTATTCACATTATCGAGACATTCAAATAGAACAAACTCTCCACTTCACCATTTTAACATTGGAGATATTTTTTAGTTACTCTCAAAGGACCAGTGACACATACCTCCCAAAGACCTTGTCCTTTGCAGAACTTCACGTGAAATATGACGTAACTACTGTTGTCAAACATTTTCATCTATCACTTCTTGCAGTCTTTTGAAGCAACAGTCTCCTGCCTTGCTGAAGAGTCCTCATTCAAAAAAAGCTCCTGAAGTACTTAAATTTCATTGCTCCACCTTCAACAGACTTTTTCACGACATTTTTCATCTACATCTCCTCTGTGCCACCACCCTTGCTTATGCAGGATGAGCAGCAGTGGTCCTTACCTCTCCGGCTGCACTGTCTCATGTAATCTTCCTGGCCAATAGATGAAAGGAAATGTGAAAAGATGGAGCGACTGAGCCTCTGCCTCCACACCAATCTACTCTCTTTTTGGTCTTTCTTGGGAATTTATGTCACATACCCATCCTGAATCATGTAATCCCTCTAAGTCCATCTGTTACTGTAGAGCCCCCTCGCCGTCCTCTTTCAGAGGAGGTTCCCTCTCAACCTCCCAACAAGCGATATCAGACTAATTTGAGGAAAAAAATCTGTCGTCTGACTTATTACTGGATGGCTTTTGTTTGCTCTGTTATAAGAAATTTAAAAAAAAAGAGAAAGCCTTCCTAATCAGTCAGAATCGGCCAAATCCCGAACCCGCTGATTTAAGATTTTATTTTGGAGGAAAGATAACACTGACAGAGGAGACGCAACTTAAGGAGGGTAGAATAATTTATTTACATTGTATGTACATTAAAACTCAAAGGCAGCAAATAAAGAAGAAAGGGGTGGGGGGATGGTTTTGGGATGCATTTCAGAGAGAGGACGTGAAACGGAGTTATAGAAAGCAGTTAACCCCAGGCTTGAGATTTACAGTAGTGCAGAACCAGCTTTCCATCACTGCCAAAACACTGAAAAAGACAAAGAGAAGAGAGCAAATGTTACAGAAAACAGCCATTAATGCTTGTTGGCTCTGTGTTGTCCAAAATTCAAATACATAACTGATAATGATGGATGGGGATGAAAAAAGTGAAATTAAAAGAATAAAACATTTAACAGTACAATGAAAGTACATCTGAAGGATCTGGTCATCCTTCAGATTTTCAGGTCTCCAGTGTTGCAGTGGTCAAACATTTTGGCTTTTGTTTGAAGAAGTTTCCTTGCCGTTGCTCCCTCTGGTGGTCAACTCCTGCAGGCTGAACTTCAGGATGGATACCTGCCTATCAAACTACTGGCTTCATGTTTCATATCATTACAGTATATTAAAACTGGGAACACTGCGATTACTGACATATTGAGATCTTCTCACTTGTGTCTAGTTTCTATGTAATTCTCTCATTTAAAACAGCTGGTCATGTTTTGGGAGCATGAGTTTAGAACGATGTTTAAACATTTCAGTAATCTATTGGTACCCAAAATGCTGCTATTAGTTAGAGCAGGAGAAGCAACAAATATGGAATATCTGCTCTATAAAAAGTGTTTTCATTCCTTATTCAGTTTTTGTAAAAGAGCTATTGTGGTTGACAAAAAAACTAAAAAAAAAAAATCTTTAAATTGTTTAGTCTGACTGAAACAGACAATTATGGAGAATCAAAACTCACGTCAAAGAGGACCCCCATTTCTTGATCTGGTGATGGTGCAAAAGACTGGTTAACGTAGATAAACTGGGGAAACACACACACACACACTGTAAGGACTTCACAGAGTAGAAGCATGTCTTTCTCAATTATATCACGTTTTCAGATACTATCAAGAAAAAGAAAAAAAAAATTGATTCTTACCAGTTGTTCACTAACATCAAGCTTGAGGAAACGGGAAATGAACTGAGAAATGGACTGTACCGTCCTCCCCCTGTCCACTGCCCACTTCTTTGTTTTCATGATAGGAGTGTCTCCCACTGCCTTCAACAGCACGTCAACTGTGAAAACAGAGAAAATAAAACTGAAAGCAACTGTTGCTCCGGTGTGCACCAACCCAGAAAAGTCTGAGCTGCAAGTAAATTTCTGATTATGTGATTGTGAAAAGCCCTGATGTGTGGCTCAGCACCAAAGTAGGAAAAGAAAATCAAAAATGATGCCCTTTCAGTAAAGAAATGGAGAACATTATTGATATACAAACAGCAAAAGTATTATGGTTCTTCTGAGCTTTTCCAGCCTATATTTCTCACCTAGATTTGACTTATTGTCAAATTGCCACCTTCTTAATTCCTTCTGCAATGACTGAATGACTAATCTTTAGGTTGCTTTTTGTAATTTATTATTGAGTCATTTGCAAAAGTTAGCGCAGCTTTTATGTATTTGGTCTAACAACATAATATAACTCATCTGATGGCAATGGATCTTGGGATTATGCAGATATGACCTTGAATGAACAATGATTTTCTCCATGCCATTCTTAAACCAAACAGAAATTAAGGCAAAAAAAAAAAGTCATGTGGGCAATACAAAGTATCCCCTTACTGCTAAAATTTTATGAGCGCAAGTTGCAGTAAGATTAATAAAGTATTTTTGAATTTAACTGAATTGAAATCAGATATTGAGGCAGTTTGTCAGTCTGGCACATTCAGGTGGTTGTTAACACCACAAGTTACAAGGGAAAGACATTAGCAATGGTTTTAGAGAAACAATTGTGGTGGCACATCATTACAGGAAAGGGTTAAGAAGCCATTTTCAAACAATTTGAAGTTCAACCTTCTACAAGGAAAAACACTTTTCACAAGTGGAAAGTATTCAAGACATTTGCCATTTCCCCCGTAGGAGTGGACATTACAGGAAATTCACAAGAAGTTCAGACAATACATTTAGTGGAAAAAATAAAATAAAAAAATAAACAATACTTAAGAGCTACATCTTAAATACTACAGACCTCACTGAGTATGTTAAGTTAACATCCATAATTAAAAGACTGAACGAGTGTGGAGAAAGCCTCGACTATGGTAAAAGGACATGGACGCTCCGTAAGACTTCGAGAACAAATGTCTCATGGACTTGTGAGACCAAAGTGGGTTGTTTGATCTTAATGCCCAAACAGCACCATGTTTGATGAAAACCAAATAAAGTCTTCATATCCAGTGTCAAGCATGTTACTGGAGGAGATATGACTTCGAGTCGTTTTTGCAGCCACAGAACCTTTGAGTTACTGAGTTGACCATAAATTCCTCTAAATGTAAAGGGTAAATCCACGGCCATCTGTATTACAGCTAAAGCTTGATTTGTCCTGTTTGAGTCTTGCAACAGGACAAATATCTGAGATACTCTAGCAAATCTACACCAGTATGGCTGAAGGAACGTAGAGCTACGCTGGAAATAACCTTTGTATGAGATCACATCTGGCTTTCTTCCAGTACCCGCAGGCAGTTCTATGATTACTAAATGAAGACGTACGCTAGACAGGGAAGTCAGTAATGGTTGTTTCTCTCTCGCCACATTGCTGTGTACACCATCAGTATGGGGCATCGGTGAGTTCTTTTCCAGTGATGATCACATGACAAGTCCAGAAAAATAAAGTCAAGTATGACCCAGAGGAAAGATCATAAAGAGGGCTGGTGCAACTATCCCAGTATTTCCATGTTTCTATTTTTTTCCATCCACATTAGACTAAAACTATTGTGTTTACAAACTGAAACAGAATCTGCAGTGAATAAAACATTTTCAGAATTTGAAGGCTGATTTTTCCAGGATGATTTAGAGTCTAGAGATAATCATATCAAAGGTTTTATGTTTTCAAATGAGAGCATATCAGTTTTGAAGTAGCCCTTATGAAAGTCAAGACCAGAACCCAACCGGAGTGGTGTTGTGCACCATTAAGAGAACTGTAAACAAGTAAAAGCCCAAAACCATTCATGAAAAGGAAGCACTGCTGGAAAGAAGAACAGGACAAAATTCCTCAATGATGTCAGAGTCTCCTAAATCATACAGGAAATTATTACTTCACATTACTGGTGCTCAAAGTGGTTCAACAAGTTATTGTACCATGGGGGTACTTAGTAATGCCAACGTCATTTTTTTTCCCAGTACATGATGTTATGGAAAAAATATGTTTGTTGGTTTGAGGTTATATTTTCCTGATAAAAGCCTCCTATTGCTATGATACTGATAGTTTTTTTTTTTTTAATACACCCTTACAATGTAGTTGGAAATAAAACTATTAAAATCTGATCAAAGTGTAGACTTCCAGCTCTAATTTAATAGGCTTCACAAGTTTATGGGATTTACTATTTACAACAATTTTAAACAAAATACTACAATTTTCAAAATAATTTAATCCAAAATATATTTGGAAAAAATACCCTTGTTAATATAACCCTAATTATTCATAACTGGATGAAAATCCTCTACAGTTAGTAAATACCCACTTTCAGCCCATGGTAACAACTAAATCATGCATTTCTTGCTACAGATTCTTCATCAGGCCTTTACTGCAGCAGCATTTTTGCTCTATCTGCTCTGTGAAGCACCATCTCATCCGTTTTGAAACATAAGGGTGAACGTGCGTGAAGAGGATAAAACTAAAGACTTCAGAATTCATCTTGCAGCTTCTGTCAGCAGTCACATCATTGATAAACAACAGTGAGCCGGTTCCACTGGCAGCCATTCATGCCACAGCCACAACACCGGCTCCACCGTGTTTGACACGTGATGCAATACTCTTTGGATCAAGACGTGCCCCTTTCTTTCTCCATACTTTTCTCCTCCAATTAATCTGATACAACTTTATCTTGGTGCCATCTGCCCAAAGAATCTGATGTAGAACATGGGGGCTTTTTAAATGTTTTCTAATCTGGATGTCCTGCTCTTGAATATCGCCAGCAGAGTGCGCCTCTCTTTGTACACATTCTGCATTTACATTCATGAAAATATCTCGATTATTGATTTTGACATTGATATGTGAACATTCTTCAGAGTATGTTGTAAGATTGGGATTTAACGACATCAATACAACTCTATACATATTGAGAATCAAAGTCCAAAATGGGAGAACCAATACACAGGATCTGTAACTAAGAAATTAAACTCTGAAAATGAGTTCCCTTTGATGTCATGTTTTCTAGATCCTTTAACTCTTTTCACTTTTTGAAAGGTCTTTCTCAGTTATGCTTTTCTCTCTCTCGCTTACAGTTCCAGGAGGATTCTCAAGCGAGAATCTTTGTAGGTTTTGGTTCTCAGATTTTGGACTTTGATTCTCAGTGTACAGGTATATAGTGCTGTAACGACACAATAGTTTTAATGATCATCCACTCTAGTTGTCTTCCAGGCTTCTATTGTTTGCCATTATACCCACCAGTGCTTTACCCCTTTGCAAAAATCCTAACTGTAGATTTGGCCACACCTGAGTTGTTTTTCTTTTCTCTTAAAGATTTATTTATTTATTTATTTTACAGACAAATTACCTCCTTCACTTTACTGTCTCTGGACTTCACATTAGATCAGAAATGCCAACTAAATACACAATAACTGGACTTCTAGTCTGTTTCATTTGACAGAAAGTAAAGAGAGAAGGGACTGTACCTGGCCAACTAAGTTCCTACAAGTA
>JAOWBL010000008.1:12110527-12124808 GCA_028564865.1 Zenarchopterus dispar
CAAGTACTTTTGAGCATTAAAAAAGGAGGTACTTTGCTTAAAATTGCTGTAATTCATACATAGTTTTGTAAATTAAAGCTGAAAGTCTACACTTTGATTGTTTTATTTCAAATCCATTTTATGCTCTGTCATGATCCAAATATTTCCACATCTTCCAGACATTCTGAAGTGCACTGACTTCTATGGAAGCCTCCATGATCTCTGTAATAGTTACAAAAGATATAATTTGCTCTGTGTGCATTAAAAAATTGTAACTTGTACTGTGAATTTCAGAGAGAACGCTAGAGAACAGCTCGCAGGCTACATCTTTGAAAATAAAAACACTTCTTTCAGTTGCTTTGCTAGACAGTGAAATTGTATAGGCTACAAGTATTACTGCTACTCAGCCATTTTTGAAATAATATATAGTAGGTACTGTACTTACAATGTCGAATACAATATGTAATGCATGATGGTCCTTCAGTCATTATTAGTACGTAGAATGCTACCATTAAAATGTCTCTCATGACTGCTGTGACCAGTTCACAATATAGTGGCACACTGCATTATAGGATGTGATATGCAAGGTAGACTGGTGAGCTGGAGATCATTTTTTTTTCTTTTAGCAATTCATCTATGTACGTCTGTCATACTACAGATTGTACAACCACGGGGATACTGCATACTATATAACACATTTTCAAAAAAAGGTATTAGCATGTTATGACTTTCTTAAATAAAGCATTGGTCTTTGAGCATTAAGTCATCAAATAAGAACTATACTTACTTGCCTTGAACACTTGGAGCATATTGCACATGGCATGCAGCTAATAGAAGGCAGTATGGAAACAAGGCCTTGTGGTAAAATAAAATTTATATATATATACACATATATGTATATATATATATATATATATATATATATATATATATATATATACACACAGAATAAGATACAAACATGCTGAACTTAAAAGAGGATTATTTTCACCTGATCATGTTTGCATTACTTCATTTTATAAGCTTTATTCCATGTTATTTTCTCTTACAAACTAAATAAATAAATCAAAAATACCCAAATGTCAACAGGTTTTTAAGTCTTTTTGTTTTAGTTTAGTTTTTTTAATGGCGGGGAAGGAGGAAGACTAGCTCAGCATTTTTGCTTAATAATAACAACAATAATGATAATAATACGTAATGTAGTTCATCTGCAGTTGTATTTACTCATGTTTAACAGCTGATGAGTATATTTAAAAAAAAAATTACATCCCCTTACCTAACATTTTAGGATTGAAAAAGTGCTTACTCTTTGTCTAACTGTATGTGATTAAGTAGGACATTAACTAATCAAAATTAAAGTCAGACAGAGTTGTTTAAAACTATTCCATAATGTCAAAAATAGGATTCTTCTGGTGAAGGGCTTTGTGAAATCAACTTTCTGCATGGACATATCATATTTTTAATATGATTTGCCATATAGCCAACTAAAATAACCTATTCTTAAGTTTATCTAAGCTTATTTAAAAAAAACAACTACGGATTCAGTATAGTTATAAAGAGCAGAAACAACTCTAAGTCCACTAAAACTTATCATTTTAGCTTTAAGTGGAAGGTGCAAAGCCGCTTCTCATAAATATAAAACATATTTGACAGACTATACACTAATCAGAGTAAAAAAAAAATAGTACAGCACCAATTTTAAAGTATTTTGCTTTCACTAGCAATAGCCTTAGCCATTTCCTGACCTATGATTACCACGTGATACAATCATCCGCGTTTATTGGCTAAAACTGAAAAAACTTGCTTTCCTATTGGCCAAAATTACTATCAATGAACTTCTACGGCACATACCCGGAAATGTTTCCATTAGCATTAGCAAAAGCTCTCATAAACAAATGAATATTATTCAATACTTGTTAACAAATATGAGTGATAATGCGATTTTTTACTTTTTTTCTTCTCTTCATTAGTCGTAGAGTCTTCTGACGGTTGCTGTGGCTCCTCTTTCTGTGTTTCTGTTGGCGACTCAGCACTGTCAGACATCGCTGCCTGATGTTTTCTTTCACCAGCTTCAGCTAACTTAGCGAACCGCAACAACTGCAACCTCCCATTGGCTCAAAGAATCATTCGTTGATGTTACACGCAATTCTATTGGCCAGCGTGCTGTTAGGAAGGCGGTGCTTATCAAGGAGGACTCAAGAGTTGAAGTTACTGCGTTCTTGGTACCTGCAAGGTTAGTTTTTATTTCAATTTTCAATTTAATACGCTTTCAAACAATGCGATTTTGTTTTAATAACATGAGGTTTGGATAATGTTGTTACATGCTCATTTTGTCCAGTATTGTATCCCTTCTTTTTCTTTAGTCGCTGCACTTATGAGCGACAGTTACATTATATTCTGTTGGTTTTCAGTGACACCGACGGCGTCACAAAGGAAATAATACTTTAACCTGGCAGTTACAATTTCCAGTCCCCTTGAACCTGTCACCCATTTTTTCCTTCACCTTTGAAGCGTTCAAGCAACAACAGTAAGTCACATTTTGTGATAAAGTTTACTCAAATGTACCTGGATCCATGTTGCTCCAGTACTAGTATTTGGCAGTGATCAAAACACTGCAACACACGAAGAACTCTTACAATTACTGCTTTAAAAAAAAAGACACATAGAAAAGCTTTATTTATATAATTAACTTTCTTTGACAAAAGTATCACCTTTTATTTCCATATCATCCTAAAAACAACTACATTGCAAGCATATTCAGGGCTCCACATTTGACCTTGTGTTTCTGTAATAACGTTGAAAAAAAAGTTTCAATTATATTTGAATGAGTTTGTCAGCTTATGTTATTTTGTTCTGGCAGTGGCAAGAATTGGCAGGCTCTCTACGAAGGATGCTGTGCTCTTACTGTGTGACATGCAGGAGAAGTTCAGACCCAACATCTTCCAATTCAGCAACATTGTCAGCAATGCGGCCAGACTTCTCCAGGTTGACCATATTCACCATCTCAGTAGCAAAATGGTCATTATTTGTGATATTTAAATTAAATCCATCTGCCCTCCCCTTCTTCTCGTA
The DNA here is from genome assembly GCA_028564865.1 of Zenarchopterus dispar. Classification (NCBI taxonomy): domain Eukaryota; kingdom Metazoa; phylum Chordata; class Actinopteri; order Beloniformes; family Zenarchopteridae; genus Zenarchopterus; species Zenarchopterus dispar. Next base: position 12,113,579 of record JAOWBL010000008.1, read on the forward strand.
GGCCAGTCGTATTCTGGGCATCCCCCCTATTTTGACGGAGCAGTACCCTAAAGGCTTGGGACCTACGGTGCCAGAGCTCGGAGCTGAAGACCTGAAAGCTCATGCTAAAACTTCATTTACCATGATAATAGAGCAGGTGGAGAAGGAGCTGGAAGCCCTGGGAAACCCTAAACAAGTTATTCTGTGTGGAATAGAGGCACATGCCTGCATTGCAGTAAGTCACTTGTGATTATTTTATTGTTTACTATATTTAATTTTCATTTTTATAGCCTGCTGTGTCACTGTAGCTTTGCTGTCTTTTTTTTAAATGTGTGAAAACGTCTCCTTCAGTGCACAACATTTGATCTACTGGAGAAGGGAGTCGAGGTCCATATTGTGGCTGATGCTGTTTCCTCTAGAAGGTCTCTGTTCATTTTACCTTTGAGTCAATTTTTTTTTTTTTTTTACAGTATACAAGCCCCTTGTGGAAACTTCATAGATTTGCTTTTTGAGGAAAAAAAATGTCTGTTTTCCCCCCTTCAGCCAAACGGACCGCTTGTTTGCCCTGTCTAGACTGAAGCAGAGCGGTGCTTTCCTGACCACCACAGAAGCCGTCCTCCTGCAGCTGGTTCAAGATGCAAAACACCCCAACTTCAAGGAGGTGATTGCTACAACTGTTGCCGTGCTTCTTTGTGTCTGTACAGATCTCGCATGTTTGAGTGTTTTCCAATAGATGACGAATGACAGACCAGAGATTACAAATGGTAGGTTTACGCAAGTAGCTGTTTTCAAGGGCTACAAAACAAGTTGTGTCTCTCCTTCACTCATAAACCTTCCAGTTTCCTGTCTGAAAATCGTAAAATTGATTTTGTGAGTATATGTGACAAACAAACGTTTATTTGACAGATCCAGAAGCTCCTGGCCCACCCGTCCCCTGACACCGGTCTTCTCGCCTTCTTCAGTGCTCTGTAGAGAAATCATCTCCTGTCATCGTTTCCACTGTACAAAACTCGACTGTCCAAAACGCTGATAACATGTACAAAGTAATAAAGGATTTCTGCTTCTTCAAATTTGTAGTGTCGTGTCTTTGTGTTCATGTTTCTGGATCATACCCTTGACCCACACTTGTTAGTGTGATAGTTGGTGGAAAGTTTAAAGGTGTTTCTTCACAATGAGAATCTGACAGGCTGACAGACGAGGAGGTGGCTCCAGATCCCAGAGGCGGGTGCAAAGAGTGATGTCACGCAGTAGGAGGAGTGAATGACGTCTTTCTGGTAAAGTCAAAAAGGGAGGGGAAGGGCAGAGAGGGAGGGAGAGAAAAAGGAAGCTCTCCGATAAGTTTTTATGTGTATATTTCTCTAATCTTATTCAAACTTAAGGAAATCAAAAGTGGGATCGGAGACCTTGAAGGGATCAGCCTGTTGAGGAGTGACATCTGAAGGCTGGAAAGGACACTATTTTGTCAGCAGTTGTGCACAGCTGATGACAACATAAAATATTAACACTTTTCAAGGCCTTGGGCCTCGAATGACCACAGAGAGGTAAGCAAAAAGCAATTTTTCCTTAGAAATGATCAGAATAAGCGAACATAGCACACTTATATGTGGACACAGTCATGCCTTGTATTTACTTGTGAATGGAAAATTTCTAGAGCAGTCAAAACGTCTTGTGTTTGAACTCAGTGTTATGTGACTGGCGTGGTTGGAAGTACAGGAACAAAACAGTTGGCTCTATTACTTTATAAGCAGAGGAGAATCACCTGCGGGACTCCTTTTGTGACCTTTTTGTGTCTCCACAAGTCCCAGGTAAACAAAAAGTAAAAGTACGTGTTATCCGCTACTTCCTCTTCTCATCCTTCAGATCCTGGACGGAAAGAAAGAAAAACAATGTCTTCTGACTTGGACTCCAGTCTCACGAGCATTGACTGGCTTCCCAAGCTGGGAATCAGCAGCCTGCGTTCAGGGAAAGAGAGAGGAGGAGGAGGAGGAGGAGCGGAGAGGGACAAAAAGAGAGACAGGGGGAGGGAGAGAGGAGACCTCATACCCTCAGTGCCGAGCCCCTCTGCCGCTACCTCTAAAGGAAAACCCCCTCACAGCTATGCCACCCTCATTGCCATGGCAATAGCGGCTGCACCTGAGAGGAAGCTGAGTTTAAATGACATCTACACCTGGATCAGCAACACATTCCCCTACTACAGCCGAGCAGGTCGTGGATGGAAGGCAAGTTTTACTGTCCACATTACATCAGCGCTGGAGAGAATATAATCATATGTTATCAAAGAATAATGATTAAAGGCGTTATTCCACCAGATGTACCTATTAACTCATTTTATCTCTGACAGAACTCCATCCGTCATAATCTGTCCCTTAATAAATGCTTCAGGAAAGTTCCTCGACCACAAAATGACCCTGGAAAGGTAAGCCTTTTTCATTTTATGATGCTATAAATATTCATGGAATTTTGTCTTCATTTGTACGTAACATGGAGAAATGTTTGTTTACGGGAGTAGAAAGGCAGAAACTTATCCTGTAATTCAAGGGCTCCTACTGGACCATGGATGGACCCTCAGATGTGACTCAAGTGAGGGCACCTAAACGTCCCTACGTGGAAGAGGACGAGGAAGACCAAAGGGAGGATGTATGTTTTTTTTTTTTTCCCACATTTGTTAAATGCAGTGCTGTTCACTTATGTAAAGCAAGGTGGAAACAGTTGACAAAAGGTGGTATTGTGAGTTTTCTTTTCTCCTTTTGAGCAAGATTATACTTCAGTACCATCCTGCCTAAATGCAATTTGATGCTATTTTTCTATCTAACCTTCATATAGTAGAAAAATTACACTCCAAAACATCCCTCCATCCATTTTCTAGACCCGCTGAATCCATTACAGGGTCACGGGGGTCTGCTGGAGCCAATCCCAGCTCATTGCAGGAGTACACCCTGGACAGGTCGCCAGTCCATCACAGGGCAACATATAGAGACAAATAACCACACACTCACACCTACAAGCAATTTCTCAATTAACCTTATATACATGTTTTTGGACTGTGGGAGGAAACCCGGAGTACCCAGAGAAAACCGACGCAAGCACAAGGAGAAGGACAGAAAGACTCCTGGCGGGAGTCGAACCAGGAACCTTCTTGCTGTGAGGCAGCAGTGCTAACCACTTAGCCACCATGCTGCCTTACTCCAAAACATTTCAGACTGAAATCATTGCAATAAGGACAATTCTTCTACTGTTTTTTTTTTTTTTTTAAATACTGAAAGATGTTAACATTTTTTATGGGATAATAATGAAACAAAACTAAACCTAAAGCTGAAGTAGCAAGTGGAAACACATAAATGCCACTACAAGGTTTGTTTTTCTTCTAGATTAATATAAATTGTACTTATAACAGTCAGAAACATGAATGACCCCTGACATGAAAGTATCAGGACTGTGACCATAACTGGCCTGACTACCATATCAGCTGTCTGCTCAGTCACCTGGTTTTGAATTGCAAAAGTTGGATGACATCACTATCATCCAAAAGGTCCATCAGTCTTTTTTTAAAAATTTTTTTTCTCCTTGCTCCTCCAGAGAGACATCTGTGTTTTATGGAAACGGACTAATGGGACACACATGCTGCTGTTAAAAAAGCAAAAGGCAGACTACTGGTGCATCTCGGGCTGTCAATCATTTGAGAGGAATTTGTGAATAACATTAATAGACGTATTATATCAAAATGACATCATGATAGACACAAGAAAAAAATTCAGTTCATATTCGGTGTTAGGTAAAAAACTGATGAAAAATGCTATTTGTCATTTTTACCAGAGAAAGGGGCAGACCTGGGTTATGCCTGAGCAAAAGTGTTTTAAAGACTTACGGATTGCGATGAATCACTTTTTACTGGAAGTTTTTCTTTTCGGTCTATTGCTTACAGTTGTATGAAGATGAAATCAAACCCTCTTTGAAAAGTCTCTTATGTCTATAAAAGATGTGGCTTATAAAAGTTGCATCTAAATAAACCAAAAGATTTCTGTGACAATGTATTTTGGATGGACAAGACCAAAGTGGAGTTTTGTCGTACAATGCACAATTCCACATTTAGAAAAATCCAGAAATGAGCACGAGTAGCTCATACCAGCTGCCGAGCATGGTGGTGGAGAGGTGAGGGTGTAGGTCGCAGGACCTGGACTTGTTGCAGTCATCGAGTCGGCCGAGTTCTTCTGTACAGCAAAGTGAAACGTGGGCACATCTGTCAGATAGATAAAGCTTGGCGGAAATTTAATCTTGCAACAGAACACGAGTCGAAGCGTATCAGCAAATCTATGACAGAAGGATTGAAAAAACTCAGACACACACAAAAAAAACAAATCCAAGTGTTGCGACAGTCCAAACCTCGACCTGACTGAAATGATATGGTAACAGTGAAACCTTTTCAAACTGCAAAACCTGTTCAGCTGTGAAAGAAACTGTTAATCTCTGAAACTCAGTAAAACAGCTACAATTTATGCTTCCTGCTTTGTGCTAAAATCTTTTAGTTCTCTGTCTTGAGTGTGGACCTTTTTCACAGACACACACACACAAGCGTAAACCCCTGCTTGAATTTGAACGTCCCATATTTCAAATGCAGCTTAATTTCGAAATTGTAAATTAAGATTAGGAAATGTCTGACATACATTAAATATCTCTCTTAGTAGTCATCAGAGACACCTAGGAAATTGTTTCCTGATATTTATTTTAATAGGTCAGTTTCAGTTTACTTCTTTTTTTTAACCTTTTTCTTCTCTGGTAGGTTTGAAAAACATACTGCTGTGCCTGTTTTCTCTGGCAGAAATTGTCACTGCAAAAACAGGTTTTGTGAATTAGTCATTACTTATTCATTTAGCATTCAGAGACGGGGAGGGTGCAGATAAACCCGAGTTCATATTGAAATTTCTTTTGTTGCGTTACTTTTTTGACTGAAACAATGTTTTTAACTTCAGAGGTTGTACTCCACGTCTGCAGGACTTCAGCGCCTTAACCACTGTTAAAAATAGCACCCTTATGCTGTTCCAGGTTCCTCGTCTAGCAGAGACTCAAACAGCGAGAGGAGCCTCGCCTCATCAACCGCAGCCAGCTTCCCACACTGACCTCCACCTTTTTAACCCTTCTCCACTCGGACCCATCCAGCAGTCACCCCACTCTGGATCCCTCTCCCCTCCCCCGTGCAAGGTAGACTCAGCCCCCCTCCTGTCATATTGCTGCCATGCATGTCGGGCGTTACGTAATGCCTCGTCTTTATCTTCACAGCAATCGTCACCTTACATGCCAGCCCAAGTCTCGAGTCTCCCTGTGTCTCATCTGTCCTCTGTCTCTCAATCAGCTGGAATCCCACCTGCTGCACCCATTTCTACCATCAACTGTTTTCCTCCTCCCCACCCACCTGGCTCCACTTTTTCTATGCCCCCTGTCACTGCTACGCCTCTGTCCGCTGCCAACATGTCCACGGCTTCTCCGGCTGGTCCATCTTTCTCTGACGCGGCGCTGTCCTTCCCTGCCATTTCAGATGCACTCCCTGTCTCTACTTTCTCCTGCACCCCCAGCTCGACGCCCATGCCTGCTAACTCAGTGTCAGGGCCCAGTCACTCATCTGTGTCAGCTGTGCACACATCTGTCAGTGCCACTCCCGTTGTTTCGGTGAACTCCTCCACTGATCCACCGCTGCGTTTCTCCTTTGATGAGCTGAATATACCAGACTTGTACGCTTCTTTCAAGTCTCTCTTCAAGACAATGCGGGAGAGGGGCGCCTCTCTGTGTGAGTATCATATGTGTAGGTGTGTTTTGTGCGCATTATCGTTACACCCATAAAAGGCCTGGAGGAATTACTCGTCTTCTTTCATTTAAAGCGGATGGTGCTCCACTGGCTGTCCCAAGTAATGACACTACCCCACTTCACACCCCGACTGTCCCACCGATGTTACTTCATCCTATATGTGCAGCAGCTGAAATACCTGCACAACATACTTTACATGCAGGACCTGCACTACCTGCACCAGGTGCTCCACATGCAGGACCTGCACTACCTGCACCAGGTGCTCCACATGCAGCAGCGGCACAAGGTTCACACCCTCCCGAGACAGAGCGCATTTCACAACACAGTAAGCCTCGAATGACTTTTAACAGACTGCAAATAATTTAACCATGTGAAAGCCGGTATCGCTACCCAGAAAAGTTCATTGCTTTCTAAGTTTGCTCTCCTCCCTCCCACTGCAGTGGTGCCGCCCGACTGGTTCAGTTCCACAGGTTCTCTGAAGGAGAGCTTCCGCATTGCCAGCAGTCTAGACTGGGCAAACATAGACCTCTCTGGTCACCCAGGTCTGTGTTGTTTACCAGTTCTGTTTGTTTGTTTGTTTGTTTTTTTATGGGTTGCTTCACCCAAATGACAAAACAACTCCTCTTCTCGCCTATTCTGGGAGTGCCTCAAACTTTGATCTAGGAGATGGGATGTTTGCCAGCTTCTACTCTGCCCAATCTACAGAGAATGTAGTAATTTTGTTAAGTATTAGATTTATTAAGCAAGTTTGTATGGAAACTAAGTGACAGGCCAAACAATTGATTCACTGGTAAGGGTAATCAATATTTCTGGCAATTTTCAAGCATAGCCAAAAAAAGAAAAAAAAATTTTTAATACTTTATTATTTGGGTGAACCATTCCTCTTAATATGTTTGTCTTATATCATTAGCTAAAATGTTTCACAAGTTTAAATGCATATCTGATAGATCAGTTTCTTTGTTTTTGTTGTAAAGTTTACCATTTAACAGGCCACTAGATTGACTCATTGGCACCTTCTCTGTAACCTTTTCCTTATTTTCTGTTCCCAGACCTGCTGGAGAGCATGCGGCAGGCAGAACTCTGTGACTGGGACCTGGACCCGACACTCTTCACCTCCCTTTGCGACTCTCTGAACCGCTTCTTCTCTCAGAGAGGGATGATCAACTCCGGGAACAACTCCCCGCTCGCCATCGGTGCACCTCACTCCTTACACGTACCACCTTTCACCTCCAACCCCCCGCCCACCCTTTCCACCCTCACTCACCCCTCACCCCTTCCCTACTCTCCCACCAATGGAGCACAGCCACCCCGGAGACCCCTGCACATGCAGGGAGCAGGTCTTCAGAGGCCAGCACCTGCCAACACAACTGGTGAGAAATGAGAATTGCTTTTAGAAGATGTTTTCTTTTATGGCAAATTAATTCAGCAAAGAACGGGGTAACTTTTTTTTTTTAACATATGTTTGATATCATGATCAAGTGTCTCCACAACTGGATGCACAAGGGAGGGTGGGTCAGTGATCCCCTGATTAGAGATTAAAGTGCTAAAGCAAAGTCTCAAGGTGGAAGCAGGCCTTTAGACTTTTCTGCAAGAAAAACTGTGGAGAAAGCTGAATTAAAATAATCGGAAGGATATTCATTATAGTTGTGTTGGAAAGGTCTCACTTCACATATGCATTCCTATTTTGCCTAGGGTAAAGCTGAAGAATTGTTTTTCCCAGATGATAGCAGCAGCCTTATTCCCAAGTTGTTGAAATTGGGGAGATATATATATACACACACATATATCTATATATATATCTATATATATATAGATACATACACACACACATGGATATACATATATATCTCCACACTTACTCCTTGACATTTTTTAAGATTTAAATTTAATTCAAATCTCTCTTTTACATCTCAGCTGGGATCCAGCCTCAGTCAGTGACGCCACGACAACGTCCTCCACTCAAGAGTCTCCACAGCAACAGTGAGGAGATCCAGGACGACTTTGATTGGGATTCTCTGATCGTTTAGACCTTGATTTGCTGAAGAAAAATCACAAATACTCCACAAAAATGTTCTCAACCATTTTAATAAATACTGCCTGTTATTGTACCTGAGAGCAAGTCTATCAATTTCATCATTTATGACTGAACATTGGATTTTAATGTTAAATCCATTTTCTCCCATGTTATTCAATGTGAGATACATCCATTTGCTGTAATATTTAGTTTCTTTTATGCAGTTAATTAGCAGGATGTAATTTGTTTTGTTGGGCTGTAAAATTTATAAAGATTGTTTTCAAGGAAAATTTGTCCATTTATTCTTTTTACATTTTCCTCAGAGGTATCAATTTCACAGGAAGTGTGGAAAAAGACAAACGTGTTCTTTTATTTCATAAATTTCTTTTAATTTTTTTCTCCATTTTACTTTTCAAATGTGAATGTTCACAGTTGACACCACACAAAATTCAGCCTTACCCGATAAGATATTCTTCTTGATATAAAATAACAAATTAATTGAACTAAATTAAAAGGACAGCATGGAGCATGTTATCTCCTTCCATTGATTTAAATAACTGTCTTTGTTCTAAAGAAGCATCAGCAGCGCTCCCTCTCCAAAAACAAACAAAACAAACAAACAAACAACAAAAAGTGAGGGGGTGAAACATGAGGACTGTGTTGCTCCAGGGACGCCAAATGAAATGTATAATTAAGAATAAAAATTGCTTCTGAAAAACAGACGGCGTGAAACTCAGAAAACCATGTGACCCTTATAATACCTCATTTGAAATCCCAAGATGACATATTAATACAAGTGACTCTTTTCAAAAGCAAAAATGAATGTAATTTCTTCCTTTCATTTGCTGAAATGAAATTGGACACAGAAACAGATACATATACACAAACTGTCATTTCCACACACACACAGGTAAGCATTTGTTGTCTTTCACACATCCCTGTAAACCCACACATTCGACAAATATATTTCCCCCAACAGGCCCAAGACATCAGAGCTCTATGATTTCTGCAATAATCAGGAACTGAAAAAGTAAGAATCTGATTTAAATGGCATTGCTGAATGTTTTTTTTATTATTATTTGTTCCCAGGCATTGGAAAAAATAAATTACATATAATATTAAATTAAATTAAGAAGTGAAATAATTGAAGCGATTGGATCACGTTGTGCCTGAAATGTTAATGCAGGTTTCTCAGTCAGTATCTCACTCTGAAGTCCTTTATTTAAAAAAAAAGAAAAAATCCTCAGTCATGCACTCAATTCATTTCAGTGATCCAGTGCTCGTCTTCTTTCTACAGGGAGAAGAGGAAGAGGCAGGTACAAGAGTTTCTCTGTTCAGTTTCTTAGAGGCTATGTGACCTCTTCCTCCAGCTCTCGTGTGTGCAGTCGTGTTAGAGTGGGGACACACTAGTGGAAAAGCTACCGGTTATCACAGACTTACCTTCATCTCGTGACAGGACTGGAGGAAAAAAAACACACTCACAAACACACACACACGCACTTTCACACTTCATGAAGTACAATACAGAACAAAAGTGGATTAAAACAAAATAAATAGATCTCTATTTCCCATCACAAAATATCCCATTTTGAAATGAAAGGAACTAAATATGGATATGGATTCTGAAATGAAATAATGCTTTTGAAGGAAAAACAAACATAATTTGGGATTTTTTTTCTTTAAATATAGAAATGTAGATGTTTTCATTTGTGAACACGACTTCGGTTGAGGGGAAGATGAATGAAGGGGGCAGCAGGTACGACAGAAGAGGCAGAAAGGTGAGCGATTTAGTGGTGACACTTCCTCAAAGAAGAAAGGGATTGGTGCTAGCGCCCGTCGTTCCTCCACCTCCCATTGATCCCCCTGCCCCCATCACTCCTCCTGCTCCTGCAGGCCCACCCAAAATCAGCTGAGGAGGTGGCGCACCTCCTGGCCCCAACAGAGCAGAGCCTGGTGGTGCCATAGGCGAGAGACCACCGAAGGGCATTCCCATAGGACTGGCCTGCATCATGCCCTGTCCCATTCCTGGAGCCCCCATTCCAACACTCATTGGGCCCATGCCCATTCCTGGTTGCATCATGCCCAGCATGGGATTGGGAGGCACAGGACTGGTACGCAAGCCGCTCAGGCCCAGTGATGAGGGCTGGGGTGAGATGGAAGTCATGGTAGGTGCCACGCCAAAAGGGTTGGAGGAAACAGGTGTTGGAGAAACTCCCCTACTGGAAATAGTACTTCCTGGAGTCACCGCCATGCCAGGAGCTGGAGAAGAGCCTGCAATACAAAACAAAAGGCAAACATCACAGTTTATGAATCATATTGCTCATGAAAAGGGGGTGGAGTTGACGTGATTAACTACACCTTTCAATGCAAGCAGATATATTCATAGGGAGAAAATTACAATGTAAATATCTGGCTCTTCATTAGAGCTCATCCACTTGGGCCATACTACTAAATGTCTAAAGGCTATCAAAATCCAGTGCGTTCATTTGTGATGAATTTACTGGACCTTTAACAGTATTCAATGAGCATTTTATTTAGGGAGCAACTAAAAAATAATCTTGTACTACTGACAAGTCTTGAGCACTTGTTGCAGCCAACATGAGGTGAAGACCACATCCTAGATTTCACTATCTTCAACAGAATAAACAACTTCAAGGTTGTGGTGACTGAAGCTGTACGTGTGCACAGACTGCACTTTCAAACAGTCTATGGTACACAGATCAAAAGAAGATCCTTTGAAAATGTAATATTACTGAAACAACAAGTGAGATGTTTATTCAGGCTTTTCCTAGCATACATCTCAATGTTTTCTGTAAATAAGCTTGAATTTTTTAAATTCTGAAGGAACTAATGCTCTGAATTCAATTTCCCCACAAAGATGAAGGTTTTCTCTTGAAGGAAAATGGTAAAATGCCAGGCTGCATTATAAATACAAAAGCGTTAATGAACCACTGAGCTAAATTATTCAAACTAAGTAAAGGACACTCCTCTTCACCAAAAACAATCTGTATAAGCTCACTTGTGTCTTTTGTCCTATTTGTCTTTTGCAGAAATGCCAAAGTTCCAGGCAGCGATATCTTACCTGTGTTTTGAAGAAAGGGGTTGTGTGCTGAAGACGAAGAGATTGAAGGAGGTGGTGGCTGTTTGGGTTTAGGTTTCGATGACACCAGGGAATCGAGATCAACAAGCGCTGCGTTGGGACCAAGGAAGGACTCAGGGGTTTTACGAACAGGAAGTGAAGAACCAAGTGAGGACAAATCGAATGGCACCGGTGAGCCTGTACTGTTGCAGCCTATTGTTGAAGACCCTCGCCGCTCTGGATCTCCTACAAGGGGGGAAAGAGGGTGGGACAACAACAGCATATCAAGACACAAAATAACAAAGCAGGAAGATGTAGAACCACACAGACAGTACAAGAGGATGAAATGTAAGAGAGGATG
>JAOWBL010000008.1:12128922-12142148 GCA_028564865.1 Zenarchopterus dispar
TTAGAGGTGTGACTGAGAACTGTATCATCACAACTTAACTATTTTTAAGCCTTTTATTTCTCCAATAATCACATCTGCTACATAAATTAGCTTATTAGAATGATTTTAAAAGAAAAAAAAATTACACTAAATGGTACACAGGAGTATTTAAAACAAACACCTCATTATTGACAAAGTTTGGCCACTAAATGTATTTTTCAGAAACACTAGAAGACTGGTATCCTGTCTGTTGCTCTGCTGAAAGCTGACTTGATGAAGTAGGCTATATGTTTATACGTTTATAGAGATGGGAGACACACTGTAATTCCAGGTGTGAACATGTATTTAGGCCAGATAATACCAGGTCTGAACAGCCTTTTAGATGTGCACTGAAGAAGTGCGAGAGAGAGGATTTAGATGAAAAACGTATAAGTGATGTAATAAAAGTTCTAAGTGGTGCCTTAAGCATTTTGAGCAAGTGAAGCTGGGCTGAGAACAGGGGAGCATCTTTATCAGCTTTAGCGCTTACAGTCTGGAAGTTAACAGAAAACAGAGTGGAAATCTGTCTGATGCTATGTAATCTATTCAACCAGTTAAGAAAATCAGTCCTAAGTCATATAGTGCATGTCAACTTTGGCCTCTCCAACCAATGTCCACTTTTATACCACTACTTCATGTGGAGGAGTAACTACCAAACAACAGACTACCTACTAATCCAAGAACAGACAGACCCCACCTGGCGCCTCAGAACAAAAATAATGTTAAGATGCTTACAGACCCTTCATAGGTTTACAGATCAAACTACTTTAGCAATATAGTAGAACTGTGACCACTTGAATACAACAGGAAAACAAGCTTTACACTCATCACTTTATCACCAAAAAGCTAAAGAAACAGAAAGATGAAGGTGCAGGAGGGAATGTATTTCAAATCAACACGACAATTCAAAGCATGCCATCTGAGAGCGAAGGAAAAAAAAAAAAATCAATAGTAACAAGGCAGCCACAGCTTCAAATTTGGAAAAGATAAATATATCAATGCCATGCAAATTTTAGATTTAAGATTATACTTGATTGTTTCTTTGGGCATTTACTTGTAAGACATCTTATAAGAATTTGAAAAGTGCTTTTTTCCACCACGATTTTGATGAGTACTGGTACTTTTTTGTTTAAGAGGTAACATTGTACACCAAACTAAATTACCTCGACAGAATTATTGCCCTCTAATGCAAATGTGTGTTTTTAGGTAAATGAGACAAGCGAATTATAAATTAATTTTTTTCATTGACCAATTCTTGGTATGTGCTCAAGAAATTCCAACTGACAGAAAGACAAATAGCTGACGACTGCATCTCCAGTCAGCTGAACACACTCTCTGCCCCTGACCTTTTGGTGCATCTCTTTGCTGAGTGTGATTGCATAGCGAAGCTCTGCATCCTCCAGAGGGTCCGCGCTAGTCTGAGGGAGGTCAGTGGTTAAATGGTGAGAGCAAAGCTAGGTGTACTGCAAGAGTAAATGATATCTGCAACAGACCCTCGTGTACACTTGTGCTGCATTAAATTTAAACTGCAAACTTAAAGTGGAAGGTAACCCCACTCATTTGGCCACCATAAGCTACTTTGTTTTACCTGCTCTGCCTCTTCTTTACTCATTGCCAAAGCCAGTTGAAGCTGTAGGTCTTCTTCTCCAGAGCTCTGTGGCCAGGCTTGCTCTGGGTCTGCCCCTCCAGAGTGTGAGCCCAGTGATAAGCTGCCCCCCAAACTGGGTGCTGATGGAGCTGAGGAGGCTGGGGTGAAGACAAACACCACTTTCAGACACAAATCCTGTTGATTTTGAAGTTTGCAACACAGTAGGAGAGAGAGAACTTGTGGCCATTCAAACAGACTTTTAATCTTAAGTTGCAGACACATTTTCCCCTTGGCACAAACAGCAAGCAGTTCCTTGATTTTATTGCCATTCCAGGCATCTCTTACCTTTTCTTTTCCCAGAGACTGCAGGAATTTTGCAACCCTCCTGAATGACTGCTCTGAATGATAATTTTGCTCTTATGTGTCAGTGATTATTGCACAAGAACTGTTATTGTTTACAAAACAGCACCATCTGGTCATAATTTATGAAACCAGTTCCTGTGTTTCAGAATGAAAACACTTTAAAAGGACTACAGTGCATCATACTGGGCAATTTCTTGGGTTGGAACCTATGCAGACTTTCAAATTCTGGATACACTGAGACAGACTACCTTAGCACTAATTTAGCTGGTTTCATCTTCTGCGTCATAGGGCTGGGTGATCATATGATCGCACTTCATGACTGGATTAAATTTACCATGAATATACCATATACCAATACCATGAATGCAATGAATATGATGTGCACACAACTCCGAATCACACTTTGTTTCTGGAATACTGGTTTTGTGTATGTCAGGACACACGTTTGTGAGGTTATTCTGTCTTGCTTGGGCCAGTACGTAAAGGCTCTCTGTTTTTCTTTAGTTTTCAAGTACAGATGCTTTAAAACTGGCAGTATTTTTTTAAAAAAAACATGACAAATGGAGACAATACGAAAAAAAAAAAATTCTGATCTTTTTTTTTTTTTTCCCATATCACCCAGCTGGACTGTCTAAAAGAGGTGAAGCATGCATAGATGAGGTGAATGTCTACTTCAAGCCACTGTTTTTTCTGCGTATAAAGCAAAAATCTCACCACTAGTGGTCTGTGCCATTTTCTCTTTGGTTTTAAGGGCATGGATTCTCTCTTCTCTTAGTTTCTCTTCATCTTTCAACAGTGTCACCAGTTGTTTAGCCTTTTCTCGTACATTCAACCCCTAAAAGAGGAAAAAAAAAAGTTTTAGGCATAGAAATATTAACTGCTTTTTTACTGATCAGTTTTAACACTAATTTAATACAACTGCAGCTATTTACGCCATATACTACACTGCTACTCTAACAACTTGGTAACTTAGCACAGATTACTTACCAACAGCACAAACCTACTAACTGCTTACTGGGTTGTGCAAGAGACTGGCCAGAAACACTTTGTGAACTGACAGCATTACGTCTGCCTGGATTCCATATTGACTAAATATTTGAACTTTCTATTCAGCTTTGTGCACATGGGTGTGTTTGTTTGTACCTGGTCTTTGCCATCTCTGTCTATGTACTGAAAGTCCTTCAGAGTCTGGACTGCGTATATGTTTTCTCGACACTGTTGGGCTACTCGTTCTGAACCTGTCTTAATCAGGTACTCCATAAGAGTCATAGCCTGTTGGAAAGAAAATAAAAACACAACAAGAGGCCTGCAGTTACAATTTTCTGGATAATAAGGCATCAGAAATACAAATATTAAGGCAGACTGTAAATCCCCCATATCATACAACCATAGCATTTAATTGTCCTATACACTGCAAGTTAAACAATGGTATAACAATATAATAATAAAAATACATATTATTATTATTATTGTCAACTTTAACACACAGATGCATACCTTGTACACATGTCTCCAGTTCTTGCCGTGGTCATTGAGTCGCTTCCACACCATGCTCATGATTTCAGAAAAGGCCACAACATTGTAGGTCAGATCTGCAATCTCTGACATAAGAGAGCTGCTGGGACCCCATGGGTCATTAGATGTTGCTTCTCTAACCTGATCGACACAGTGGGGGTGAATTTCATTACCATCTATTCAAAATCTTTAAGATATCAGTAATTTTTCATCAATTAATGTTGTAAGTAAAAATGCAAATTCACAGCACAAGCAACACAGACAATAGAATACATGTATATGATTGCAACAGAAAATTAATCACGACAAGCAGAGAAAAACTATTTTTCAAAAGCAATTAAAGTATTTAAAGCTCCATAATTTCATCAGGGCTACTTGTAGGTATATAGTTAATGTGAGTAGGAAAAAAAACAAGAAGAAGAAAATCTGGTAGAGACATGAGATAAGATGAGAGAAGTACAACCTTGATTTCAGCCTCTGAATAGTTGTGCACAATGTTCTTTACTTGTCGCCGTAGCGATGAGGTCGACATGGCAACGGTCTGGCCGCCAAGTTATATTGCAGTCTGAACAGATGGACAAGGTCATAAAGTTTGGTTAACAGAGTCATAATATACTTCTGAAATTTCCAACAGGTATAAACTATTGAGAAATAACACAAGTAGTCATAAGAATGAAAAATTAAGCCGCTAAATAAACCAATAAAACACAACATCAATAAAAGAAGAAAAAAAGGTATGATATGTCAAGTATAAACAACTAAAAAAGTGGGAGATCGTGAAAAGTAAAATCACTGAGTGAAACATATCAAAGATCTGTCTTAAATTATGCAACTGTTGGCTTCAATTAGTGGAATAAAAACAACGTCTCACACACCTGTTACTCAAGGATAATACACAATAAAGGTCTCTCTCTTCTTGGAAATGGTTTGTTTCTCTATTTTGTCTGCCACTCATTCATGGAGTGCTGCGTCTCAGTTTAATGGTTTCTTCCCGTGGCAACATTGGGTCTGAAAACCAAAGCCGCTGAAAGATGAAAACTGTGGAGCAAAATTGAAGGTAAAATTAAGAATAAAAGAAAAAGATATTACTGTATGGCAAACAGGCAAAAAGAAAATCTTATATTCGATCTAGTTTCAAAGTACCCATTATGGAAAACAAAGAAGATATTCAACATCAAAAACCCACATGATCTGTTGCTGATCCACACATGGTAGACAGAGACACAAAAATTACTCACATGCTTCAGTTTACTTATCTAAGTATTTTGATTCACAAGAGAAGATCAACTTTCCAAGAGTCAACAGGTAGTATAAAAACCTTTTCTGAATCCCTAAAGCAAGAAGGGGAACTGTAAATAAGTAAATGAAAAAATATTGACATACTTAGGTTTAATTTAAGAAATGATGCCACGTAATTTTACCTTTCAAGGCTGGTATGACGATCATTTTCAATACACTCAAAACTGTTAAACTTATGGGCAAAGTTAGTCATTGAAATGCTGAAAGTATATCTAAAATGACTACTGTTTAGAGTGTGAAAAATAAAAGGCTTTAGTGTACTCTAAAGTTTTCAGGATGGTTTAAGGCTTTAAAGGGCTTTATTGACCAATGATTTACATTGTAATGGGTTATTTAGGGTTGAGTGTGTTAAGAATTACTTAACACATTCAACTACCACTGAATCATCCAAGACACCCAGTGGCTTCATGGACAAAGTTTAAAAAAAACAACAAAAAAAGTGGAATTGAAAACACACTATGAACGTCAAATAAGATCACTGCCAAGGTACCTGCAACTAATGAACTTTAGATTATAAAATTACTTGTCATTACATGGCCAGCAAACTACCAGACACCCATGAGCCCTCAGAAAAAGTGAGCATTTGCCTAGAATGATGCATTTAAAACATGATAATACCAATAAATCTAACAAAAATAAGCAGAAGTAAAG
This sequence comes from Zenarchopterus dispar, assembly GCA_028564865.1. NCBI lineage: Eukaryota > Metazoa > Chordata > Actinopteri > Beloniformes > Zenarchopteridae > Zenarchopterus > Zenarchopterus dispar. Next base: position 12,134,357 of record JAOWBL010000008.1, read on the forward strand.
ATGCCATAAAATGAGGGCAACATTCTCAGCTTACAGATGAATAACTGTATCACTTGAAGTTAATTTCAGTACAGACAGATGTTATCAGGTGTCATCCCCAAGGTAGCAGGTAAGGTTAAATATCATGCTATTAATGGGACAAAGTGAAAAATGAACAAATAATTACAGAATCTCGATGGCTGATGGCACACATACCAAAAGAAAAAAAAAAAAGGCAACATTAAACTTTTGAACTAAATAGAAATAAAACTTTAAAACTAAATACTCAAATTCTCAAAACCAATGACAATATATTTTATAAAACGTGTAAGTATTATCTTAACTATTAGTGCAATCAGAATTAGACATAATAAACAAAAAGATAAATGCTGCCAGCATTTAGATTTGTAGGTGCAACAAATACAAAAAATATGTTGCATAGCACACCATAAAGTTAAAACTGCAAAAGCCAGTTCAGAGACAGTTGAGACTTGGTGTAAAACATTAATCACAAACTAATTTATGACAAGGACAAGACATCTTTTGAGATGTATGTATGACTACAATCTGTCATCTTGAGAGAAATCATCAGGTTTTATTTACTACATTTAAAATGTAGCTCTGAAACACCCCAGTGCATGCAAAATCACTTAAGTATTAATAGCAAATATATAAACATATATATATATATATACCTGGATGATAGACAGCAAGCTAATCAACCTATGGAAAAAAAAAGGCAAATGACGTGTTTTGTCGATATCAGTAACTCACTTAACACAACACACAGGTGCTCTATACACTGCATTAATAATTAATAGATCCACTCTGTTACTTAAGTAAACTTTTCATGTTAAGAGAATACAATGTTCTCACTGAATACCCAATATTATTTCCTTGTTAATTTTGGATAAAAATTGTGATTCCTCTGTCCATGGAGTCTATCAATTCCTTAATTTCTTCAAAATGAGCTCCTACAGAGAACAGCAACAACCTCAGAAATACTCCATAAAACTCATGAGTAAAGCAGTAAGGTCAGTGTTCAGTCGTACGATCATACAAGGCCAATGCTGGCTGGCTTTGCACTAGTGTACTACAAGTATGTGTCACACTATTACTGTCCTGGATAAAGATCAATGCCAACTAGTGCACACCTAATTACAGCAGCTTATAATAGTGTGGCTGCTTAATCGTACTGGCATCTGACTAAACAACGAGCCCTTCCATCTGGTTAAACAAGTGTGACCCTTCATCTCATATTCATCTAAACCCTTTGAAAAGTATTTCTTGGTCAAACTTTAATATTTTAACTTATACCGTGGTGACTGTGTTTCAGCCTTCTTTACCTCCGAGCAAAGTACAAGCACACCTTGAACTTTAAGCAGATTAGAGTCCTAAAATATGATGGCACTGAAGAATAGTAGCTTTCTGAGGGTTTCTTTAGTTTCTTAAAAGTCACAGAATTTTGTATTACATGATTTCAGACAAAAAAAAAAGTTTAGAAATGTCAAAGTTGTCTTAAAAGCATGTGTCTTGAGATACTTTAAAAAAATATATCTTTTTTTGTGTCAGTTAAATCCCCTGATTGATTCCCTTTTAGATTTAGGCAGTTGACTAATAATTATGCACATACAGATAATCAGTGTTTATAACTTTAGATATCTTCTCACAATATAGCACATATACTGCATGTTTAATGGGATTTAAAAAAAAATAATGACACAGGTATGGATAATGCAATGAAATATATTGGTGAAAATCTGAATACTCAATACTGTGCATGCACCATAAGTTAGGCTAACAATAAGTCAAAGAGTTGGCATTAAACTTGAGATATCTTAATCCTCTTGCTGTATCACTCCCATGCAGTTGACGTTTTACAGTTCCGTGAAGAAAGCACTCCCACCCAGTTAACCTACCCAGAGATAAGGTTAATAACCGCCACCCAGACAAATGCTGCTGCCCATGTCACACCTACCAAGTCAGAAAGCTAACGACATGTTTGCAAACTAATACACACAAAACGTCATGCATGCCTGAATGTGAACGCTGTTTTACTCCCAGCACTGACGACAACAGAGATAAACGAGCGTCCCGGTGACACCAAGTCTGTATCTTGAAACAAAACTAACGGTAGTTGTTATGTGCTGGCTAACTGGCTAGCACTTAGCCACTTAGCTGGTAACTCTCAGCAAAGCTAATCGAAAGTGTTGACTAGCAGTTTGTCACTACAGTCTGACTACAATAAGTACAGATAGGTCACGTTTTGCACGAACAAGCTGGCAACACATTTCCAAACAAAAAGATCTGTCTCTGTCACTACATTACCTAAACACGAGGCTTAAAGTTACCTGCCAGTTTGTCAGATAAAGAAATCATTTATTGCTATCACTGTAGCTGCTTAGCTAACAAGCTGCTGAAGCTAGACATGATTGCTGTAGACTGAAAAAAATGTAAGTAGACAAGGACAAGTCCTGCCACCGGACAGAGACGAACACATATGCTAAAATCCCAAAATGTCACAAAATGTTGACAGTACATGACAATAAATATCCAAATGAAGTGTGTACTGACCCTGTTGTAGCTTGAATGTAGAGGAGATGGCCGAATTTCCGCTTCCGTGCTCGCCTACAGGAAAGACCGCACCCCCTGTAGCTGTGTTTTCCTGCGACTCTGGTACAAGTCATGAATTATTAACCAACTTTTGGACGCCAACAAGAAAGTCCCAAATTGGAAACTGCATCTAAAAAAAGAAGAAGAAAGAAACAGATCTTCTGTGTTTTAGATGTAAGTATACTGTGAAAAGGTAGACAAATATAGATGTTTTGGTCACATTCTTTTATTTTGTGCTGCCTGACTGTAAATCCCCTTTCCTGTTCTTCTATTGTTTTCATTTTTATTTTGTTTGTCTCATAGACCAGTCAGAAAAGAAAAACAGTCTTGATTATGCAACATAAGCAGGAGAGGAAGGAAGAATATGTTACAGGATAAGAATACAGGGCAAAAAATTGTATGTATATCTGTACACACACACACACACATATATGTATGTGTATATATATATATATATATATATATATATATATAATCATAATAGGAAAAGACAAATAAATAAATAGAATATTTGCAATAACTGACAATAAAATGTGTTAAAAAACAGTGCTAAAGAAAAAAAATCTAAGACAGGAAGTCTAAGGCAGGATTAAAATGATCACGTCAAGTGTGAGGATGTGCGTCTTTTAAAGTTAAAGGTGGAATTGACAGTTGTAAGTTTTTCAATAAAATTAAGTAATCATACTGTTTTAATAGAGAAGCAAGTGATTGACTGATGATAAGAACTGACCATTAATTCAGTGTGCTGACCTCTATTATTGTATAGTCCAAGTTCTAATAAGGCTGTCATTATTAGCATTAAAGCTGGTATTGTCCAATAATTGCTAAAATGATGACTTCTTTTTCTGTACTACAGTCAGTCCAGAAAAACAAAATAATTTATACAAACTGTAAAGTGAAAGCGGCTTGAGTAGACAGCCTGCAGCCTCTGCTATATTTTATTGTTGACTGAGTTAATCTATAGAGTTCTAAGAAAGAAAATTTCTTTTGAGATAAAATTTATTCAGACCGTTTAGATAGCTGGAAACTGGAATCAGCAAAGAGAAATCTTTATATAATCTTGGCTGATAAAAAAAAAAAAGAATAAATCTCAGTATAGCTGCAGTGGAAGAGTAGAATGTGTCAACTTTTTTACCATAAGAGGAAGCTATTTTCTTCCACAGTAACATTGAAAATGAATTTAAAAAAAAAAAGAAAAAGTAAACGCTCTCTTATCAGAGGTGTAGTATTGGGACACATGAGCACTGCACTGTCTAATTGTCTTTTGTGGTTTGAAACTGTAATCTGCACCAGATCACATTAAGTTAAGACATATGGAAGCATTAGTCAAATTGAAATGTAATAAACTGCTAAAACCTCACCTATAAATTTAACTGATAAATCACGACAGGCCACATCAATTAGTGGTTTTCTCTTCAGAAATGCAATAACTTGCACTATCCACAGAGAGGCACCCTTGAACTGCTTCTATCTTCAAATGGGAAAAAAAACTAAAAAAACAGAAACAGCCTGATTCAGATTCTTGTCAATGGCGCCATAAATAATACATGGTAAGCCCCTTAGATCAAAACAACACAGAAACAGCTGGCTTGCATCTGTGGTACAACTTCTACTTTTATCCTGCAAATCTGTATCATTTTGTTTTTACCTCTTCTCCTGGAAGGAGACGGTTGAAGAAAAAAAAAATCAGCTTTACTCAATACATAAATAAAAAGCAATGAGACAAATTTGAGCTGTTTTAGAAGCACTAATTACCAGAAGGTAAACTGAAATTCCTGACGAATAAAGTAAAAAGTTTGACATTTTTCGGTGTTGTACACTCTATGCTGTATTTCCTTCACGTGTACTGTCCCTCCTGCGAGACGAGTCATTTGAGAAGCACAACTTTATTTTAAAACTAAGAAGAATTCTCCAGTCAACCTGAAAACGGGCTTGACAAATTGTCTTGAAGAAGATCAGACGACCACTGAAACTTCAGGTCTGGTAGTGAAGATAGCTTCTTTTGATAATCTGTGTCATCAGACTGTGGGTGTAAAAAACATGTCATTTCTGAACTCACACCTGCACAGAAGACTTGTTTCACATACTCACCCACTTAACCATGTTCAGTTACTTTCAATGACTAGATTGCATAAATCTCATTCTATGTGGTTCTGAATTTGTGAACATACTTTTCATAATATATTGCCTCTAATTTTGGTTAAAAGTTGTTTTACTAGTATTCTTTGTTCATTTTAGTGCAATTAAATTTTCCTTATACTAGGCCAGTTCACAACTAAAGTAATGTCAGGTCCTTGTACATAGAAAGAAAACAGTTTAAACTGAAGACCATTTAAATACAGTCCATCAATCAGGTTGTAATACAATGATAGTCCACTAAAAGCCAATAATTCTTTGTTGTAGTCATATAAAGGCAGTTCATAAAAAGCAGCTTAAGGAAACCCAAAGACTACATTAATTGCTCAGTTTTCTTCAATCCTTCATAAGCCACAGTAGAGAGGAAGAACTCCCTTTTAACTGGAAGAGACTTCAAGGCGAACTAGGCTCAGGAGCAGTGACCATTTACCTCAGCTGATTAGGATGGTGGAGGACAGTCCAGTAGCACTAACAGAAATAAAGATGCCAGGGGAAAAAGAAAATTATGAAGCTAATGAAGAAAACAATGGCATATACATACATGAAGAGTAAAGAGAGCAGCAGTGTGAGGAAAATGCCTTGTGCATCATGGGAAGTCCCCCAGCAGCCTAAGCCTTTTGCGCCTAACTGGAGCCATACCAGCTATTAACTTTATCAGAAAGGAATGTTTTATGCCAGATCTTTAAGTCTGATAGTGTGTCTGCATCTAAAAAAAAGTGGGACCTGGTTCTGCAAGACAGGAACCAGATAACTGAAGGCTCTGATTGCAGTTCAACTGTTGGAAACTTTAGAAACCACAGGTAGGCCTGCAGTCTGACAACAAAGTGCTCTGTTGGGATAGTATGAAACTTCAAAGTCTTAAAAATAAAACAGAGCTTTACCTTTAGTCTCTTGTTATTTGTGGATAAGAGTTTAAAATTCTTTCTTACTATAGATTCAACAGCAAGGTAAAGGATATCACCTAAAGAAATATGATCTCTCCTCATAATTCACATCAGGACTCCCATTGCATTTTTTTTTCAGAGAAACTCAGCATAATTATAAACAATTGTAAACAAATCTTAAAGTAACATAGTAATAGACACGCTTTGCTGCATCACCCTGGACAGAATGTTAATATGGTGGCAATGTTATAAAGATGAGAGCTTCAGAAACCACTTACACCTGTGACTTAGAGGAGAACTCCTGCTCAGAAATAATTCAAATGTTCCTCATAGTTGTGCTAGATCCAAAAGTAATGTTGTCCTGAGTATTGCATAGCCAGACAGTGTACCCCTGAAACCCTCAGGACTAGATGTTTATCTCTTTATCCATTAGAAACCATCCAAATTTTTTCTTAAAAAGTATTTTTGATCTATTTTGGTCAATTTTTAAAAACACAAGTTCTTCATAGTATTTACTGGAAGAAAGTTATCATATATAATATATGTTACAGAAGGCACCACAAAAGGTTAATTATTATTATTATTATTATTATTATTATTATTATTATTATTATTAAAAGCATGTATAGAAAATTGGGGTATTAAATTAGCTAATTATAATATGCTATGGACATATAATCTGAATTACATCAGTCAATCATAAGAATTTTTCTAATTCCAGAGAGCTCCAATTTAAAAGTATGGAAGTTCTTTATGTCATTTCAAAGCTTACATTGCATCACTCTCACAACCTGGAGCAGGAAATTGAAAGAAACCATGACCTTCCCAACTATAGTACTTGCAAATGACTTAATTAATGACAAATCAACAGTGATTCTCTGAAACTAAGTGTCCTTGTTTTCTCATTTATGCAACTTTTCTTAGTTAAATTCTTTTTCCCTTTTTTATTTCATCTGATTGTATGTATGCATTCAAAAGGCAAGCATTTGAAATGTAGACAGCATTTGTTGTGAACAGGAACATCTTTCTTTTCAAGAAGTGAAACGTCCTTTTAAATGTAAAAGTGTTACATAAGCTGTACATTATGTAACCTAGAATCATCTGCCCTCAGCGACATACCTCCTCTGTGCGTCATTTCACATGTGCATAGTGACCCTATATTACATGTGAATGTGTGTGTGTCACTGAGAACTTGTGAAGGATAGCATCTCACTCTCAAGCTTGAACTTGGCAGAAGAGACTGAAGTTGCTTTTCTGATTTGCTGAGCTAGTTGTCACAACAGGGACCAAAGGATCCTGTGGTATGAGCACAAACACAGATGTATACATTGGTAACAAACACAGCAGAGGTGGAAACCCGAGCAGAGATGGGGTTTTTTATGAAAGCAAAGTTTGTATCATAAAATTCACCGTCGTCATACCAGTGGCAATAGTAGTCCTGTAGTATGTATTAATTGAAACCAGTGGAGTGCATGGAAAGAAAAGGAGGGTGTCAAAGCCATGGGAGCCGGAGGACAGGCTTGACCTGCTGCTTGTGTTAAGCAGGACACAGAACTGGAACGCAGACAGAGTACAGTATGAATCTGGTTTTAACAGTTTCAGCTGTTAGCGCTGTCACTCTGCGATGACAGGCGATGACACTTACGTGAAAAGTATTTAAGGGCGGACACAGTTTATGACAAGGAAGTGGAAAATAAAACTGAGAGACATATTAAAAACCTCGAAAGATGCATGGAATCTGAAAAGTCAACCATTGTATGTGTTTTTCTTCCTGCTAAGGTAGATGAAGATAAAGGGTAAAGGAAAAAGTACAGTGACATAGAAAAATAATACAATAATATATTGTACCCTGTAATCCCAGCAAGTGTCATGGATCAAAGGATACAGCTTGTTGGCCTATTCCAGTCATTCCAGCATACCTTTTGATTAAAACAGGAACCCTACTCTGTGGGGGGAATTCATTCACTCAGACTAACTGAGATGGTGAGAAAAAGATATGGAAAGAAACAGAGGGGTGGAGTTGCACTGGGGTACATAGTGAGCGAAAAATGATGATCGAGGAGGAAGAAGCGTTGTGTTTCTGCGATCACGATGACTGCCAATTTAGAAACTGTATAAGATTAAGTGTAATGTATAGAGTTGGATATAGGGGGTGGGGGAGGTGGGGGGGGGGGGGGGGG
>JAOWBL010000008.1:12142248-12162918 GCA_028564865.1 Zenarchopterus dispar
TAGTTACTGTTGCTCCAGCAACGAGGGCAGGCGACGCTTAAATTCGTTCACGGGAGTTAAAAACACACGAGAAGCTGGAGACAACTTGATGGTGGATCACTAGATCAGGTGTGCTGAGACGCGGGGGACGGAGAGGACAGAGAGGACGGGGGACAGAGAGGACGGGGGACAGAGAGGACAGAGACGGGGGGGGGGGCAGAGAGGACGGGGGACAGAGACGGGGGGGGACGGAGAGGACAGAGAGGACGGGGGACAGAGACGGGGGGGGGGGGGGGGGGGGGGGGACAGAGACTGAGGGAGAGAGGTTTCAAATACATTGCAGCTGGTTCATACAAGTTTGCCGGCATAACAGAGGAGAGGCGGAGAAAAGGGGTGTTGGCACAGGAGTAGGAAAAGAGAGGGAGGGAGTTTAGTATGAGTCTCATGGGAAGATGCACATAGCCAGTATCTAGGTCTCCAGTAAACATTTATGAGGGTCTTATAAAGCTGTTGTGCTACTGCATGAAACCACGGAGCCAAAGCAAAGGCAAAAATATCGGCATCAATTGCACTTTGGTGCAACTTGCAGTATCTCCACATTTTAAAAGCAGAGTTTAGAGTCTATGATTAGGTGCTGAAAACAGCCAAGACAATCTGAACAGAGATCATCCAACCGAACTGAGAATGGCAGTAAGTATTACACATTATTCTTAAAGCTTGAATTGGACACATTGCTTTACATGGGCTGAGCGTTGCACGGCCAGATAGACTTATATATTAAGTCACAATATTACCATGTACGCAGTGCTATAAAAACTATAATGCCACTAAACTATTTTTATGTACAAGCTTTCATTTATTCTGTCATGTGCTTTTGCAGCTGCAGGATAAAATGCCAGGCATTCATTGCATAAAAATACTGACTGCTTCTTTTATTGCCAAAATAAACAGACAGTGCAGGGGCTTAATAAATAATTTTTCATGTAGATTTTCAGCTTTTGAACTTAATGCTTCCACCAGACTTTGAATTTGCTAGTGATGTTAGCACTAACAGAGACTGTATTACACTCTCATAGCACATTTTGTTTTATGCCAAGGGCTGTAAACCAATAAAGGTCTTATCAAAAATTACCTCAGCCGGCACACTTTTGAAGCACGTGTTAGGTGATTCTGAACAGATGACTGTAACAGACTCACTGAATCAATTACGAGTTGTGATCAGGCTAAAAAAAAAAAAGCCAATAACCCTTCTCAATGCATAATATATTACCCTAATTTAACTTTGACCAGTGTAAAATGAATAAAATTTGCAGAATTAAATAATGTGACAATTAAAACCTATGTTACCAGGCTTGTGTATATCATTCAGCTATTCAGGTATTTAACACCTAAACTTTGTTTTCTTATCATGTAACTTATATTATACGGATTTCAGCAGATGTGGCTATTTTTTCATGGATCCGATTCTGAACTCTAATAAAGAGATCCAAACCAGTTCATCGGTATAACATAAGTCCTGCTCTCTCAAAGCGACTGAAACCTTTGGTCTTATCTTTGGCTGCAAATCAAATCACCTTGTTTCTCTAATAATAACCCACAACTTCTTGTTTATTCCTCAATAATCTGCGGTGGTAAATCTTGAATGTCATGATGAAATATCTGATATTTTGATCTGAAATGTTCAGTGATCAATGTACATCCAAAAGCAGAATTGATTAAACATCAGCCCAGTGACTAAACTTAATGCTCTTTGTGGCAACAGGTGTAACTGACTTCAAAAGGAGTCGCAACAGAGGACATGACAGGAGTAAAATTATGTGATCACTGCATCTTCTGTGTTAAGCCTACCCTTTGTACATTGTTCATTTATGTTATTGGAGATCTCTGTCTAAGGAAAAGACCGTGGACGTGCACTCATGAATCAGGTGATGGATAGTGCCAGCTGTTCAGCCTGTCATGAGGAGACATGTCCAGAACTGATCCTACCTTTTTCCTAAAATAATTAAAAATCTAATGAAATCAGTAGAAAATGATAAGATCACACAATATATTCCACAATGCAGCATGTTCTGCCAAATGCCTAGTAGGACGGCACAATTTTTTTCAACTCTCAGTGGGTGCACGGAAATAGAGACATGAATGAACTTTTAATATGGCAACTAATGAGATAAATGACATTCACGGCCTCCGGCTCTTGTCGCGCTGCAGTTTCAGGTACCGTGTCAGAATGTGCAGCCTCAGATGAACATTTCATTCTTTGTAGTTATCTATCATCACACGCTGCTCAAGCTGGGGCTCTTATTTCTCTTCATGTCACATAACCCGTCCTCGGGCATGGTGCAATGACACGGGATACAGATTTGTGTGTCTGTTTGCGTGTTCTCAGGCTGAAGCAGCTCAAGAACTTGATGAGCTATGTTACCTGTCGGCGCAGTCCATGCCCAGCTTCAAAGTATCCAAACACTTCCAGGTGGTAAAACTTCTAGGAGAAGGATCGTATGGAAAGGCCATGCTCGCTGTGCACAAGAAGAAAGGTTGGTGCAACATTTAAAACTCTTAGTAACTCATAGTAAGAAGCATAAGCTTTAATCCAAACTCAGAATGTCAAAGTCGGAGTTTTTATTTTGATATTCAAAAAGAGGTTTAATCTAATGTTTTTATTCTTCTGTTTTTGTAATGGAGAGCTGCAGTTGCTGCGGCTGGGGTAAATCTGTGGGGAAAAAAAAAAATTGTCCCAAAGGGAAAGTTAAATTTGCCCAGTGTGCCTGTGATTGACAATGCTCACAGTCCATAACTTATAACAAGTTTTGGAATTATGTATTCAGTAGATTTAATTTTGCATCGTTTCCATCAGGAACTCCCATGGCTCTGAAGTTCTTCCCTCGGAAGTCTACCTCACTCATCTCTTTTCTGCGTGAATACAACCTCTCCCTTTCTTACTGCACCCATCCTTCACTGACACGGGCTCTCGGCATCTTCTTCTCCACGCCATCCTACTACGTTTTTGCCCAACAAGCCGGTCTCTATGGTGACCTCTACAGCGTTATTGTGTCAGAGGTCAGTTTGCCTGATGTGTGGCATGAATCATGCTATTTATGTCCGGCTAAATTGCAGCTGTGTTTCTGAGAAATTACATTTACATCCTACTTGTTTACCACAGATCCCATCAAAAGAAGGACAAGAGATGTTATTATCCCAGTTCACTTTTCTCTACTTTTAATCTTTTGATGTAAAAACAACATGACATTTCCTTCACAAATATTCCCAAAACCACTGAAGAGAATCCAGGCAAGGAAAAAGAGTGTTGACTGACACGTGACAAACAGATAATTTTGTCCACAAAAGTAGTGTAAGCATTGCTGCAGCTGTCCGAAAAGCTTATTTTGCAGTCCTGCAGTCCAGCTTGCTCTGGAGTAACTGAACTGTTGATCCAGATATTTTAAGCTCCGTTTTCTGCCAGCAAAAACTCGAGACGTGCTTGATAACAGCTTCCAGCTCACCTACGACTGTGTTTGTGTCCCTGCCAGTAACATAACGCTATAAAGATAAGAATAAGGGACAACCTGCTTTAACTGAATGGAGAGAGTACATGAAGTAAAGCAGGGGTTTCCAAGAGCGTCACCAGCCACTCCACTGACGCAGATGTTGCTGTCTTTTTGCCAGTACGAAAGTGCTCCAACTACTCTCCACATTGGTCTCACGGAGTCTCTTATCTGACTCTTCTAGTGATGTAAGCAATTTTTTTTTCAAAACTTCCTTCCTTCCTTTTTTTTTAAAATAGCTGGTCTTTTTCTTTCTCTGGTGAAGGGAGAATGTAACTGAGAAACACCAAATATCCCATGAGTGACTTCTTTATTCATCCAAAGGATATTTGTATTTCTCAAGTTTGGGAGTCAAGATAGTAGCTTAGAAATTTACCAGACAACTAAAAGCCACGGTCTTATATTTGGGGTGCTGATTCTCATCCCCACCAGATCAGTCAGCTCAGATGAAACTTTGATGAGGACCACATTATCTGCAAAAAGCAATTGTTCCTCCAAACCGGACGCTCTTCGCCTTCTGTCGTTTGGCTAGAATTTCTTTCTATAAATTTTATGAACAGAATCAAAGGCATAAAGAGCGACAAAGACAAAACAAATCAGACTTAGTGCTTAGTTGCTACATATGACTATGTGTGGATCATTATTGATTTAAATATTTTTAAAAAATACATCACTTGGACAAAAATGTTTAACGTTTCCAACCAATGATCTCCCTCTTAAATTTTAAAGAAACTTTTAGTCAGTTTATCATGACCAAAACTGGCATTGAAATTATGCAAAAGCCTGAAAAGGTTCATTGCAAAATAAGAGATGTCTTTTATTATCTACATTTTAAGTGGTTAATGGATTATGATTGGTTAAAAAGTCTGATTTTAATATTGTCTTTGTAACTTTTAGCATGCCTGTCTGAAAACAGTCCTCATGAAATTTCCCAGACCATACATAACCTGCTCCTGCACTGATCCGTAGTAACTTAGTCAACTGTTTCCCATGGTTGTAATTTCTGGGGTTTCACCCTTATATAGATGTATCACCTGGGAAGCAAACAACAAACAAAACAAAACAAAACCAATGTTGAGGTGGGAGCCTGTGGCTGACTTCACATGGAATGAACTTCTCATTGATCCAGACTATCTGTCCCTTTTAGGTTGGAGTAAACGAAGACTGTGTGCAAAGGGTGATGTCCCAGCTGAGTGGCGCCGTCACACATCTCCACTCTCTGGGCTTTGTCCACCGCGACATCAAGCCTGAGAATATCTTCCTATGTGACAAGTCCTGTCGCTGGGTCAAACTGGGGGACTTTGGGCTCACCAGAGCCATCGGCTCCACTGTTCGAGCTGTGTGGTATGAGTCGCCCTTTTGTACTCCTGAGGTGGAAGTCGCCAAGGAAGCCGAGAAGGAGATGAAGAGGAGGCAGAACGAGGGGATCGAAAAGGAGGTGGAGGACACTTGGATAACAGTGGAGCCCTCTATTGACAGTTGGTCTCTCGGTGTGCTCGTCTACTGCCTTTTAACAGGCTGCTTCCCTTGGGAGGAGAGCACTCATGATGACTCTGGTTACCGTAAGTTCAAGAAGTGGTTTGATCGTGAGGCTGACAAGGAGAACAAGACGAAAGATGTTGAGTGGGAGGGCAACGAAGACACTGATAGTTACAAAATCATGGAGCAAAAGCAAAAAGACAACCCTCCTCCCTCCCAGTTTGAGGGTCTCAGCCCGTTAGTGATGACTCTTTTAAAGGAGCTGCTCCACCCTGAACCTAAACACAGAGGAAGCCCAGAGGAAATCTTGAGCTACCTGGGAGGGCCGTGGCTGATGGAGACAGTTAGAGAGGAGGAAAGGAAAGCAGAGGAGGCTGAGAAAGAAGCCAGAAAAATAAGAGAAAGAGCAGGAGTAAGTGAAGGGCTGCTCGTGGAAGGAAAAGGGGAGAGATAAACTTTGTCTTTCTAAAACAATTTCAAGACAGTTTTCTATTCATGAAATATGCTATTTTTTTGTTGACAATATGTAGCAGTATGATTGTACTATAAGGTGCTGCATTTTTCACGTTTGTAAATATTTTAAATGAAGTTTCCACTTTTATAGTTGTACATATTTGTGTGTGTGTGTGTGCATGGGTGTGTTAAAGCTGTTATTTGTGAGAATTATACTTTAAATATATGTAAGAAAAAATAAAAGAATCATTTTGACACTGTTTTAAGACAAAGATCTGCTGTGTTGATGAAAGAGCTGTTCAAAATATGGTGCTGACGAGCCACCAATCCTCGTAATACCACCTTCTGCCACAAGAGGTGATATAAATCATTAAAAAAAATGTGTCTTGCTTGAAGGAGAGATTCCACAGATCCGTCCTTCCTGCTGCAGTCCGGCTCGACAACAACCTCTGTTAGTTCTGTTCCTATTCAGTACACATGTCCATCATCCATCTGCATACTGTTGCCACGTGTGAGTGATTTTTTTTTTTTTTTTTTTGTTCTATAGCCATATGCTTAATCATATTCAATACTCAATCTTGCTTGATAAACATAGGTACTTTTTGACACTTTATTTTTTTTAAATTTATTTTGGACTTTGGTTCTCCTGTTCATCTTACATAGTTTTTCTTTTTGCTTGTCTTGTTATACAACACCTGCCCTTGTTCTTGCTGTTGCAAAAATGCAATTTCCCCACTGCTGGACAAATAAAGGTTTTCTTATTCTTATTATTCTTATTCTTCCTTTGTACAATCAAAATAAAATAACTTATGCTGGCTGAGAACATATTTTATTCACATCCTAATATGTTGCCTGGACAAACCGTTTCAACCAAGTTTACAGATCTGGGGGACAGATCAGTGAGCAGCTCAATCATAAAGCAATTCAACACTGTAAACATTCAATGAAATGCAACATGCCTCACCACAGATCAAGTAACTACATCCATCCACTTTCTACACCCGCTGAATCCAATTACTGGGTCATGGGGGTGTGCTGGAGCCAATCCCAGCACATTGCAGGGGTATACCCTGGACAGGTCGCCCTCCAGTCCATTGCAGGGCCACATATATGGACAAACGACCACACACTTACACCTACTACAAACAATTTGTAACCCCACAGCCCCCATTGTAGCACAGACCATCTGCTTGTGTAAGCCATTCCTTTACCCATGTTCGTTGTCTTTTCTTTATTCATTTGGGTTCTGCAATAATCCTAACACTCACAACTTGCACCGTTTCTTCTCCAGGTCAGTTTTTAAATAATAACTCATGTTTTTACAGGCATTTCCCATGTATGCTTTGTTGACAAAAAGTAATTTGAAGACCACCGGGAAGCCCGAATCTCTTGACAGATTGTGTAGCTTTTGACCCTTAAGTTGGGATGCAAGAAGGCTAGATCACAAGAGAGAGAACCTCTGACCCGCCAGACTACATTACTACTACTAGCACCCACTCAAGTCAAAATCAGCAGTGGTATTATTTCTGCCTTGTAGAAACAACAATTTGCAAATGAAAGAATGAATTAAAAGAAAATTAAATGAATATGGCTTTTGGAGTGGTACATGGAGTGCTGTGAGGGAAATTATTGTGCATTTTATTTTTTGTCTTAAGCCAGGAGCTGACGTGAACTTTTATGTTATGCTGCCTCATTTGGTCTGGAATGGTAAGATTACATAGTGTGCCTTTAATTAATTATACACGAAGAAGCTCATGTTTGAATAAGGAGCTGTTTTATAATGCTTATAAAATCTATACTGAAATTGTTTTAATAAAGTAAGCCTTGTATTTTCTTTAAGTCTCAGGGTGGTACTTAAAATAACACCTGCAGTTAAGATGAAGGCAGTTTCATAATCTGACTTTGACATTCCCATTTCTCAACAGTTAGGATAGTTCTTGAAATGCAAATAATATATTCAAATGCTGAAACAGAGTATCAATATATGTCATGGGTTTTACTGAAAAATTTATGATATGCTCATCTGCTGTTTAAGTATTTGATTGAGAAGGTCAACTGCTGACTAAAAGGCCTGAAAAAAAAACTAGATTACCAGTCCATCACACAGTGCTTCATCTTTAGAAATAGAGACAAGGAAGAATTTGTTCAAAGACTTCATGGATATGAATTTCCTAACAATAAATTTTAATTATTTCTAGTGTACGATATCAATACGAATGATTGATAATTCTGATAATTCAAGCTTTGATCTTTTTATTTGGGAATTATGGATGAGGCATCTCAAGAGACTAAAAAAGAAGGAGTGTGATATGTCATTTTTAATGCACAGCTCAAAAGAAAGCATCTGTGATGGTATGGTGGTGTGTTGGTGCACATGGCATGGTAACTTGCACATACACTCACTGACACTCATTTTGTTTGGTACACCATAGGTATATCAGGTGTATCGGAGAAAGTGGCTGGCGAGTGTTTGTGAAGACACCGGTCATATGAACCATGTCCTGTTTATCGGCAGTGCTCTTCAGTCCAGGTCCTCAGGAAACACTGCCCTGTCGTAGGTGCTCCAACACAAGACTCAAATGATCAGACTTGTGCCAATATTGATGGCAAGCTAATATGATCCAGGTTTACTGGCGCAGAGATGCATGCGGGGCAAATCCGTTCCAAAGACCTGGACTGAAGAACGACCGTTTAAGGTCAGTGTTTCTTGAGCTTCAGGTACTACCACCCAGCATGTTTTAGATATTTCCCCGCTCCTGTGCACCTGATTCAAATGTCTGGGCCATCACCTTGCTTTAAAAGACTGCATAAATCTGTTAATGACCCCCTGATAAGACGCAGGCACAAACATCTAGAATATGCACGCCGTGTGCACTGTGAGGACTGAAAAACACTGGTTTAGGGTTTTTGCTGATCTTGCCATTTATGTGTTCTTTTTGACGAAGCGTGTTTTCTATGTTTTATTTTACTCTAGGTTGTTTGTCTGACTTTGTTCTGACCTTACCTCTCTGCCAGTCTGCACCTCTTTATCCATGATTACTGCCTGTGTCTCATTTAGCCATGTCTTTGCTGATTGTGCCAGCTGTTTGTCCACAGACCTGGGTGTATATATAGCCCTTTGTCTCATCTTCTCTTTGTCACTGCAGTTGGTCCAGTACTGTTGTCCTGTCGTGATCTGCCTTTTCTTTGTCTTTTTTTTTTTGAGAGACTGATCATTCTTCTGTGACAGCTTCTTGGGTGTAATAAGAGGACAGTGTTTACTACTCATGCCTCCTGCAGTTGGCTCTTGTATCATCATCACCGTGCTATTACCTAGGATATAGAGCAGTGCATGCTAACATTTGTCTTCTTGGGTGAATGCCTTGCTTAATTAAGCAAAACATGTCTTCTTAAAGTGCAAACATCTTATATCTGAGTATTTGATACACAATAAAATGAAAACAACAACAAAGTATGCTTTAAACTGCTGAGCAGCGTGAATCCAGCATCAAACAAGATGACACTGCAGCTGGGTGGTAAACATACCTCTCTCCAAATATTTTTGGAGCATGCTCTCTGCTACAAATTCAAAATAAGCAGGTTGAAAATAATATATTATTTTGTACATTGCAATTTTCTTGTCGGGCATATTGTTTAAACAGAATAAAAATTGTATTGCTTTATTCTTAGACAAGTCCCCCTTTACTCTTTACCACTTCAGTCAGTTTAGGTCAACACGTGTACGTCAACTATGAGCTCACACCCTGACTTATCTTTAAATAAAACTAAATGTTTGCTAATTCTGGTAAACATGAAGGAAATACTTCTTTGGAGACCCAGAAGAGTCCATCCAAGTGACATCTTGGATGTGATGAAGCAACAGGTGCGCTGCAGATCAGCAAAGGCACATCTAAAATTGGACTGAACAATACAACCTTATAGTATTACCATGATCGTCATCCAAGTCTGGCTGTTGCAAAGCTCAGGCATATTACCTGCAAAAATGAGATATGATATTCACCTAACTAATGTTAGAAATTAGACTTTCTCATATGGTTATCAGTACTGTGAATACTAGTACAACAAACCTCTACAAATATGGAAAGTTGTTCTGTCACAGAGCTGAATTGCTGATTGAAAAAGAAATCACCTGCACCTCCATTACCTCCACAAGACAATTTTGTCCAATTAGCCACTAAAGTAACCCCCTTTAAACATGCTTTAGGGGTTAACTGCCTGTCACCGCAGCACATAACTTAACCCAATGTAAAATACTCAAATCTTTGTTCTATATCCCAGAACTTTAGATTAAGCTAAACTCAGTTTAGTCTGTACTCCTACTTTGCAACGTGCACAATATCGCAGTTTCAGCTTGGAGTGGGTCCCTGTTGGTAGCAACTGCTAATGTGTAGTGTGAGAGCATGTGTGTATGTCAGAATGGCTTTTGCTAACCCCTGCTGAGGGGCCACTCCAGATGGATTTATAAATAGCACCTACGCCCATCTATTTACACATCATGCACATCATCACCTCCCTCTGGCTATCTGCACACCACAGGCCTCCAAACATAAAAGTCAGGTTGCCTTGGTGCCCACAGGACTCAACAAGCATAATCTGATGGAACGCTCTCACCCAGCGTTCGCCTTTACTCCCTCCCACTGCTCTTTTCATGTCCACCCCTTATGTACGTTACATTTGCCTTTTTCCAGTCGGCTCTATTTTTTCCTCTTATCTTGCCCCCTGTTCAGATCAACTTTATGTACATCACCTTGTTCTCATGTCTTAAGGATCTACTTCTTCTCAGGGGATTACTTCTAGTCAGAGAGCAGATATTCTTGGGCCTAATGTGGCATGCTTTTGGCACTCATGGCACAGTTATGGCGCTGGCAAGAGCCGTGTGTCTCAGGTATGCCCCAAAGTTAATAAACGGTGCCAAACATGGGTGTTTGGCATTTGTTGTGCGAGCCAGAAATGGCTCAGTTTTCATAAATTATTATTTGACATCACATGGTGTTGTGAGGGCCTGGCATGGACTTAAGGTTCAAAGAAAATGTGGATTTGAGCCATATCTGGTAGATATTCAGGTTCAGGCCATCATGCTCACCTTGAGCCAATATCATCAGTCAAAGCCAAATGTGGCAAAAGAACTCTATAGATATGCGCCATGTTTGAACCAAATCTTCTTTGCTAACTGGGTATAGTTGTATTTTATTGAACAGCATATTTACATTAAAACAGTTGATATTTTGTTTGAGCTGTTTGGGATGTGATGTTTTCTGAGAAACAGTAGAACAGGGCTCATGTGACACTCTGGGGGGGCATTACAGGCGGACCATCGCCTGATAAATGGAAACACATGGTACGGACCACAGAGACAGCAGTGTGCCAACACAAAGATGCTGATCGAGGTGCAAATCTGCTGGAGCTTCAGAAGGACACACAGCAGGGATGATGAAAACAGGAGAAACAAGGATCGCTAGACACACCGACTACTGGCCCGCACTGATATTCCATTTTGGGCAGGTGCAGCTCAGTTTACTTGTGCATGTGCCTCTAAGTCAAGACAGAGTTTGTCAAAATGCACAACCCACTATCCCAACTTGACTCCCAAGAAGTTTGAGTCAGCATGGCTGGGGTCAGAAGTATTGTGGATGCAGCCAATATCAAATTAAGTACACTTTAGCACAAAAGTTTACACTTTGTGAGGGTCTGCACGATGTTCCTGACTTTACGTCAGGGACATATCCCTGACATAAAGTCAGGGACATGCAGAGACATCATGATGTCCTCGGCTTTATGTCAGGGACATTATGTCCCTGACATAAAGCCGAGGACATTGGATGATATCCAATGTCATTGTAAAATATACAGTGTTTCCAGTTTTATGTCAGGGAGATCATGGAGGAGAGTTGTGGGGTGAAAATTAGGTCAGCGGGTATAAAGTCAGGGACATGCAGGGACATCATTGGATAATATCTAATATCATTATAAAATATACCGTGTTTCCATCTTTAGGAATCTTTAGAAAATTATTGATCCTCCTTCATAAACGTTTGTCATTTTCTCACATGGAAAAACAAACGATGCATAAAAACCTGGCTGGAAAACCTTGTAAGATGAAATTGATATTTAGAGACATGTCTAATAAGCAAGTCACTTGCTGTTGGAATGATATGCTAAAACAGATACTCATTTCAAAGTCAGATTTATGGCCAACAATTCATAATGTGTATGAAATGTAGCCCCTCAAAAAAGCCCAACACGTGAACTATCATGCACTAATATTACCTCCACACCTGCAACTTTCTCTGCCACCTTGCTTCTTCTTGAGTTTGACCTTTAACTGCTATAACAGGTCTAAGGCTGGGGATACATGGTGACTGGGAGCACATGGAGTTATTCCTTTTGCAGACCAGGGGACAGTGACTTGCAATGCTGAGTCTGGCTCACAATATTTTGTGATTTGCAATATGCTGAAGGGAAAGCTAATTTTCTGTCAGTTATATGCACAAAAGACACAAAGCTGCAGGAACAGTATGAAATGTAGGGAGAGTAGGCGAAAAGAGGAGTAAACGAGGAGAGTTGTGGGGTGAAAATTAGGTCAGCGGGTATGTATCCAGAAATGCCTCCCGCAATGACATCCAAATAATAAACAACTAGAGAGGTTATTATGTGTTTATTATCTGGCATGCTTGCTACAGCCATTCTGGCTTCCTGTCTATCACACCTCCTGACGCTTTTCCTCCACTCTTGTTTCTTTACTCAGTATACTCTTCTTTCTCCTCACAAGGGAGCAGCATGAGCAGAGAGGGAGGTTGTTGTGTACTCAGGATTGCTTGTCCCTGGTGGTTCCTCTCCTCTTCTCTACTGCTTATGTTACCCCCATCTGTCAAGCTGTCATCAGCTTTGCCCCGTTGTCCTTGTTAGATCCACCCCACTGGCTCTCCCTGGAGTCCCTGTAACCCCGATATGTCAAGGGGATGATGAGTGTGTCCTCTTGAGCTGACCAGCTCTACCATGAGCGCCAGTGAGAGTAATATTGTCTGTGGCAGAATTTATATGAGTTGAGTCCAAGGAAGCCGATGAAGAGTCAGGTTTCGCTCCCAATGCAACTATAATGATCCCAATGGAAAGCATCTTTTCAACACAAAGAGATGGGAACTGTGGCCTTGACTGTCACTTTCATCTTTGCACAGAGCGCCACTTAAGGCATTTGAAGGACAACATATGTAAAATGATTAGCAGCTGTATAGATGATCACATGTTGAACATAGGAACTTTTTTTTAAAATATGCCAATGAAGGAGTTGCAATTTGTTTTTGTTGTTGCTGCTGCTGGTGTCAATGTTTTGTAACTAAACTAATGTGGTCTCAGATTGCTCTTGGATTCAAAAGTATGGAGTTGATGTCAAAGAACCTTGTCATGGCTTATCAAGGATTAGAAACCGTCCCGGAATGTACATGGCGGCATTTTCATCCAACATTTTTGAATAATAACAACATACTACACCCACTGAAAAGGAGTGAAACTGAAGATTACATGGTTCTTTAAAAAAAGTCTTTTTTTGTCTTTCTCTTTTCTAAGATGTTTAAACACACTGATATTTGCTCCTGCAGCAATATGTAGATTTAACTATATATATGTATATATATATATATACATATATATATCTATATACATATATATATATGTGTGTGTGTGTGTGTGTGTGTGTGTGTGTGTGTGTGTGTGTGTATGTATATATGTATATATATATATATCTTTTATTACTAATCAGCCGATAGATAACTAAAGTCAACTTAGTAACTTGCAAGGTAAATTATAATTACATGCATGACAGTAATAAAGCAGGCTATTAATTTTTTTTTTTTTTTAAATTAAAAAAAACAAAACAAAGCAGGCTATTAATAATGTCAAGGAGCATTAGGTGAAAAATTTGCAGTGGTGTATATTAATTCATCACACTGGAGTTGTTTAGATAAGAGATAGCTTTCTGTTTAAAAGAGATGTATTTTTTTCTTTTTAAACGTTGACAAACTTTCCGGATGTCTTAGTAAGATATATGCGACCTGTTCTGGTCAAAATATTAAATAAATGCAGTACATCATTTCCTTTTTCAACCATGTCTTTACATCTGTTTCTATAGTGGCTGCTTTTTTAAGGGGTGGAGTCAAACACCCTACTTGACTCCACCCCTTTTTTCAGGGGTGTGCTTATTTCGAAACCAGTCTTACATATTTGCACTATATCACTTCTGCGGTACAGTAAATGCAGAATGATGTGACGTTGTGGGTGAAGACAAAGATGGCGAAGATGGATAATTCTGTGTCTGACCGCAGTGACGGCTCACTGAATAAATTTCAGATGGAGGTTGCTCCAAACAAACTAACAGTATTATGTTATGTTATCGCATTAGCACAGAAATCTATGTTTCCAAGGAGAGAAAATGCCTTTTTTGTTTCTTTGTTTGTTTTGTAAGCCTCAATGCCTGTCTCTAACTCACATTAAACTAATGCAAAAGCAAAGCAAATTGGACAGCTGAATGTATTCATAATCTATAACTTCAGTAATGAGGTTTACATGTGCTCTATTTTGTTGTTTATGGTTGCATTAATCCTGTATCTCAGTCATGTGCTGCCTTTGGGGAAAAAAAATTAGTTTAGATTAGTAAAAACTGAACATGTTATGAGAAGCAACACAGAAGCTAGTATACAGCAGCATGTTGTTTTTGTCAAATATTACATACAAATGTCCACACTGAAAAAACATCTTTACTCTTTGTTAATGTTTGCAAGCATTTGAGTACTTAGGTTTCTCTTACTCTGTGTAAAGTACAACTGACTAAAACCAGCGTAAGACTGAAAATGAAGCTGGTAAAAACAAACACTTTCACCCTACAAACATCAGGATTATTTACATATTCCTGAGAAATCCTTTCTAAGTATATTGCCCCACCTACTGTTTGTACTAAGTATCACAAAAGGCAAGCAAAAGGCCACTCTATTAAGAGTTCCTAAAGTAATTTTTGTGTGCTTTAATCACACATATACAGCTGAATCAAATGTATTCATATATACTGCTTCTGATATTCCTTATATAAAAAGGCAACATGAGGAAATATCAAGCCTTTTTTGCTTCTTTTGTACTTATAAACCAAAATTCATCCTGATCTTTGTTCCCTGGTGTGCTTGAAGTATTTGTTTATTTATCGAAGGAAAATTGTTAAAGTGTGGTGAAGACACACTGAAGCAGGATAGCACAGTCTTGCAACATCACAGCTATGTGTAAAACAGTGCAAATGCACAACAATGAAGTGAGCAAACTGGAAAGATTTGGGAATTTGCCACATGAATGTTTTTAATTAATTTAAGAGCCAGAGATTGATATAAAACATGCAGTCAGATTAAGAAAAAAAAAAATCAGTAACCAGAAAACATAGTGCTGCAACATATGATGTGGCTTCCACAGAGATGCAAAGAGTTTCAGTGTGGCTACTTGTGGATTTTGAATACATTCAGAAAAGGCCAAAAATTGAAAAAGAAGAGCTGTTGCTGTCCTCTGAAGCTTAATCAGACTCGGGTAGGAAAATGGGGATAAATTTGAAACCTGTGATGGGAAAGAGGCAAGGGGGAGGAGGAAGAGGAGGAGGATGGTGCAGGAGATGGAAGGAGGGGAATAAAAAGTAGACAAAAGACATAAAACTAAAGCAGTTGTGGACGACCGCAAAAGTTGTGAGTATGAGTTGATTATTTTTCAGCTGATTTTTACTCACTTTTGTAGGAAATGCACAGAAACATTTGCAGAGGAACTGTAACTCCCATCCAAAGACACCCACTTAAGTATATGTCCTACTGATTAGATTTTAAAGATGAGTTGTGGGAAAATGCTTAGCTGGTTAACTGATCCACTTTGAAGCGACATGTCAGTTATGGTATGTGTGGTTGGTTGTTGGGCTGAGCAGGAAAAAGAAGAAGAAAACACAGCACTATGACAAACATGTCAACATGAGACATGTTAACACTTTTTAATTGCAACTAATGACTGAAAAATTTAGGGGAAAAAAAACATAAACAAAAAAAATCATGCTCAGGTTGGCTCGTGACGATTGTACAGTTGGAAAGCAGTGGCATATTCTCATAAAAGGAAAGTTGGGAAAGAATGTGTGATTGTAAGCGATGGAGGGGTGGAGGGGGGAGCTCTAACGGGGCACAAAAAACACATTCTTTTGAGAGGACTCACATTTTGGACTCCAAAGCTACCCCGACACATCACAAGAGGAATGATGCAGGGTGGGAGAGGAGGGAGAGAAGGGGAAGGAGGAAGAGGGGAATGAAGGAATTAAGGAAAGAAGAAAAACACATATGCAGAGGTGAGGTGTTTTCTTTTCTTGGTCCACCGCTACTTTATCAAGCTGTTTCGAAGCCGCCCAATAAAGGCTAGATTAAATAAATGTAGGAAAATTACATCAGGCACACTTTTATAGCAATGATAACTTCCGAAAACATAGCGCTGCGCTGCACATGTGTGTTTCTAGCTGAAGCAAAACTTTTAGGAAAACATTACTGAGGCCTGGAATGTTGGGAGCATTTATATGCGAGGGGATTAAAGGAAACATAAACAGCACAGTGAGGATATTGAGCGGTTCCACTCTGTGAAATCATCCGGACTCCTTTCCTCTTCCTCAAGCTCGTAAAGTTCACCTCTTACAAGCTGAAGGAATGGGCAGCCTCCCAGTGATCCTGCTCCTCTGCGGTTTCTACGGTAACGCTGCCAAACAGAACACACAAATCATCCTGTTTAATTATGGCTGAGTCTATGTGTGTTTGTTTTCATGCTGCGAAACACTCCCCTCATGTGGTTTCTGTTCCACAGTGCTCACAGCTGTAACCCAAGCTCAGCAGACCGGTAACTCTCATTTCCTCAAACGTTTGATCAAGACAAGTGACATCTGTCAGTTTGTGAGTCACTGGGTCAGCGGTAGGATGTTTTTCCAGCCTAATCCTGTTTTCTTTCCTTGTTTCTAGAGAGCACGGAGGCACCTGGAGATTCTCAGCTACCGACCAGTGAGTAACTTCGCATTGGGAGATGACCTCTGAACTTCCGAATTACTGGTGTGCGTCCTTGCTGTGATACAATTTTAACATTAGCATCTTCTGTCTCTGCAGACTGCAGGGAGGAGATGTACCCTTGCACCAGGATGTACTCAGTTCACAAGCCCATCAAGAGATGTATTGGCTATCTTTGTCTCTACAGGTGATCCAAGCATTTTCTCAAAATACCTTTTTTTTCACCCAAGTAATACATGCAATTTAAATTAAACAAATGATAAACACACAAAAAAATGTGCTTGCAATTCATTTCATGAGGAAAAGGATAAAACATTGCACATTAGATTTTTGCTTTTATTGTCCATGGACACTTTTTTGCAACAATAACAAAAGCTAAACATCTTCTGTATATATTGATCCGTTCATGTCTTGGAGGTATTTTATCCAAATCTTTTACTCAGATCAGCCATCACAGGATCTCCTCAAATGAGTTCCTCACTTCAGGTCTTTCCACTTTGTCCAACGTTTCTGCTGGACAAAGCTCAAGACTTGACTACTGAAAAAATATTTGTGGTATTTTCCTGTGTGAACTAAATTCTGTCCAGATTAAGTTTAAAAATATACATCTGTTTTTATTTTTTTTATTTTAGAATTTCCTGGCATAAATAGTACCATTTTGGTTTCAACCCCCCACCCTCACCCCCACTGCCTTCCCTCTGGTTTGTCCACATGATATTTAGCAAAAGAAGTGGGTTCCTCCTCGCAGAGCTGCCATGTACATCGGTGCTGGTCCGTGTTATCTTAATGGTGGGCTGTGGGACATGTTGTTAGGCCTTCTTTTAGAGTGGTCGTGTAATGTGCACCAAAACATTTGTCCTTTTTAAACCACAACTGTGCCCCTCTAGTAATTCACATGGACCAAATATAGGAGGCACAACAGTGAGTGACAATACACAGCAGCGTAATGTCACAGAATCACCTGAGCGCCAGTAAGAGCCGTGTGCTCTGTGATTTCGGCTTGCCCTTACATGAATAGCTTGTATCCCCTCTTTTTGGCTTGTTTTACTACTTCCCGGGGTGAAACTGAGGTCCAAAGAAACCTCACGCTGTTCTTGAAAGTGCTTGAAAGTCTAAGCATCCTGCCTCGTCTTAAAAGGGGTTTTTCATTGCCTGAAATTTGATCTTGAGATTCTTTGCTCTTCTCTTGGAGTTATCTGTTTTGGTCGATCACTCACCTGTCTGACTTGTTTGTTGTCGCCCAGATTCTTGAGAAATGGTTTTGTAAGCTTGTGCAGGCTGAAGACCATTAACAATTGTTTTTCCGAGGCCCCCATAAAACTCAGTTGTTTATGATGTGATAAACTTTCTCTAAGAAATATTGTGAAGATCAGACTCATATACATCCCTGTTCTGATTATAAAACAAACCACCCACACTTATCTGATTATCAGCTTTCTGATTCATCAAACCTCACTGATTTCAGGTTTACTTGTTCAAACCAAAGACATGTGCTTTTTTTTAAATTATAAAGTGTATGTAAATCAGACATTATATTAGATCATATTTATACTGACTTTAACGGTTCTTTCAAGCACTGATACACATTAATTTAAAGTTGCTATTCCTTTAATAGTCTACAGCATTTTTGTCAGGTATTTTCAAAACTCACCACTGCCACACCTGTCATACTGAATCCCCACTGCTTTAATACACCTATCGTGTTTTATCTTGTTGCTGAATCAGCCTCCCTCGTGTTTATGTGATCAACAACGAGATCTGTATGAGGACAGTCTGCCAACAGGATGAGTATCTGAAAGGTGAGACAGTTTTCATGTAAAAACAGGCACTCTGTTGTAGAGAACTGTCACACCTTTAAAGCAATCTGTCATCCTTTGTATCCAACAGCCGAACTGTGCAGAGAGTTATCCGGGTGGCCAAGACGCATTGAGAGATCTGCTACTAGGAAACGCTGTCGTAATCTCCGTAGAAACCCCAAAACCTGGGCAAACAAGGCCTGATGTTGCCCAGAATGATGACGTGAACCACCAGCGAGGACGGTGCCTGGGGGCATCGTAACACCATTAATCCAGCACTCAACACCTGGGGGTCTCTTTCTTACTTTCACACATGGACACGTGTGCCGTCATACTGATGTTTATGTATTAGCCTTTTCATTGTGTGTGAAAGTCTTACTGATTTTATCTGTGTATTGTCGGACACAGATCATGTCTTTCATGATTACGATCCATATAAGGTACTGTAGCAATGGACCTATAGCAGCACTGAGTCATTTCATTGTAGAAGAAAAAAAAGAAAGACCTACTCTGATGTGGGCTGTAAGGTAGTTACTGACACTTCAATATTATGTGCACTATTTCAGCCATTTAAATACAACAGAATTTGTTTGTAATTCATAAATGAGCTTCTTTTTCACTCTGCTAATGGAAGACAAAAGACAAATATGCTCATGTCTTTTCTTTATATTTTTCTTTGCATGTTCATTTCCATACACATTTACACTTTAAATAAAGAATAAAATGTGGGAGAAAGACATAATTTGGACAATAAACAAAGGAACACTGAAAAACACTCCCACAGTCTTTGTGTGCTTCAGTCAACATCCATCATCACACCACTACACAATCCACATCAGCCACGACACATATGCAGGTGATGCCAGGGAAATGTAATGAGCCTCTTGGAAAGTAATATCACGACAAAACACTGCATCAAACACAGAGTAATTTGGTTCCACGTTGCATTTGTCTGTTACACACATCCAGAAATAATAACACATCTTAAAATGGATCCGAAGCTCATGGGTAAACTCCATACAACATGCGGTGGTTGAGGTCTTCCATCTGATCACCTGCTCAGAAAGACCTGGGCGGGGGGGGACGGGGTTCCCTCGAGTGACAGAGCAGTGCAGAAAGACAGACTTATTCATTAAAGAGGAGAGAGGTTGTGACCTAAATGATTCACCAGTCACAGCTTCGACAGCTGTGCTGAGTGGAGATGACACAACATGGCCTAAATCATCTCCATTTCATCTACTGGCTAAGATAAAAACATTTGATGCCTCTTTTTCTTTTGCTCACACCCTCTCCCATCCAACATTCCCACTTCAATGTGCCCAGATTCACAGTTGAAACGATGCGCATAACGCCGCCACTCGTCACCACTCATCACCACTGGAATATGTGTTCAACAGCTGCACAGCCACAAGTGCAGACTAGAGAGTGCTAAAGAGCACAACTATTCAGTAAATCAACCAAGAACTGACAAGTAAAATCACTTTGTTGTAGATTTCACAACAATCTCCATCTAATATTTGACACTGCTTTAAAATCCATACTGTGTAACTTTGTAACTACATTGACAGACTGGACTGTCAGTCAGTGCATAAAATCAGTCTCATTGTTGGAGACTTGGAGAAAAACAAGTTACAGTACATGAAGGTGATAACACCAATGACAATAACAAACCACTGACACAATATATACACACATTTAAAATAATTACTCTCTGTACATAAATTAATTCATTGATATATTTCATCATTTGATGCTGATGAGGTGATTATGCCTCCCTTTGTTTTTGTTGTGTATATTCTACAGCAGCAATAAAACCATGGTTAAGTCGAAGGAAGAAGGAAAAACAAAAACTATAAATGGCCCGTAATTCTAAATGTGTCTGATTTAAGACTCAGCTGTGAGGGGATGAAACCCAAACAAAATGAGAAGGAGTTACCCTGCTCGGCAGGGAGAGATACGGGACCCCGAGAACGGGGAACATAAACTTGCAAAAAGTGCTGCATACTTTTACTGAGAGAAAAGAGGGAGAAGAAAACCGACTGAATATCTCCTCAGTTCTGAGGCACAGAGTCAAAGTCTCCCCACAGATCAGAGCTGGCCGTGGATGTGGGGTTGGATGGAGCCACTGAGTTGGAGTTGCTGGTGTCCAGGTCAAGCAAACATCCTGATGGTTAGAAAAAAAATTAAAAAAATCACCAATTCAGACTATAACCCAAAGAAAAGACTCCACAAAAAGGTCATTAGTCAAAAAAACAAAAAACAAAACAAAACAAAAATAAAAACACTGTATATTAAATACATCAGAATCAGAATCACTTTATTGCCATTGCCAGTAAACAGGTTTACAGACTAGGAAATTGCTCTGATGTAACGGTG
>JAOWBL010000008.1:12175828-12216829 GCA_028564865.1 Zenarchopterus dispar
ATTCATTATTAAATAATGAGAAAGGATTGTTCTTTAACAAGGTGGAGAGCTGTAGTTTTAAATGAAAGTGATGATCAATACTAGAAGCTTGTCCACACCAAGAACAAGAATCACAACAAGAGCTGTAATGACTATAATGTGAACACACTGATGAGTGATAATGTTCTGCAAAGCACTTGCTACGCGCCCCAGTGAACTCGATAAACTCTAGAAGAGTTACCCAGCTATTACAAGAACTTTTTAGGATCCATAGTATTCATATTTTTACAGTTTAAAACGCTTTTGATTTTTTTTCCTTTCAGTGATTTTCAGCCATACATCATGTTAACTAAACATTCATAAATAGTCCATAGCTATGACTGTGTGATTTCAGAGGAAAACTATTTCCTGCATGCACTATCAGTTAGCCCCCCTCCCCCCACAAAAAAATAAAAAGAGGTAATCAGAAACAGAAAGCGCAACATAAGTAAAGTATGTGATTTAGCTTTTTTGTCTTCTTACTGTAAAGAATATTAATAACAAAAAAGAAAACACTGTAAGTCACAGCATTGGAGTTATCGACCTTTCAGCGCCACGCAGGAGAGAATGTGATCCCGACTGCCTGTCGAGTGGCTGTCGGCGTTTTTGTCCTCAACAAGCTGAGTGAAAAGCGATTCCAACAATATAGTTTTCTGCAGTTGTCGGCCTGCAGTTGGCGTTTGGATTCAGCCGTCCTGTCAGACATGAACTGGAATATTTACAGTCTTTATTTTACAGATACTGATTCAGTTATCGTTCTTGGTTTGGACAGCCCTTTAAACTGATATCTAAAAGATGACAGACACAGCAAATGAATACTTGAATAAAAAACACAACATACCATAAATTATTAACTTAAACAAATATGATACTTAGATCAGTACTGATCCAATGTTTGCACTTACTGTATGCCCCCTTCACCTTTCCCAACTGCATCAAGTCCATCATCACTTACAAATCTTTGTAAAAAACCTTAGTGAGAGGGTATCCCATAAAACCTCTCTCTGGAGTCTCTTTCTTCATCTTATCATCTTCTTCTTCATTAGTCCCCTCCCCCAGTTGCTGATAGCCAACTTTTCTGAAAAAGGCTTCCCCCACTTTGGACGGGTAGGGGACGTGTGCATACACTCTGATTGCGCCAGTCTCCCTCTCTCTCTTTTCCAGACTCTGGACCAGCAGTCGGCCGAGGCCCTCCCTGCGGTACCAGCAGCCTGTCACTAGCCTGCAGATCCTCCTGATGCCTCCTCGCGTCTCACTCTCTCGAAAGATACAGCCCACAATCTCCCCCTCGCGGTCTGCCACCCACACCTGACCTGCTGCCTGCTCCCTCTCTGGGGTGATCTTCTCTGATGATATCTCCTTGTCTTTGTCTTTGCATCCAATTCTTCGCCTTGGCTGAGGAAGAAGATTTAAATGAATTTGCTGAAATATTTAGTCTATATTGAGTCAAGACGAAAACAAACAAAAAAATAGACAAACCTTTTTTGTCCCCAGTGTCTTTCCACTAATACTGGAATAAGGATTCTCCAGTGTTTCATCTTGGATCCCTCTGGAGCTGCTCCCCACATAGTCCCAGTAGGGGCGGCTGCTCCCCAGGACCCCTACTGACCGTGGCATGGTGATCTTGAGGAAGACAGTCAACAGGAAGACGGGAATAGCCAGAGCGAGGATAAAAGAGTGGACAAGGCAGCGAAGGACTGAAGAGAGAACAGCCAGGATGAAGAGACAAAGTGGACGAGTCAGGATGTGGAGGATGAGACGGTTCTCTGTTCCCTCGCAGCCTTCCTGGAAAGAAACAAGCACAAATGAGAAAATACGAATCTGCCTGAGCATTTCGTGGACTCAACTCAACCTGAGCACGACTGGAGGACGAACCTTGATAAGGGCTTTAACCACTTCAATGTCGTCCTCCTTCATCCTCCTCATCACCACCAGGTCCAGCTCCAGCCTCACCATGTTTGGAGTTTGTGCTTTAACAGCAGGCCCTCTTCACCACTGTTTCTACAAACTTTAAGTGTGCAAACTCCAACATCCACTCTGTGTGAACAGGGACCCTAAAATGCAATTTCAATAGAGTACATGACAAGAAGTGCTTTTGTCTAGTGAGACAAAATGAAATCATTGATTTACTTGACACTAGTTTCACATTGGCATACTGTCAGCATCTTCATTTTATCCGGGCTATTACAGACATTTTGTAGCCAAAATGGGTCAGTTTAATTCATGCTGTTGCACAACATGCACTGCACTACCATCAGTGTGCCAGGACAGTTGCACTGCAGCATCACAACCCACGCTGGCCCCAAACAACAAAGACACGAGGGGATTAAGAGGGATCTGTATGTCACACTATTACCGTGCTTGAACACAGTTTCGCGTTCGCGTTTCATAGCTATGATCAAAGGTGTAATCGACCCGGTTCCAGTCCATATATGGTTATTGCGGGGTGTTGTGGGCTCCTGCCGTGTATAAACCCTCCATCCGACTCTGAACCCCAGATCCGCTTACCTTCCACGCGGGGAAACTCGCATCAAGCTCAGAGACGGGAAATGCACGCTCAAAGGGTTTCTGTTTATTCTCTAGTCCGCGTGGGTTACACTGTATGGCCACAATTTTGCTCCTTGTGGAGAGAGTGGTGTATTCTGAATACAGTTTCATGCTCCGCTACGCGCTGTTTCTGCGTCGCTTACGTCATTTACGTACGTACAATGCGCACTGCGTCGACGGCGCATGACCAGAAGTGGAGTAAGGGCTTTTATTTAGATTTTAAAGTACAACCCGTCAAAACAGATATATTATTAATTCGGGGCATTTAAAGATACATTATTTCACAATAATTGATAATACACAAATATACATGTCAGTTTAATTTTCTATCTTGTAAAAAGTTAGTAAATTAATTTTGTGTCTCTGCAGACTGGTTTTGTCGCTGAAGTGAAACTCCTGTCCATTTCAAACGACAAAAATGCATTGTAGGATCTTTGGAGTAATATTTTGTTTCAAAAACTGGTTTGGATAATTTCTGCTGGTTATTCTTGGACATTTTTTAATTTGTTATGGTGGGTATCCATGACAACAGATAGGCATCTACATGTGGAAGCAGCAAATCCAAATTTCAAATTCAAAGATACTTTATTAATCCCTGAAGGGAAATTAATTTCAGTTTTTAAAATTTCCAAAGATCAGCTAATAATCAAAAGAAAGCTTTACATGACGTCATGGAGATGAAGCAAGATGCAAATACAGACTTAAAAGGAAAAGGTGGGAGAGATGAGCTTGTGCTGAGAGTTGGAGGCTGAGACAGCTGCAGAATATTCTGGACCCCGGCATCTCTTTGCAAGTGGACTAAAGAATTCATACAGTCCAACAGAACTGGAGCAGGAGTGCTTTCAGTGCCTGTTAATAACAGATGTAGTAATCCTGGACATTATTGTGAAGGAGCACCTGTGGAACCCAGATGTTGAACAGATGGAGATATGTTTCCATCTTTGCTGTCTACTGAGAGTTCACCTTTTACTTGGTGACGCTGCATGTATCATCAACACAACTTAGCTGTTACCAGGTTACAAAAACACTCCAAAGCATTCATGGAGATCTCCGGAGATTTCAATCACACCCACCATGCAGCAGTTCCTCACCTCCTGTTTAACTTTTTTTTTTTTTTTTTGTTATTCTCTTTAATATTTGCCAAAATAATTGACACCACAATATTATAATTTCATATCAGGGATTAATAAAATATTATTTAATTGGATATTATTAGGATTAGGGTTATTAAATAAAAACAGCAATGTACAGTTCTCAAATGTTAGTGAATAAAAATTAAACAGTAAACAGAATTCTTGGATAAAGTAAAAATCAGAGACCATCACAAGAATTTGGAACTTTTGTAAATTTATAAGTTTTACCATTCCTATGTTCAACAATAAACACAAACTCAAAAGATGAAAGGTATTACCAGATTTATTAATAATTAGTTACTATTTACTATTAGCATTGTGAGGAAAGTGGGTCATGTAAAACATTTATTCACAAAATCATATTTACTTTACAAACAAACTGCCAATGACAGTATAATTTAACTAATATATTTAGGAATATTCTGAGGTCCATGTACAGCCTATTTGAATGTATAACATTTCTAGAAAGTGGCACCATGGCATTACAAACACAAAACTCATCTAACC
Source organism: Zenarchopterus dispar (assembly GCA_028564865.1). Lineage (NCBI taxonomy): Eukaryota > Metazoa > Chordata > Actinopteri > Beloniformes > Zenarchopteridae > Zenarchopterus > Zenarchopterus dispar. The sequence goes on from JAOWBL010000008.1 coordinate 12,180,034, forward strand.
GTATGATCTCTCTAAGTTCCAGGGGAACTCACTGACTAAAGTGCTAACAAAAAGCCCACAAAGTGAGGCATTCACTTCCTCACTAATATAGTTCTCAATTAGAGAACTATATCTCTTTGGAGTTAGATATAGTGCCATTTCTTGTGTCTTCAGCTGATATTTGTACTTCTGTGCTTTCTGTAGAGTTGCATTCCTTCACAGACTTTTCCTTAGCGCCTGCTGTCAGACTTTCATACTTCACCTGACTGCTTTTCAAGATCTCCCCCTCCTCTTCCCTCTCCAGTCTGTCTTCTCTTAAATTACTGGTGCTGACCTCAATTATTACAATTTCATCGCCATTTTCCAGCTGAAATATACCTTCCATGGCTCCTTCATCCTCATTAACTGCGCCACTTGGACTATTGCAACCTCCCCCCTCTTCTCCCATCATCTCCCCTTCTCCTTCGATCAGGGCTATCATCTGCATGCCCTCGTCAGCTTCCTGCTCAAGCTTAGTTTCCCCTCCAAGTTCAAACACCACCTCCTGTCCATCAAGGGGTACCAAACTTTGGGTAGTTGTACAGGAAAGCTGCAAGCTGTTGTCTTGCTCCTGCCTGAAGGTACCATTGGATGAACTACTATCTTGTGGCTCAGTGTGGAAATGAAGGACGAATGACTCTTCCTGGCTGCCCTCCCCTCCTCCCTGTCTTCCACTTGGTTTTTCTCCACCCCATTCATGCAGAAGTGACATCATCCCTCCCTTATCTCCCCTCTTTTCTCCTGCACCTTGCTCATCTGTTTTGAACTGTAACAAAAGCGATTTTCCCTCTCCACCCATTCCACCATCTGCAGTCTCACCACATGCATTCCTCTCAAATTGTAACACGTATGATTTCCCACCCTGCTCCAGATTCACTCCCTCCTTTGCTTGCTCTTCATTATCAAAACATAACACTAACTGTTTCCCCATCATAGTTTCCTCTCTTCTTATTTGCTCCACAGAGGAATGAGGCTTCTCCTCCAGAGAAGTAGACACAGGAGTAGAAACTGAAACTGCGGCTGCTGTGGTGGCTGGTGTAACCATGGAAACAGCTGGCGTGAGTCCTGAGGTGTCCGTTGTTGGGGTTACTGTGGTAGATGATGGCGTTGATATAGCAGAGGAAGATGTTGACAGAGGGCAGTGAGAAACGGTGGATAAAGTAGATGATACTGTAGCAGCATTTGCAGCAGTAACCGTTGAGGGGATGCTTGTCACATTACAGTTTGTTACTGGAACAGCTCCATCTGCAGTCTGACTAATAGGAGCTGCTGCAGATTTCTGAAGAGCAGCTTTTGGTTTGCGTCCCCGTCGACCCCGTGCTGTCCGCGTGCTCTTCCCTAATATGGGCTTGGTCAGCAGGGAGCTGGCTGAGATGCTGTGAGTTGGTGTGGAGACAGTGGTTTGTGCATTGTTATTATTGCTCGTAATTATGATTCTGGTCTGTTGTTGTTGCTGAGATACTGTTGTAAACTGGGGTATCTGAGTTTGTGTTTGGTTGAGGACAGGCTGGAATGGTTGGAGAGTCTGAAGTACAGGGAGGGACTGAGGATCTGTAGCTGCTGGAGGGTTGTTTGCTGCAGGGAAGAGAATCAAGCTGGACTGGCTGCCATTGTTGGAGGGACACTGCAGGAGGAGAAAATTTTGCGACTGGGACGGAGGTGGTGGTGGCGGCGGAGGTGGGGGAACTGGTGTAGGGGAGGACAGAGGAATAAGCTGCAGGCCGTTGGCGGTCTGAATCATAAAGTAGTTCTGAGAGGTGTTGGGGGGAATATTAAGGGCTGGCTGGGACACAATCAAACTGCCACTGCTTCCTGAGGCTTTCAGGGTGATGGGATTAAGCAGGGTGGTGGTGGTTGTTACTCCTCCCACGCTTGCTTTGACAGGCACACCTTCTTTACTTCCACCACCAGGGCAAGGAAGGGAAACACCACTGCCATGGGTACGGATGTGTCTCTGCAAATACGAGTGCATGACGAACTCCTTGGAGCAGTATGGGCATTTGTAGTCCTTGCTTGAAGAGTGTGTACGAAGGTGCAGCTGGAGGTTGGAGGAGTGTGTGAAACTTTTATTGCAGTGTGAGCATTTAAAAGGTCTCTCACCGGAATGAGTGCGTTCATGCTGTTCTCAGAAAAAAAGAAGAAAGATGGGGAAGAGAAATTAAGAAAACAGTTTTAAATCCCTAGAGTTGAGTGCACACTGGTATCACTGACCTGTTTGAGATTAGATGTCTGGGAGAAAGACTTGGAGCAGATGGAGCATATGTGAGGCCGCAATCCAGAGTGCATCTGACTGTGTCGACGCAGACAACTGGTGTTTTTGAAAGACTTGCCACACTCTTTACACACATAAGGCCTCTCGCCCGTGTGCTGTCGCAGGTGATACTGGTAGTGAGAGCTCCATTTGAACGTCAGGGGGCAGTGAGGACACTGGAACGCCCGTACTCCTGTATGCACCTGATTAAAATGTATAAATGGAAATGTGTAACCATTTAAAAAATACACAAACACAACTACTGCATCGTAGATTACCCACGAAGTTGCAAGACAATAGTGCATATACTGCATTTTATTTCATCCCATTATAAACTTAATGCAGTGTAAATGTGACAGTCACCATAGGAATCATCACAAGATAGGAAGACTGCTTATACGGGTACTGTTACAAATGAAGCATTGTGTCATAATGCTTGCACCACAAGAGCCCTAAATACATAGTTCCCTTCTGCTTTTTACAACACGCTGTTGTTGTGACTCAGCTTGTGTAACTGAAAAGTGAGTCTCACCCGCTGATGGATAGAGAGCAGTGACGATCTCTTGAAGCTCTTTCCACACTCGGTGCAGCGATAAGGCCTTTCCCCAGTGTGATCCCTCATGTGATACTTCAGCCCTGATGAACCTTTGAAGGCTTTTCCACATTCAGAACAGCGGTAGGGCCTCTCTGTACCAAAGTATATGGCATGGTTTGTGAAAAATGACAACATAAAAACGGATAAAATAGTTGGAAGATAGGTTTTTAAAAAAAAAAAAATCAAGATCATTGGTTGAAATAAACTTCATTTTGACACCTTTTCCAGGATTTCAGGTCTTCTGAAACCCCGAGCAGAGGATGTGATAAGAAAAAAAAAAAACACTGACTCAAAGAACTACCATCTCTGTTCCGTATCAACTGTTTGTTTACTGCACAAATAAAAGTACCCATAATCTGTAAAAATGCATAGCATTAACATTTTCATCAATGAAACATTTCAGATGACTCAATTTGATGTATCCTGGCCGGCACATTGACCAGAAATCCAAATGACCAAGCGCTATTAAGTTCCACATGCTGCTGGTAAAATAGCATCCATTATGATAACCAATTTTATCGTCATTACAGCACAGCTCACTTTGTGGGAGAAAGTATTATCACTTTAAGTGTAGTTCCAACTATACTTTGCACCCCTGTGAACATGCAGTGGTGTGTCACCCGTTTTCTTTTGAAATCTCTTTACCTCCAGCTGGAGTGCTCTTGGTGGATCCTGACTTTTTGTGGGATTTGGTCGGTTTGGTCGACTGTTCCTCTTGCTCCTCGCCGACGGCAATGATGTCAACTTGGAGCTCCCTCTGGCCCTCCGGCTGCTTGTCGGTCTGGCTGGGAGAAGATGGCAGGGGGAGAGACAGTGAAAGGGACGGAGGACACACAATCTCAGCCTCTGCCTCGGCCAGAAGGCGCTGCTCTGGGGTGTGGGAGTGTTGGTGGGTGAGGAGTGAGGAGAGAAGAGGGAACGAGCGGTCACAGGCGGAGCAGCTGAACTGGGAACGGGACTGTGATGAAAGAGAGTGCATCTGAAGAAAAAAAAAAAAAGGAGGAAAACAAGAGATGTTTATTTTAAGATTGATATGTGTTGTTCTTGATCCACAATCAACAATGCTTGAATCTGTTAAACAGAGTATCAGTTATAAAAGTCATTCCCACCAGTGACATGTGTCTGTTGAGGCCTCCACTAGTCTTAAAGGTCTTATTGCAGTAGCCACATGACAGCCCTGCCCATGTGGTTCTGGCCTCTGGCTGAGTGGCCTCAGAGCTCTGAGTCACCTCCGTGAAGCTCTGCAGCAGGTCAAACTGGGCCTGGGTGGTGCCCACATTCTGAGGACAAACCAAAGGAAGTCAAAGAAAGTAATATGCATCAAAAACATAAATCTCTTACTCAAACTCGTTAACCTTTCTGGATACTTGAAGATAGTTTAAAATAAGATCTTGAAGTCAGGAATTAAACAAAATAGACCAATTACAACATAAGAAATTCAATGTATACCATCTACCTGATTTTTTTTTGTATTTCATTAATACTTATAACTGTCACAATCTTGCATGAGTGTAGCTTTAAACACCAGAAAACTAGGTCTCAGATAGGTCTTGCACTGCATCAAAAGATGCACTGCTTGACCTATCTGAATTTAACTCTGGGGGATTATTTTTCTCTTTTATTGCAGTGTGGCAAGGTTCAATTGTCACTTACTGCATTACTGCCATCTGCTCCCTCTGCTAAACTGAGGAGCACCTCTGTTGAGTGTCCACTTTCAGCCACAGTGGTGGTCTCCACCACCTCCTCAAAGTCAGCCAGCAGGTGTCCAGCTCCTACAAGCCCATCCCCAACCTCCATGCCTGCCCCATGCCCTGCCTCTCCACTGGGCACGTGCTCCTCTGGAGCCATGTGGATGGCCTGGTGCTCCTCAAGATCTGTTCGTGTACTAAAAGTGTTGCTGCAGCTGCCACAGCTGTACAGCAGCACACTGGCTCCGGTGCCAGTGCTAAGGTGAACCTCTGTTCCAATGGGCCTCGATGTGCACACATCCTCCCCAGAGGGAGCAAGGGTGAGCTGCGGGAGAAGGCTTGGATTTGGACCAGAGGAGGTGGTTGACAGGAACACTTCTTCCATCCCCACCCCGACTCCATCAGTTCCTTCCTGGCTCACAAATCCTACCATGTCTGTCAACATTGATGATGTCACTTCCTCTGTCCCGACTACCACCTCCACTACCTCATTTCCTTTCCTTCCATCCTCTCCCCTCTTTCCCTCCTTCGCTCCTGCATTGTTGGAGTGAGAGTTCTTGTGCAGAGCCAGGTTTGATGAATGTGTGAAGCTTCGACCACACTCACTGCAGACGTACGGCCTTTCGCCTGTGTGTATTCTCATATGCTGCCTCAGGTTAGTTGACTGAGTGAAGGATTTGTTACACACAGAGCACGTGTAAGGCTTGAGACCAAGATGAACGTTCTTGTGTCGTCGCAGGCTGCTTGAGTTCTTGAATGCCTTGGGGCATGTGTCACATGGGTACGGGCACTCTCCAGTGTGCTGGCGCAGATGATACTGGTAGTGAGAACTCCACTTGAAAGTCAGGGGACAATAGGGACACAAGAAGGTTCGGACTCCAGTGTGGACACTCTGATGGACCTTAGGAATGACAAAGATGGTAAAAATCTCTCCTGTATTTAGAAGCATTTGATGTCCTTTTATAAAATCTTTGTTTACTAAATGACTTGGTGTAATGTCTCACCTGCAGGAGAGATGAGCGTTTAAAGGCTTTGCCACAGTCTTGGCATTTATAAGGCTTCTCCCCTGAGTGGGACCTACAAAATAAAAGTTACAATTCAGGAGAACAGTTAAGAACAGTCATTAAAAATGCAAAATACAATCATAAAATACATTTTTTCTTCAATTTCCTACAGTACTATCAAGCAACATAGGAAGGATTTAGTAATTAATTCACATTGTTGGGCTGAAGTTCAAAGAAAATAGTAGACTGGTAGACTACTAGACTATAAAGTACTCTTAACTTGTGGCTGCTAATGTATCATTATACTACACCAGATGATATGGCTTTTTAGAATTCTTATTTTTTAGGGCTTTGAATAAGAAATGGATTGCTAATAAAAAAACACTGGCACCAGTGAGGGCAATTTCTGTTGTACACTTCAGCTGGTTGCAGCTTCAGTAGTGGCAAATGTGTGGAGGCTCAGCATTTCAGAACAAGCAAGCTTTGAGCTCATAACTACAACAGAGTTATTAGAGTCTGAACAAGAGTTTTCACATGAGTACCGTTGGTGGTAGAGCAGAGCAGATGAGCCCTTGAAGGCTTTAGGGCAGAGGTTGCAGCGGTAGGGTCTCTCATTGTTGTGGCTCCGCTGGTGGTGGGTCAGCCTGGATGACCACCTGAAGCTCTTGCCGCAGTCGAGACACTGAAAGGGATGATCTGTTTGCTCAGGCTGCTGAACAGCACCTGACACCGATGACGTCACCATGTCAAGGACCACCTCCTCCCCACCTTCTACTACACCCTTGTCTCCCTCCCTGTCCTCCTCACCGTCCTCTCCTGAGCCAAGAAGTGAGGGGAAAGGAGAGAGGGCCGCAGTGGACTGAGGAGGCAGCAGTTCTGCTTGGACCACTAGGGCCACAGAGTTGGCCATTGCCAGATCAATCTGGGAAGCTCCTTGGAAACAAGTGGGGGTTAATTTTGGTTCGGTATCATGGTCTATGTTTCATCTTTTCCTCATTTTTATTTTGCTCTTTGTCTTTAAAACAAGTCATTTCCTGTGAGCAGCTGGAAAAACCAGTGGCCTTCCCGAGAAATGAGATCGAGGCAGATGTAACTTAAAGTGAAATGGAAATAAACACAGTGTTATAACTTGGTAACTCCTGGTTAGAATACGCTCTTTAAATTCCTCCTCCTCCTCCTCAGTCCCTCCCGCCCTCCTGTGTCTGGAGCTGGTCCTCCCTCCCGGCGGTCTCTCCTCTGGCCGTCAGTCCGTGTACAGTTCTGGGTCTCTGTCCGTCCCCGCAGTGCGGTGCTTCACATCAGTCCTCAAACAAGGGACACAACCAAGTTACGCATCATGGTGCTTTTACAAGTGTGTCCTTATGTAGTTGGGCAGCGCTGCAAGTGAGCAGATATCACACACGAACATCATTTTTACAGTATCAACAAAAGCATTGAGTGGCCTTCTTTGAAAGCTCACGAAACCGTCTTTGAGGCAGAACATCGTCGTGAAACTGCTCGCTAAGAATATATGTGCAAGCTGAACCAGTACTCACCGAGCATCTTTAGCCGTTATTAAAGCTAATTTGTGGATGTTGTGATAAGAAACTTGGTACCGCAGTGCTAATCCACACAACCTTAACAATAAACACAGCACAAACTAACAGCAGTCCTCCGCCCGATGCCGCCTACCAAGAACGGCTTCGCTGATTGGTTGTTTGAGTCGAACTATGCGCTTCTGCCATTGGCCAGGGACTTCGACAGACAGATTGACGACTAAATTTTACAGAAATTATTTATAACTAACATTTCACTTAAAATACATGCGAATAACTTATAAATACCATAGAAAAGATTTTAAAAATAAATTTATAACGTTTTACGTCCAGCGACTTAGTTTGGTTTAGTTTGAACTGTGTAATGTAGTATGTGCACGTGCCCCAACTATCACAATTTACATTGCATGTTAGGTAGGCCACCAAAATGTAACAATAAAACTAAAAAAAATATCGCAGTATTTCACAAAACACAACAGCATTTCATGGATCTCACCAAAAAAGACAAAATTACTTAGCTCATTTTTAGAAAACACTGAATTAGAAATGCATTTAAGAAAAGGCAACAAAAGTTTTTTTTCTTTGAAATTCACCTAAATGTTTGCTTTTAGTTGTTGGTTAATTTTTTTTAATGGTCTGCTTATCTGATATATTGTCATGGCTCCTGTTCTTTGTCCAGTGTTGTGTTTGGATCTCAGTGCCATCGCAGCCGTGATAGATGAAAGAGATACTCAAACCCATTGTGCACATTCTTTAGCATTTATTTCACCAAGGCACGTATTTCACATTGAGGCCAATCAGTGTGTGTGGAGGAGGCATCTTGATGTTACAGAAATAATTTAAATATGATGGTACAATAAAAGCGAATAAGAATAAAAACTGTATAAAAGTACAAAAGGAAAGGAGACTTGCTCCACTGCAGCACAAAATAAATAGTTCCACCAAGTTACTTAAATAAATAGTCAATACTGTAACAAATACTAGAATAGAAATGAATAAAAATTATAGTGTTAAAACTAGTAAAGTACTCTACATTATATTGTAGAAAACAGCATAATACACAAAAGGACTGTATACAGCAATTTACATTCTTGTACATTTATGTACACCTGTACAGAAGATAGTGTCACAATACATAGTATTTTAAGGCTTTGGGTGTTTAACTAAAAATAACAAACTTTTCTAGCCCAAAGCACAGGTTCAAAATCAGCCATCTCACTTTTCCAAGAGGCTAATCCTAACAAGTTTGTGCAAAGAATCTAATCAGGACCATCAGTGCTCAGCAACAGGGCACATTCATACAACTTTACCACAATCATAAGTATGCCTCCTCATGCAGAACACGAAGAATCAAGATTGAAAATAGAAACTCTAGCTGTGGTACAAAAGAATGTATTCACCTCTTTTCTTGTTTCATTTATAAATGGAAAATTTAATAAGGCTTAGCTGGATAAGTTCTTATTTTTCATGTTTTGCGTGATTAGAAATAACGTTAGACAAATGTTTACTTTAAGGGCACGCTAAGGGCAAGATAGTGAAAACTTTGGCTGTTGCGGATGCTACATCTACTGGAAGAATTTCTGACTGAATAAATACATAAATGTGAAGTAAATTCTGTTAGTTAAAAAAAAACCTGCAGGATGAAGAAGTGCTACTGTTGTTAATCATTTTGTTTTGGAGGATAAGCTAAACAAAAGAGAAAAAGATAGATTACAAAAATTTTGGCATGTAAAACTCACTGTAAATTCACGTTAGTAAGGAAAAAAAGGCAAGAATGACTCATTACAATTTCAAATAAATAAAATTAAATAAATTACTAGCAGTCAATAAATAAATAAATACATAAATAACAAGGTCATGAACAAGGCCGTTAGAAGAAAGACTGGGGAATCATGACATGATTTTTATGACTGACAGTTTGCTTTAACGGTATCTTGATGGTTGTAACTTGCTGCAGCGTGCCACATCCTCGTTGGCTCTCACGGACAGACACATTCTTCAACACACATATCATAGACGTTGACATTTGGGCCTCTTTAGGGATGCTATTGACTACAGCGCACACTGACATGGTCCTGTTGCCCCTTTGACCGAGACAGAACTCCATGTATTCTCACTGGCTCTGCAGTCGTTCATCTTCTGGATCATCATTGGCCACCAGAAGCTTTGGGCTTTAGGCTGATGAATGCTCTATAGGCCCAATCACAGAAGAGCTTGAAGTGTTGGAGAAGCTCGTGGCTGGACTGCAGGACGTCAAAGTGATGTGGGAGTTGGGGGGGGAGGGAGGGAGTTGCTGGTGTCAGCTTTGGTGCTTCAACTCTCTGCATCTGTGGAGGGGAATGTGGGAAAGCAGATTAGGAAAGAAAAAATAAGCATTAATTTAGTTTAATTTAAAACTGATAGCGCTTAACTAACATGCACCAGTTTAAGACCGAAATCAGCTAACAGTGAAGAGGGAAATTTAACCCTTTACCTGACGGTGCAGCAGAGTGATTAGAGATTTCATTTCTCTGATCATCTCCTTGAGCTTGGGTACTGCGGGGTTGTGGTGCTTCTTTGAGACCACATTCAGCCACTCAAAATGGTGCTCGTACAGCTTCAGGTCAGCATGGAGCTTAGAGAGCGTGGGCTTCAGCTGGAAACAACACAGACCTCAGAGATTTAGCGTGGGTGTGGCAGTAAGATGTAACTTGTGGAGATGGGCCACCTCCTCTCCATCCACATCCACACACACACACACACAATCGCACACTCGAATAGATTATCAGAGCATTACCTCAAGATTGTTAAGGTCATTGGCTGATCTGTTGCTCATTTCCGGCAGGGACCTGAACCTGTGGGACTCCACATCTGAGTCAAACGCATGCTCTCTCTGAAAGAGAAAATAAGATGCAGAGCAGCTTGTTAGTAGTTTGTATACATGCAATTTTACTCGTCCTGAGAAAAGTCACGGCAACATGAGGAAAGTATTAGTCTGGCACCTCGACTGCACCACTGTTTTCTATGCTTAGAAACAGTAGCCCTTGCTGAAGGGAGTGTGGTTGATCGGGTCAGTGTGAGTTCACCCACATTCAGGCTCCCCAAATGTCAACAATAAGAGCAAATGACCTGAACCCACAGGATGTTTTCTGCTGGGAGTGAGGATAACAACATACGCAGTGACTAAGAAAGCTCCAAGTGGGACAGACAACACAAGGCTGTAGGGAAACTCCAGGGTCATAGCTATAAAAAGACAGAATGACGCAGTGCTCCTATCCAGTTTAAGCTGTGTTGTAAACTACATCTAGACGACGATGTAGTAGTCGTTGTGACCAGCAGAGGGGGATAAACTCCCTAACTGGAAGTTGATGGCGTTTTACTTTATTAAAGGGCAGCTGTGCTCATCAGTAAAACAATTTAGGGTTAAAGATGCATCACTGCTTGAGGGGGACAAATAGAGATGACTGATGTGGCATGCGTCATTTCCAATCAGTAGAGGAACATAACAACATTAGAGAAATGTTTTGAGTAAACAGGTAGAGTGTGCTTAATGCTTCCTTAACCTGCTTATGTTTTCCTTTCTCGACTGTTTTCGGTGAGCTGTTTTTGAGTTGATGCAGTGATGAATGTGCTGCATTGTCTCTCATGTCTCTCCATCGGTCTTTCTTAAGAGATGGTTTATGTTTGACGTACAGTGTTTTGTCTCTGCTCCTTTTGTCCTTTATTTCCCTCCCCTGTCTTCCTCTCCTCTCATTCCCTCTGTCTGACACCAGGTGCACAAGCACATGCTGCATCACATGCACATGTGCATGCATGCACACACATAAGCCGCTGGCTTGTCATTCAGTTGGCCCTCTGATCTCTTCATCTCTTGTGGTTTTTGCTCCGTTTTTCTCAGCCTTTAATTCTCCCTCTTGTCCTCCTTTTACTTGCTCTCTCCATCACAGACCATGACCTCAGCCGACAGAACTTAGCATCCAGCCTTTTTCTTCCTGAATGCAAATACTGGAATGTGATAAATCTTTTTGATTTTTATCAAGTCACTTTGCTGTGGCGACCAAAAGCAAAACACTAAACACCGCACCTATGGCACCACAACTATTTACAGAACCCTCCATGCGCACAACCACAGCCACAAAAATGCACGCACACAAGCGCATGGATGGATATTATATGCATTTGCACCCATGCTGCATGCATGTAAGCATGTAGCATGGGCACATACATGTATGCCTACATACATGCATAAACTCATGCTTACTTACATGTGTAGTCACACTGGAAATCTAGTCCTGTTTGTACACAGAAACACATTTCCCTCTCTTTAAAGCATCAGTTTCATTGCTTATTTGCAGGGACTTTCCATGGATTCTCATTCTATTTATCTTTCCCAACTGTGTCCTCTCTTTAGTGGAATTCCACACAAAAAAGGGGGGAAAAAGATTTAAATAAATCTTCCATGTTTCTGAATGCTGGGTAATGCCGGTCCTAAAACACTTTGATGATACTGGCTTTTTTTTTTTTTCACATCTGGATTCTATGTTATACTGCTACCACACAGTGGCAATAACATTGTTTTAAGGCAACAAAACCTCACACACATACACACTTTCTGAATACTATCTACCAGGCAAGACTAGAGAGAGTATGTAGCTATTTTTGATTTTATCCTCTGAACAAAAGAGTTGAGGGATTTGCATAATGCAAAAATAGACTCTAGATCAGTGGTGTGTAACCAAAGATCCAAAGATATGATCCCTTTTTATTTTCACCTGTTGAAACATAATGTTGATACGCAATCACCAGCTGGATCCCAAGCTTGGCAATGTTCTCAAATCTGATTTCCCTACCCACTTAACTGTTTCAAACCAGACAGATGATTGATGAAAGAAAAAAAAACTGCTCCAGCTCTGTTGACACTTAAACAGTGTTTCTGTGTAACAGGGATGTGATACACTGTGCCGCTTTCAACAGGTGGTATGTTGGTATAAATTAGCAGGTACATCACATTATCACTGACAACTACTCTTCCTGATAGGCCTCAGGTGATGTGATCAGGCACACCAGGAGGTTGCTGAGTCAGACATCTTCTCTTTTGTGGATTTCAGTTTGGATTAAGAGTGAGATCACTTGACCAAATCTGGACAGAGGCGTTTGCTGTCCTTATCTAAGTATGTAGCCAGTCTGTGATTAATAAAAGCAGCTTAAGGCCCACGGAAGCCTTTAGCAAAATAACCTGGTAAAGACTAGTCCAGACAAACAGTGCGCTCACGGCTCAGCATGGTGCAAAACTGCGAGATTACCTAAACTGAAGACTAACATAGCACTTTAATCTGTTTAGTGAAAGATCAATCAGTGGCGCAATGACCGGCGTCCTGCTCCACGGCGGGGGCCCCGTGAATATCTCCCCCAAGTCCACGGGTTGTTTGTGAGGATCGTGGCGACCTCTTCACTTACCAGCAGTTCTTGCGCGAGCCTCATTAGATTTCGGGTCTGATTGGTCAGTTTGTCCAAGTCACCGGTGCGCCGCTGCGGAACCGGAGACGCGGACGCGAAGACGGGCAGCTGAGCCAATAGCAGCGAGAAGAGGAGCGACGAGGAGGAGTCGAGCAGCACTGGAAGAGGAGAACAAAACGGAAGCAATTAGTGGAGATGCGCTGTCATCTTGGCATAATGGTAATGACCTCAGGGCACGGCTGTCAGCGCTGGGGGAAGATGTTGCACCATAACATAAACAATGGCACCATACTTGGCAGTGGAACCCTGAAGAGCTTCAAAGTCATGTTTTCACAGGCTGAATGCAAATCATTAAATCATTAAAAGCCGGGATCTGACACAAAATGCCTCCATCACTTCTTACCCATAAGCAAGGCAATGAATGCTGCTGATTGTCACACCTGCAACTCGATAGGTATGTGAGCCGGTGGGATAAATTATATAGAGCAAGCCAAGTCTAACAGTAAGCTCATTCATTCTTTTCCTTTCAAGTTCAAATACAAGGTAGACTTAAGTATTAAAAAGGAACCACAGTGGTGCTGAAATGATGAAATGAAGTGATAATTACAGGTGAACCACAAGAATCATAGCCAAAATAATTCCGCAGCAGCATCTGAACTTAGTGTCCCAGGGATACTGTTACACCAAAGAATAAACTTGTCCAAATCATCAATCAGGCTCTGAAACTCTGTGAAAGTTGTTTGGGTTTCACCTCATAAAAAAAAAAAAAAAAAAAGCAAATGAGCGCCTAAAGAACATTTTAAATAAACTTTTTAATGACCACAGCTGCAAAACACCACAGTTAAGAGACAGCGTTCACAACATAATATCACTTCAGACAAGGTGTGCAGTCACTTACATTTCATATTGGTTCGAGTCCAAGGGACAGGTAAACCAGCAGACTGGCGGAGACAAATAAATAAATAAATAGAAAATTAATAAATAAATGGAACTCCGGAAACTGTCACGTGCTCCGGTTTCTTCTTGGCACTCGTCAGTCAGAGCGAGGAGGAAAGTTGTCAGGACAGAATGAATGAGTGCGCGGGGTGATGAGAGGCGCACGCACAGAGACAGAATAAAGAAAGTCAAAGTCTCAGTCTTTGGTAAAGTTTGAGAGGAGCCCCTGTCGTCTTTTTAGAGTGCAGAGACGCACTTGGACAGTTTAGAGAAGGAGACGCTCGCAGTGCAGAGAGAGAGAGAGGGATGCGAGTGTGTAAGTCCAATTTTTGCGCGCAGTGAAGTGTTTAGGCTTGTTTAAAACTTCCTTTATAAAGAGTCGGGCCTATGACACATCGGCAGTGACTCATTCCATTCATAAAAAACATACAGACACACGCTCTCTCTCTCTCCTCTCTTTGGCTCGTTCCTCCTCCCTTCCCTACCGCCTGTCTCCCTTTGCGAAACTGAAAAAAAAAAAAAAAAATGTTCCGTTGTTTTTTTTCCTCTCCTCTATCACTTTCTCCTGTCCTGTCCCGGTCCCTATCTCCAGCACTTCCTCCGTAGCATCCCGCTACCTGCGCCAATCAGTACCATCTACCTCTTTTTATCTTTCCATCTCCAAATCTCTTCCCCCCTTCAATCTATCACCGTAGAAAAAAGCCCATTGTCTTCCTGTGTATCAGTATATCTCATGTATCTTTTAGACTCTATACACTCCAGTTTTACCTGTCCTTTGTATTTCTTCAGCTGGTATTGAAGGGTGAAAAGGTGTTCCTGCTTATGTTTGAGGCTACACATGTCACATTCCCTGTATTATAGCTAATAAGCCTAGCAAACACCTTTACTCACCCCCCTTTTTTCACCCCTTGCTCCCTTTTTTTAGAGCCCCTCCTGAGACAGCAGCCTGTTATTTCCACTGCCCCCCCACCCACCTTCTTCTTTTTTTTTTCTTTTTCTCTCCCTCCTCTGGGTGAAGGAAAGAGTGAGAGACGGATAGGAGCAGGAGAGAGGTGTTGTCCAGGCTAGAAGGGGCCTCTGAAAGTGTTGCGTAGAAACACCGAACGAACACACACATACACAGAATTTTAAAGTCGAAGAGTTTGATGGGGGCGAAACGGAGACCCACGTACGTAAACATGGATGCATTCACACGCTGTGTCCCATGAAAACACTTTACTCTGTTCCATCAAAAAGAGGGCTTCCTGATACATGCAGAAACATCTCGTGCTCGAGATGAAGGGGAGCTTGAAAATACTTTGGTCAGGTGCACGGTGTTGCTTTCTGCTGCACGAAGCCAAACTGAGTCTCCCAAGCTGTACACTGTATCACAAAGGAGGCTCAAACACGTGCACAAAGGGAATGAGTAGGATAAGGGGGAACAAAAAAACATTTCTGAGTCTGGGTGCGAGATTAGGAGACCCTCATTCACAGACATACACTCATGGTGTGGTTAGAAAATGATTAGTGGTGGGCTTTGAATGCGCAAGCTCGCACCCTCACACTCATGTACAGACAGAATAGCAAGTCCAATGGTGTCCCTTTTCAGGCAAACAAACACCCTCCACAAGATGAGGGCCTGGTGGCAACGAGTGGGTGGCGAAGTTGTTGCGGTGGAAAAGGGTCATGCTCTGTTTTCATGGGTCAGCGGTAAAGAAGAAACGGTGGGAAAGGAGGAGAGCAGGAGAGGAAGTAGATGAGTGTGGTTGGACGTAGGGAGATATTGACACACTCGGTCTTTTTAATTTCCCACATCAAAGGGACGTTTGAAGACACAGCTGGGGAGAGAAGAAAAGAAAGAGTGAAGTTAGTCACTCTCCCTCATTCCCTTATGATGGGGGTCTCCTGGGTGGTTCTGAAACACACAGTCTGATGTGAGGCCATCAACCAGCGCTGATCGCTCACACACTCCAACACAGGGTGGCTCCCCTTCAAGAGGGGAGAGCGTGCACACGTGCCTGGATGTCAGCGTGCAAAATAAAAACGAGTTATGCGTCTTTGTTTAGACTTTTCTTGTGTGTGTGAGAATGAGCACACAGGGGCACATGTCTGTTGGAAAAGGGGGAATCCAGGGTTTGTGTAAATGGGTGTGCATTCAGTGTATGTGTGTAATTATGGGTATGTGGTGCGGTGTCTGCTTAACGTGCATGAGCATCAGTGTTTGCATGTGCGTCTGTGTGCGAGAGCGTGTTTGTGTGTGGCCTTCATATGCTACCCATTACATCACCAATCTGTGTAAACCACCATAGGAGGAGAAACAGAGTGAGACACTCAGACTACGACCTCAAAGACATCAGAGAGGAAGGGGAACCTGTGACAGGGCCTGCCAGCCTGCTGCACTGCCAGACAAACTTTACTCACACAAGCTTCACTCAATTCGTTCAGGCTTTACACTAGGTTTCCTGTGCGTATATTCACACATTATTACACACACTTCAAATCACTTGAATGCTTCGCTCTCTTCACTCGCCTTTTGCTGGCTTGTTAATTCACGGAGTTGCTTAATTCATTGCCAAATCCCCTTAAAAAAGTAATTTAAGGAAACTCAGGTGTGGTTAGTTGTTAAAGATTTACTAGTTTGAATACTTGGAGTGCTTTTTTCTGTTTTATCGAGCACTGCTGTTTTAAAACAGCTGAAATCAGATCGTTAGTTTAAAAAAAAAAAAAAGCATCTCTTTCCCATAGGCCACTGTTTAGTTTTCTTCCACTAAACCAAAGAAGTCATTCTTTTCTTTCTTGTGTCAGATGGCAAGATGGCAGAGCCTTTACACCATGAAAGGATCCACATTGATCTTATTTTGTTGGTGA
This sequence comes from Zenarchopterus dispar, assembly GCA_028564865.1. Classification (NCBI taxonomy): domain Eukaryota; kingdom Metazoa; phylum Chordata; class Actinopteri; order Beloniformes; family Zenarchopteridae; genus Zenarchopterus; species Zenarchopterus dispar. The sequence goes on from JAOWBL010000008.1 coordinate 12,196,344, forward strand.
AAGGACAAGAACGACATCAAAGAGCGATGAATGTTGTGCCAGTGACTTTATAAATGACCAAGAACTGAAATGAGTCCTCTTTAAGTTGCACTTGCTCAGCCTTCTCCAATCTCTGGTGGTGAGGCCCATAGCATGCAAAATTAACACAAAAGTGCTTTTTTTTCCCGCTTAAAAGCTATGTTTCCCAGGGGCATTTTAGATTATTTGTGTGTGTGTGTTTTCAAACAGGAAATGCTAGACAAGGAAGTTTTTGACCAAGGACAAGGATGACCTTGATCAAAAATATATTTTGTCATGTTGGGAATTTTTGTTCACTGTTTGCTTAGGTGTGATTATGCTTGTAGTCTGATTAGGAAAACAAAGGCCAAATCAGCTCATTTCAATAAGCTTCATTTTCCCATAAATGTTTATTGCTGTGGCTTAATTTCCACGTCCAGCTGGATGATAGAGTCGTCTTGTGGATTTTAGGGTTAAGTCCCGTGTTCTGCTTACCTCAGAGTGTCATATGCAAACAGTGAAAATGCTGGATGTGACGTAACGTTGTTCTAATGGTAAACGGGATTATGGGAGGGGCAGTAGCAATAAATTCATCATTTTTATGTTGCACCCTCATTTCCTTTAGGGAATTCCAACAGGGCCTGAGTAAACAAACCCAGAGATTACCTTCAAAGGGAAAACCAAAAGGTTTGACCTATTACTGTTAATATTTACTCTGCTATAACAGTGTACTTTCAAGTTCCCCCATGGCCTCCTCAACATCCTATCTTCTTTCTGTCTTTTCTGTCATTGCATCCCACATTCGTTGTCTCCAGCTTACTCCCAAGTGGTATCTTATCTGGGGAGCCACCGTGGTAACATTATCCAAACTCGGTGCCCACCACTGTTTCAGACCCACAGGCCCTTCACTCCTCCGCTTGCCCCTTCCACTTCAACCTACGTCAAAGAGCAAGTGAGTGTGTTAACATTTTGAGAGGGGTGGGGGTGGGGGGGAGTGAGGAGAAATAAAGACTCACAGCAGGGGGCTGTAGTCATTGGGTAATAAAGTGACGTCTCTGACTCTCTCTTTCTCACAGTTAGAGATCAGAGGGCTGTAGTCCTCTTTCAAATGAACATGTTAAAAAAAATGCGTCTGTTTGAGCTTCTGGTCATCTCTGGCCATGAAGAGTCTTTAATTCAGAAAACTCCCCGCGGAAGTGATTTACAAATCATCTCTGCCAATTGCTCTCTTTCTTTTCTTTTCTTTCAAGCAGCCCTCTCAAGACAGATATGGCTGTTGTGCATCTGTTGCCTTGCCTTTTTATTAGACCATTAAAGGAGGACATTAACCAGCATCATTATTGCAGGTTTCCTCTACTGGCTCAGCTCCGTGCAAAGGGCAGGATGCAGGGATGAAAGGGAGTGCATGAGGCAAACGTCTCTCCTGGCAGAAACTGGGGGAGCAAAATGTTTAAATTAGCTCTCTATTAAGCACACATTTACAAGGCTCATTTTGTTTGGAAACCAAACTCTATGGTATGTGACAAAAAACAGTGTACAGTCATGTGAAAAAGAAAGCACACCCTCTCTTAGTTTTAAAGTTTTATGTATTGGGACTTAATAAAAAAAAAAAAAAAAAAAAAGATCTGGTCCTCAGCAGGGTTTAAAAGGAAGTAAATACAACGTCAGACAAATTACAGCATATTGAATATTACACTCTGTCACTATTTACTGAACAAAAACTAAGCCAAAATACAGAAGCAGCAAGTTGGAAACACACAATGATTTAATAGCTTGTAGAACCACTTTTAGCTGTAGTAACTCCACTTAATTGTTTTTTTTTGTATATTATCAGCCTCTCATATCATTGTAGGGGTATTTCTGTCCACCTTTCTTTGTAAAGGTTCTTCACTTCAGTGAAATTTACAGGCACTCATCTTCGTGCAGCTCTCTAAGTTCCTGTTAGCATTTCAGTCAGATTAAAGTCTGGTCTTTTACCGAGTCATGGCAACACCTTGGCTCTGCTCTTTACATGTTTTTCTGTTGTAAATGTGACAGTGTGCTTGGGTCCAGGCACTCCAGAGTCTTGTTGGGGATTCCCCACATTTATCACCGAAAATTACTGTTTTGCCTGTCCTTTTACATTAACTTATACTGGGTCTGGTGTCAAGCTGGGCCCCTCAATAATTCGCCTTCCAGGGTACACTTAAACACGGGTCTGATCTGATATAAATAGGTTGATGTGGGATGGCGGGACCTGAGTGGGATTTGTTGATAACGAGACAAAGGTCTGCAAGCTCTTCAGCCTCAGAACCCAGGACACCATAAACCAGCATATTACAGGAACCGTAAACGTTGGTCCATACTAAAATGACAGCGGCTTTGCAAGAAACTACACTTAGGTCATTAACAAATTGAAGAAAGAAGTTCCATGTGGTCAAAGACCACAACGACAGGAGTGGCAGAGAAAGACTGCACTGCCATATTTTGATTTGTACTGCACGATTTGGTGAGGAGGAAGCCACTCCACAAATCCCTTTGCCATTCAGGGTAGCATGGATCCAGCACTCACTCTATCTCCTGCACCCAGCACTGCATCAGCCAGCTCTTTTTATGTTGATGAGGCCAACTAAACAGAGAGTGGGGCCATCATGTTATAGAGTAATATCTCCTGACTCCTCTTCCCTCCCCTCAACTCAGCTTCAGGAAACAGGGAGGCAATAACACCCCTTGCATCTAAACAGCTCTGCACACATTAAACCTGAGTTCTTTCTCCAGGGAAAGTAACGGGGGTCTCGTCCAAAAAATGTCCGATGACTGTGAGGATTTCAGGTTCTGCAATACTGTATAAACCGTCTAAACCATGCTTGACAGTTGTTATGAGGCGTTAGTGTGGATAAGCTGTGTTTGGTTTTTAGCAAACACTGAAGACAAACAACTCCACTTTGGTCTTATCTTTCCAAGGGGCAGTCTTCCAGAAGCCTTGTGGCTTGTTCAGATGCAGCTTTGCAAACCTAAACCACGCTGCTATATTCTTTAATAGAGGAAAGGGTTTTTTCTTCTGGCAACTCTTCCACATAAGTCATACTGTTTATACTGTCTTTTTAATTGTTTTGCCATTAACACTAACATTTAATGTGCTAGCTGAGGTCTGTAAAGTCTGAGCTGAAGCCTTTGGGTTTTTTTCAATATATAGTCTTGTGTTGTGTTAACTTGCTGGTAGGTCTAGTCCTGAGAAAATTGGCAACTGTCTTGTTGTGTAACATCTTTGCCTAAGTCCTAAGTGAGTAAAAGAACCTTGTGAGCAGTGAAAAACGTATTTTGGAATCACATACTTAATATTTTAAAAGGACTTTTTTTTCTCAGCAAAAAATACCTTAAGCTAAGCATAGAAATGTATATAATGAGATAATGAAATAGCAACTATAATAATAACAATAGGAAGAAGAAGAAGAAGCAGAAGAAGAAGAAGAAGAAGAAGAAGAAAAAGAAGAAGAAGAAGAATGATCATTTAGGATAATACTGATAATTTTCCTTCCAACAAATCTCTGATGTCAACTCTGTCTGTGCATTTGCTCAACCTGGCAGTGACACATTCGACATACATTAAGTCTTGTCCAATACAGTGCCACTCCAAGTTTGCTATGGTTTAAAATAAATCTCTGGCCCTGCATAGTTGACTAGTTGTGGTATATTTTTCTAGGGGTAATGGTTTTGGAAAGCCATCGATGACTCTTGTAGTGACTGGTTTTCCAGCACTGTGCCCTGTTAAGTGAGTAGACTGTGAGAAGAGATTTCTGAGAGAGCAAAAATTACTAATTTCTTCCAAACAGTATAGACTTTTGTTTGCTCAGACTGAGGTATTATTTGCTTTAAAAAAAACTTTTCATACTGTCTAGCATGCTTTCCACTTGCCGACAGTCACTGTATAATGATGAACTCTAAATTGTTTGAATATAGCCTTACAACCTTTCCTTGATTGATGGGCTGCCATTGTTTATTTAAGCAACTTCTTATTTAAGAATATGCTGATGTTGTTCCTCTTTGGCATTGTGTTAACACACACCTGAAAGCACCAGACCAACAAACTGCCAAAAATGTCTGTTTTTATAGAAGTGATCACACCTGTTCAAGATCAATAATCACATGCATTTGATTAGTTGCATCTGACTACACCCACCCCCCCCCCCCCCCCCCCCCCCCCCACACACACACACAGTGTGTCTAGCTTTTGATTTTGTTAAATAAATACCATGTTGGAATATGCAATGTCTTACGGCTTGTATTAAACTAATTTCAAGATCTGGCAAGGGCCAGATTATTTCTTATCATGTCCTGTCAAATCTTCAAATTGAAAGAGCATGTACTTTATTTTTGGCAGGAGTCTAGGTTGCTCACCTGCTCAGGTTACCCTCTCACCCTCACTGCTCCCAATCAGTTTTGCCAACTCTCTAAATGCACCAGGTCACAGACAGAGAGTGAGAAGGAGGGTGAGTGGGGGGTAAGCAATCTGCGTAAAAGGAACTTTTTACTGTGCAAACACACTTTCCATATACCCTGTATACTCCTCCATCTCAGACTGGTGTTAAGGCCCTGGCCTGTCTCAGAGCTCAGGTTCTCACTTCCGTTGCTTTCACTGCCGTTCTCAGTCGCTCTAAACATTCTTTCCTTCCCTGTCATTGCGTGTCCTGTCTGAATCCTTGTCTCTGCTCATCTCTTCCTCTTCTCAAACTGCTTTCTCTGTCACGCACTCACTTTCTTACATCCCAATCCCTCCTCTTTTTTTTTCTCTGACGGTGTGCAGGAGGACCAAAGATATATAAACAGCACATGTTCAAGTTAAGCATGTGCTCGCAAAAAAGGGGTTTATTTTTGTCACCTGGCTGCAAAATCTCTATCGAAGTATCCCAGAGATTTTTTTTTTAAAGAGAAGAAATAAAATCAGGAGATTAAAAGTGAGGGTCCTATTTTTGGTGCATTCCTCAGCATGCACAGCAGTTACTCCAGAGACTCGTGCATTCTCGCACTCTTTGTCAGTCTTGCACCATTTCTGCGGTGAGTTACTACATCTATGTGCGTCCGTGAGTGATGTGCACTCTATCAGAGCTGACCACTACTTGCCGGCGCGCCGTACGTCTGCGTCAACCACACACTGAACTCGTTGTCATGTTATTTTACGGAAGCAGTGAGCTGCTGACAAACACACGGGAAATGGGGAGGGTATTAGTGGATGTGTAAGAGGGACAGTGAGTCCCTGTGAGAAAGGGAAAGAGTGAAAGCAGTGGGAAAACAAAAGGAAGACGACTTGTGAGACGTCACGGATTACCCAACGGAGTGACTTTTTCAACATGACTTCAGTAGCATGGGAGGGAGGGGGGAGAAGATGCCCTTTTGCCTGTGGATTGACAATCACATGCACACACACCGGCGCACAAATCAACACACACAAGTACACGTATGCTTACGTCTGTCAGACAGTTCACCTAAGCATTTAAAACCATCTATAACCTATTCATAACCCCATTAACCTGACACGGTCTGCTTGTTTTTCTGAATGATGACGCACTTCAGGCCCCTTCATTTCAGGCCGTTCATTAAATTAACACTCATTACACACTTACAATCATAAATCAGGCTCCCACAACAATGATAGCTGATAACACAACCTATAACAGAGCACATGGGGCAGCCCGTTCCACTGACCACTTCCTGTGCGTCAGCCATACCGTGGGTAAATTTTCATCATAACTGAGAGCAAACACAGGGAAGGAAATTTCATATCCGTATGTCACCACTGTTTATGTTTTGAAAAAGCGCGTGGATGGGCATCTGAGCACAGCGATTTGGAGGCGGGAGACATTTGAAGATGTTTGGAAATGAAATAAAAGAGACTTCTCTCCACATTTCACCAGCTGTGCTTTGTGCGGGGAGGGAAAAGGAAACATCAAATTTGGTTTGGTGTTGAAGAGTCGCAAACAAGCAAAAAAAAAACCCAACTTTCTTTTGATACTGACATATCTACAGTTATGCTGTCCAAGTATGTTTTTTTCTTTTGTATCCTCTTGTGGAATGAAAAAAAAACAAATCTGTAAATGTTTATGTAAACTGTGAACTATCTATCCCTCATGCATTTTAGGAAGTCTTATATCTGGAAGAGATAGACAGGAAAATATGAAAGTCATGTTTTCGCATTCATTCTTCCCAACCACCATTATCATTATCTTCAGCTCACAAGTCCATCTTTTTGCTTGTGTATCTCTATGCCCTGTAAAACCCCAAATGCCTCTTGAGTTTTGTTTTCTTGACCTTTGTCCTTTTGTGGAAACACACAAAGACTCAATTCAGTATGCAGTTCGGGAACCAGCTTTAACTTTGCAGACTTGTGACTAAAAGGAATGACATGAAAGCTATTCTAATCTCTCCATTCATGTTCCCAATGTTTAGATGCACTTTGGCTCTCCGCTGTTCTCAATTAACCATAAGATCTTCTGACCTTCTAAATACCTTGCATGTCTTCTTATATCAATAACATTCAATGAGTCAAGGACTCAGAAATGAAAGCTATCCAGGATGCTTTATTTTTGGCACATAGTTCACACACATGACCCAAACGCCCACGCCGACTCCCTCTTTTTATGTCTCGCCTTTCTTTTGTCTTTTTGGCCCCTTCATCCTCCCTCGGTTCATCAATCACACTGGATTACTGCTGGATGCACGAATGATTTCGGCCGGACTCAGCGCCTGCCTTGTATTACAGACACCGCTGCATCTGGCCGGACCCCCAGCAGTGCCAGGAAGCATGCCAGGAATGCGAAGAATTGCTCAGTTAGCGATAAGAGAAAAATTCCCTGAAACAGATTTCAGTAGAAGCTTAGAAACAACAGAAGCAAAGACATTCACAGGGGAGAAATAAAAGGGATGACGACAAAGAGTGGGACGGGATGGGATGGGACAGGAAGCCTGAACAGACAGACATCTAGGTTTGACTCTAAAACAATAACTACTGTGGCAGCAGTCATCCTAGGAAGCTAATGACGAGGATGGAGTCATGACACATGAGCAGAGAAGAGGGAATAGGATGGGTTGGGTTGTCAGGATAGCGATGGGGTGATGGTTATGGGGAAAGAGCCAGTGAGCAGCAGTAAGAAGTGGATTTAGGAAAACAAAGTGATGCCTAGAAGAGCATGACTGAGCAACGAGATAGCAAGTGAAAAGAAGTAAAGCATAGGATCACCCGGCTGTTGAGAAAGAGCAAGGAACAATTGTGGGACAGGAAGAGGATGAAGAGATAGTGGCATACTACAGGAAAGGTCAGCCCCTTTAATCACCCACCCTTTTTAGGACAAAGGCTGTGAAAAGGAGAACGCACACCTCACAGGGAGATTTCTGGCTGGTGATTCCTTAAATTTGATTGACAGCACCTCTTTATGACTCAGTAACTTGGCTTTTCTTTCTGCGGTTTCCCCTCATCGTGCCATCTGCAGAGCTTTTCAAGATCAGTTTAAACAGCAGGCACATCGTTGCCAAACACTGATGCAGATTAGCTTCCTCCTGTGACCTCCAAATCTGAGTTTACATCATTGTCTACCAACAAGCATGGTCCCTTTTCATCTGGCTGCTGACACTGATATTGGAAGCAGCCAACTGGTAATTGTCTTGAGTTGCCAGATTGCAACAGGACGAATTGGATTACATATCACCGCAGTGCCCCCGCCACCTCCCCTCCTCCCTCCGAGCACACACATAACTTTTTGTTTGCCTCAGATTACATCAGAGCAGAAGCTCCTTCGTATGTGAGTAAGCACATGCCTCACAGTCACAGGAGAGGCCTGAAAAAAAGGCTGATATGGTAGACCTGAAAGGAGATAATGGCATACACAGAAGAAGACAGGAGGCACAGCAATCCTTCCTATGCATGGTTTTCTATTCATGTCCAATGGACAGATAGGAGAAGAACAGTTGACGGTGATCTAGTTTCTGTTTATGCAATCGGATGTGAGTGTGTGTAAGTGATTCTGCCAGCTTGCCTGTTGTTCACGTCTGGTCTCAGCCCAGTCTTTTCTATATTCAGATCATAAATAATGGACAACCAAGAAGGAAATGAAATATTATCCATATAAAACTCCCCAGGGTGTCTTATCTTGAATGACAGTGATTCATTCTTGTAATATCATGACTGCAGTGTAATCCTTGGCCAATTATAACAACAAAGTTGAGACAGATAAACAATAATTCCAGCTATAGTCTGGGTTTCTTCCCCCAAAAGCTATTTATCAATTAATCTTCAAAGTGAAAGGCATTCGTGCATGATAAAGTGAGACCTTTCGCGGGTCAGGTCAACATGGTGACTCTTAATCGAGAAATGGTAAGTTCAGAACTATGAAATGATGGTAAGTACATGAGGATTATTTTGCATTCGATGGTGTGCTTGCTCAGAAGAAACTGGGGTCAGTACTCGATCAAGTGAAGGTGGAGAGTTCTGCCTCTGTCTTGTATATTTTGGTCAAAACCTCATATAATGACCCGGTGCGGTTCCTTGGTTTTTCAACCCATCTGAAACAGCTGACAGAAGGCACATAGGTGGGTGTGTGAGCTTTGAGTTGAGTTCCTGAAAGGCAGGCGGACAAGAAAACGTTTTTTAGGTAATTCCATTAAAAAGAACCCCTGGGAAGTCTGGACAACTGACAGCTGAGGTGGAGCCTGGGGCAGCCAAGCAGGAGGGAGAGTGTTTTCATGTGTTTGTGTGTGTGTTTTCCTTCACTGCTGGGGCTTATATATATGGCTGCGGGGCTGCGTCTCATGCCCTCAGCTGAGTTTGACAGGGGTTCACTCAGGGGTGTAGGAACAGACCTCGGAGATGACCTGTGGAACCCTCTTGTTACACCCCAGGTAGTGATGCTTTTGAGGTGCGGTCCCCCACTACCCTTCACCTCTAATGTGCCAAATCAGTGAAAGGCAGAAACCCAGAAAGTATCCCTGACACTAATATGGAAAAAAGCCTGTTTGGAATGAATATAAGAGCAAATATTATTCTTCCCGAGCGTAACCACGGCGAGCACCTCTGACCTGGCAGTGAAAGTGCTGAAACAAAAAGCCCAAAGACTTTTTCTGCTCCATCAAAGGAGAGCTACATAAAATAAACATGGCCATCAGATTACCACGCTGAACACGGGGCCACGTTAGCCCGTGCCGGCCGCCCTGCCGCCCAACCCCATAGCTCTATGGGAGTTAAGTGTGGGGTCCGCTCAGTCAACACCATGACGCAAAATGGAACAAGCCTCTGACAGAAGCCCCAGCCTGATGGAATAAGGCCCCTGCCCACAGGCCCACAGGCCCCCCGGCCCGGGAGAAACATACTGAGCGAGAACAGAAGGGAAGACGAGGGAAAGAGGGGAAAGGTAGACGAGGAAAAGAAGAAAAGACCACCCGTTCCAAATTGGTGCCGCTGGTCCTTTCCAAAAATTGAACAGCACACACAAACATGCGCTACTGCCTCAGAGAACCAGCAGCAGCAGGTCAGGACAGACAGCCGCCAGTGGACAGAAGGCCGGGGCAGGGCAGGGCAGGGTAGCGTACAGCGGTTGGTGGTGGTGGTTGCTGCAGCCAGAGAGACTGTGAGGCTTAGATGGCTAGACCCTACTAACAGTGGACAGCCTCAGCTTGGTGGATCTGACCTCACAGGGCTTCTTTTATATCCCTGTGCGTGCTTCAGTGCAATTGTATGTTGGTGTAAGTATGCGTGCACAAACATATAGAAAAAAAAGCAAAAAAAAAAAAAAAAGTTTAGGTGTTTATGTGTACATTTCATGTTTGTGTGACGTAGCCATGGGAAAACAGATCTATGCCTTGAGGAATACCACAACTTTTCTCCTGGCCTTTTAGTCACCTTACGGAGGCTTAGGTGTCCATTTCATCCACGAGCCTCCTCATTTCTGCCACAGCCTCTCGTCTGTCTGTGTCTGACAGATTTCCCTCCCAGCACCTCTGACCTTCTCTTCAGTCATCTCAAACTTCACACAGATTGTACACCCCCAGTCTGCCTTTTTCACTGTCTGTGACCTAAGAGAGATTTCCCTGCTCCCTCGTTTCCTCTCTCTCCTTCAACGTAGCACTCAGCCTGGAGCTGTGCAAAATATTCCACCCTCACTTTGTTTCAGTCTAGTTCTGACTCTCTGGTGAATGTGTCTCATACAGCCAGGTTTTTAAACGTTTTCAGTCTGAGACCCAAATGAGAAACCACACTCCACACAAGTATTAATTTGAACTTGAAGGCTCACACTTTCTCCTCTGATTCACATGTCATCACATGCTGCCCTTTCTCACCTGACGTATGACTTGAAAAACCTCCTTATACTGCAGGCATTAAGATGACGCAGTGCACAGGTAAAGTGTTACCAGATCACTAAAAGATTCTAAGACCCTTGCCAGGTTGTAACAGTTAGTGCTTAAGTGGTTCCTGAAAATGACTCCTGTGTGCACAGCTACGAACACAATCACTGTGGTCCACTGAGTCTCACACCAGCAGCATTGCGTTAATACGCCTGCCTCCCTACTGTTCTCCTTTTCTTTTCATCCGACCCTCTTTTCTCCTCTGACTCAGCTGTTTTGTAGGAAACTCCATCTCTTTGAAGAAGGGAAGAATCTTTCATTACTCGACAGCAGGGAGATAGAAGGAGATGATAGGGGCTGAATAACTGCGCCATTGTCTTCATTCCCTCCCTCTCTCTCTGCCAATGATAATTGTGTTGGAGCTAATTACAGAGAGCTGCTACAACAGGTGTGGGACCCTGCACCTGGGTGAAAAAGTCCTCTCAGTGCATTTGTGAGGGTGTGTTTGTGCAAGAGCGAGAGACTTCGTAAATCTGGGTGAAAGTGTGTATGTCATTTTGTCTGTGTCAGTGATTTAGCTCACAGAAAGCCGAGTGTGTGTCTCATGCTTACTAATCCTTCTACGTTACTTAATAGTAGTCAGACAGTGGTCACCGCATTGTATCACAGACTACTGTAATGTCACACAATCATGGCATGGTGTACCCGTCTGAGCCCAATCTGTGTTTAATTATAAAGCTACAGACTACATCTGTATGACATTACTGGAAAGATGAAATTAGCACACAAACACGGTCCTACTCTCACTCATACACCACACTGAATTTTAAATGAGAGTGATTACAATCACCTAATTGATAAATGTAACCACAGAGAGCCTATTCTCATGATTCATAATCTATAACCAGTCTTTCTCAGTGGCATGTTTTTTGATGTCAGCACTGTAAAAAAATTGGAAAGACAGAACTGGAGGCAACAGGGATGATGTAAGCAGGGTTCTCTCACGGGATTGTGTATTTTTTTTTTTTGTTGTTTTTTTTTTTTTTTTTTTTTAAGCTTTTTACCGTAAAGGAACTCGACTGAGAAGCTGACCGGAAGAAAGGAAACCATTTGGCTGCACACCAAAGGAGGTGCATGATAACTTCAGTTTTCTGGACGTCATAGAGCTTCTCTCTCAAAACAAATAAAGTGATGAATTGTTTTCTAAAGACATCTGGCAGACTAGACAGTGAAATTGACTGGATCTGACAAATATGTTCAAATTACTCACTGCATATGATGATATCACCTCTCAACCGTCTGCTTATGACAAATGCATGGTACATTATGCTCAATTAGGTGGAACTTTAATAGGGTTACAGGATTTCACCACGTAAATGAAAGTGGAAACCCCACTAATCAGTGTGTCATATCAAATAGAGGGCTATTTAACCCCACCCGTCTTTTATGTCACCAGATTTGGCCTTTAGGACAGCTTACCTGAGTGAAAGTAACCTTTGTGTATGGTCATCACAGTTCTTTTGCTTGCCTGAGTCATGACGCTGTGTAAGGTACTGCTATAATTACAGGAAATAAGAGTGTCTTTAGGGACGAAATGATAATGCAGTTGTATCAGCTCCTTAATCAAGAATTCTACCTGCAGACTCATCATTTAACGTCAGAGGCCAGTGAGTCCTGCATCGCCACCTTGTGGAATGTTTCTATGGTGTGGGAGTGGAGGAGCATGCCAAGCCCCAGGGGCCCTGCTGTGGGAAACAAGCCTGTCAAAGACCATACGGAAACTCTTAGTCTTTTAGACTCAAATTCAGCATTTTATTAAAAACAAGTAGTTTAAAAAGCATACATTGAATCCAAGTTTTAAAAAAAGTCATGTAAAGCATAACATTACGTGGTCCAACATACTTTTATTCCTTGCTTTAAAAGAAGTCCTACAAAAACAAAACAAAGCCAGCACAGTTGTATTACTTGAAAATATCTAAATGAGTAAATGAAATGAATGATATGAAGATGTCATAAAAAGAAAAAAAAACAGCCACAAAATCAAAAGCAGAAAACACATTCAGTTTGCTTTACTCTGGTGTGCAGTTCCTTGTTTCTGAAGATATGTTTTTTCTTTTCTTTTTTTCCTTTTTTTTTTTTTTTTTTTAAACTTCTATGAGACATCCAGAGAGAGAGAGAGACAAATATGGACTTCTTTAAAGTCGAGTTCTCTGATTGGCAGGGAGCTCATCCTGGTCAAGTCCCCACAAGAAGGTACGGAGACGTGTAACTTCCTTTTGAAGCTCAGGGCTTGGGATTGGCTGGGAGAGGTCAAGGCGTGGAGTCTCATTTGGCAGGATAAGAGGGGGGTGATCCAAAAAGCTCTCAAAGATATCTAAAGGATGGGAAGAGGAATAAAAATGAAAAAAAAAAACACTTTTTTTGTCATGACCTTTGCTAGTTTAATTTACTTCTTACCTCCACTCAGCTCTGTGCCAGCTGGAGGAGCCCAGGAACCTGGTGGAGCTCTGGTTGGTCCCAGCTTGTATCGTGTAAGCAGATGATGCAACTGGGAAGGACTTAACAAGGCATGGTCCTCCAGTAAACTGCTCCAGGATGTCTAAAAGATGAGAAGTTATGCTCATTTGCATGTTGAAATTTTTATTGTGGTGGTCTCCTCAAAAAAATTATGTTTTACTGTTTAAAGTAAAAAAAAAAAAATCATGTTGTTCACCGATACGTTTTGAGATGTTTTATCTGAAAAGCTCAGTATTAGCTAATGTCCTCTTAAGAGTCCTTTTCTAAAAGGTCCAATAAGCTCAATTAGGTTAAAAAGAGGACTTCAAAATAGTTATTTATTCTGTTTGAGGTGTGTCACACCAGCAGCTAGCCAGACTTTGTGCAAATTTGTTTTGCTGTTGTCATCAAACAGAAGAGAGAAGGTCTGGGCTACGAACAAAACGATAAGGCACTTCAGGAGCAATGTCTTCAGAGACAGAGGATAACTACCCCCTTCCTCTCTGCTGTGCTTCAGCTCTGCCTCCAAAGTCATACACATAAACAGACAGGCTGTTGACCAACTGTAGGAGTAACTACAGTCTCCTCCTGGCTCTTACTGATAACTTTCTCTGATGCGTGGTGCATTTTTATAAACCAAGCCAGAAGTGCATTATTTTATTCAACATCTGTTTATTGGTGATAATGTTCGCTAATATTCCAGCAGAGGGTAAAAGAAATGCAGCACATGACACGTTTCTTACCTGGATGAGTCGCGTTTTGGGAATACACAAGAAGTTTACTGTGACCGACAGTTTCTTCATGAACTCAGAGGCTATGTCTCCTAAGCCCGCTCCCTGTAGCCAGTCCAGAACCAGATCCAGGTTTGTACGGATTTGGACTGCTCTAGACCATGAGAACAGTTCATCTGGAAAAAGAGAAAGTAGACGAAATGGAGAAGAGAAAGGGGAAAATCTGGATATATTTTTCTATGGAACTGAGGACTTTTATCATCTGACAACTTGTTTTTTTAATAAAAAAAAAATCTAGATACTCTACATAAATATTAGTCTATGATTACCAGTATTGGTTTTAGTTGTACTTCTTTCACAGAACATTTTAGCACTCATCAATTCATGATTGAAAAACTAAACAGGACTGCTTTACGCCACGGCATCTAACCTCTCTCTAGTAAAGTGTTGAGCAAGGAGGTGTTGGTGAAGAAGAAGAGGTAGCCGAAGGTTTGGGAGGTGAGCGGTGGAGACAGACAGGCCTCTTTGGACAGCACCAGCGAGCAGCGATACACTTCCACCAGTCCGGCAACTTTGGGAGGCAGGGCAGACACATCATCCACTTCTCCTTCTCTTTTCTCTTCTCCCTCTGCACTCCGAGCTGCATCCTTTTCTTTCTCCTTCTCCTCACTGGAAAATGGGTTGGTGTCTAGCAGAGCTGGAAGAAGGGAGTATAGGGTCTTTGTGGACAGACAAGATGGGAACTCTGGTTAATAACAACGCAGAATGAGGGGTAGAAAAGGCGCAGTTTAGACTCTGATGAATTTACTGACGGTATAAAAGGTTGAATTTATTAAATTACATTGTTGAAACCTTTTAGCTGTGCTCACATGTGCATTTCTGAAACCAACATGTGAGAAAGCATGCATGTGCGTCCGACCATTTTCTGCAAGACAGTAAATGATTTTTACTGTCAGCATGAAACAATTTACAGTCAAGCTCTTTATTTATATAAGTACGTCCTGGACAGTTCAACGATCCAACAAAGAGCAATGTGACACAAACAACCATGCAAAACTTTGCATGTTTGCAAACATTACCAGCAACTGACAATGACTCTTCAAACTGAGCCACGTGTAGAAGATTTGCAGGTCTGTTGCACCATCAAAAAAAGCTTGTGTGGTACAAGAATTTGAAATGAAAGTTTCTTGGACTGCAGTAGTGCTATTGTTCACTCAGTCTGAAAGGACTTTTAAATCATGAATCTTCTGGGACATGGACAGTGTAAAAAACATGTAAAACATAGCATCCAGTGAGTGAAGCTTAAGTATTGGGACTAGACCAATGATTACCCATCCTTAGGACTGCAAAGGTTTTACGGATAGGTGAAATTTTGATGCAGGAGATGGATGGATCTGTGCTGGATTATCAAGTCAGGCTCCGGCAAGGTGAAAGAGAGGGAAATGGTATGAGCTGTCATTAGGGATTAGTACAGTTGAGTTTGTTGGGAAGGAGTTCATTGTGTTTGAGAAGGCCACAACCTTTAAGCAGAACAATGCCCCGTCACATGCATCTAAGTACATCACCACTTAGCTGCCAACAAAGGCTTTCAGAATGATAAATGCAGACTTGGCTTCCTTCCTCACCTGACTGTACAACTACTGAGACCTTGTGGGACCTTCCTAATTTAGAGATTTACTGCGAGGAAAGGCAAAGTAAAACATCTGTCTGAACTCACTGGGAGCCTTTGGTGATCATATAAAAAAACTGACAGACTGCATGGGTCAAAAGGTCATGATAGTGTTTGAAAGACAAGGATGGCACTTCTGCTCACTGACTATCTATGAAATGCCAGTAAAGATACTTTTAATTCTGGATTACTTGTTTTAACTAATCAATAAGTGCAGATACCTGTGGAGGGAAACTCCTATTGTCATGTAGTTGCCCAATAATTTTACTCTTGAAACATTTATGTTTGAATTTTTTTGTATTTGTTTAATACTCAAGCTGAGTCAGAGTTCAGTTTATCTGAATATTGACCATTTAACACATAGGGAAATAATTATGAGTGATGGTGAGATATTCTAAGATTGAGAAACCATGTTATAACTTAAGAAATGCATTTTGCTGCTGTAAGTGTTACTGAAAGTGGCGTTTACTTTCTATTAAACCCGGGCATGTGACTTGACACATAAGACACTTAAAAGTATGTTGATTTTTTTTCATCCCAACTTTCAAAACAGGACAAAGTAATTATTTTTATGTGTGTATTTTTCAGTTCACTGACCTTAGTGAGGTGATACACACACTGCTGGAAAGTGTGCATTATGACATCATCCAGCTGTGCCAGAGCTTCTGAACAGGTGTCCATGTCAGCTGTCAGAACTGGATCCCCAGGAGCTTCCAAGAAACAAGTGGGAAGATCAAAGATTCACCAGCGACTTTCATTTATGGGCTGTAAAGCTATTTAAGTGAGTCGTTTCTGCTCTTATAAAATCTCTCTCACCTTCAAATTCCCACTCTTTCTCCATGGTTTCAACTTTGACCTGGAAGAAGTTCAGGAGCTCTGTGGCATTTGACATCCAGAACATGAGGGGCCGCAGGTCAGATGACAGTTTCTGAACGTTGGGTGGGCTTATCTCCCCTTCTGGGTCTGTCGAACTGCACCAAACAGTTATGCAATTCTAAAGTTATGTTATTATGAACATTTTCCTTTTAATGGATGAGAAGAGAAACACTATACTGGGGTTAAAAATAGACTGAGTTGTTATTATCAACTACATTTGAGCTTAAAAAAACATATCACTTTCTTACAAGGGTTTCATCATACCACAAAAATGTCCCAAAGACATAATAAGAGCACAAGCACAAATGTGTCATGAATCACTCTACAGGAGATCTTTCAACAGAGGAAACATTAACAGAGGAAACATTACATCGAACAAAAATCGTCTTACTTTTGCGTGGGATGCTTATCCCCGAATTCCTTAATGTTATCCTGTGAAAAGAGTTGGAAGCAGAAGAGAGGAGACACATCTCAGTGTGGGGGTGGAGGAGGGGGAAGTGCAGTCTCACCCTGCAGCCAGAACAATTACCACACATTTTCCAGCAGGAGGGAAGTGACATCAGCGCATCCTCGCTCCTGTTCACAACCCAGCAGGCCACAACGAAGGGCATATGTCTGTCTGCTGGTTTTTCTGTCTGACTGAATGTGGTAATCTCTCTCTGCCTACCTGATGTTTTTATGCCAAGCTTGTTTAATTGTGGTCAGGGTCACGAAATACTATCCTAAAACAGTTCATTTTTTCCATATATGAGCTATAACTGGATCTTTGGGAGATGCTATAAACTTATAGAAATATCTTATCTTATTTGATATCCAAGAACAGTAGCAACATGGCTCTTTGAATGGCCCGCTGTGTATCTGTCTTTCACTTTGGTTCAAACTGTCTCAATATCAGTTGCATGCATTTTGTTGACATTTGTTTGAGATAAACAATATTTGGTACCCTACTGACTTTGATGGTCCCCTGATTTTTCCTATAGCCCCACCACTGCTAGGTCAAAGTTTAAAGTTGTCCAATACTTTACAAAATAAACCTCAATCTCATCAACATCAATGGTACTTGAGCTGTTGAACAAAGAAAATACAGAAATCATGACTGCAGTACCTTTTGAGGTGGCATAATAACTTGTCCAGATGAATCTACACAGCTGGGTTTGTTGCTGTTTCAACTCCAAGCTTTATTACATATGTTAAAGTAAACTTAATTATCAGTTCTAATATACAGAATATAAATCAGATTGAAATTACTTCTGTCTCTAATCAGTTGTGATGCAACTCACATCCAAAACAGAAGTAGCAATAAAAATACAACATCAAAAACTGAACTAAAACTATTTATAATGAAGACATCAAGATGAAGCTATAATTTTAAAATTCTTTGACTTACCCAAACAATTTCTTTAATTAGATTGGCTGATTTGAGTAATATCTGTGGCGTGAGAGCAGGATCCAGGTGCTTAGCGGCGTGATCGATCATCACTGACAGGAGATAGGCAGGAGCTAAAGGTCCGCCACCAGAGTCTGGAGAGGAATTTTTCGAGATTATCTCCTAAAAGAAGAAAAACATTATGAAAATCATCATTTCTCAACAATATAGCTATATCCAGCTGTTAAAGTTAATTCACTTCCACTTTCTCCTCGTCTCACCTGTAACAAGGCATCTGCATGACGAGGATGGAACTTCAAAACTGCCTCGGTGGACCCCAGGTACTGCCTTAGTGCCTCCTGTCTGTCCACCAAGCCTGAAGGGCAGCAGGTGATGGAGGCATCACCCTGCCACGGGAGGGTCAGGGCGAGTGGTGGCGCTGGAGTCACACGAGGATCACGGTACAAGAACAGGAAGTGATTCCCGAGACCAATCACATCACCAGGCTTTAGGACCGTCTCCCTGTACAGGGCCGCTCCATTATGAGTAACTGCACCTCCTCTGAAGGGACGCATCAGAGCTGGGATTGAACAGACAGAAATCTGAAGTAAATTAAATGAAGCCCTGCAACAATGATTGTGTTTTTGGTTTTAAAGTCTGATTTAATCCAGGGTTTTCGTTGTTTTTTGTTTGTTTGTTTGTTTTTTTCTTTTGCACCTTGTCCAGTGGGCGTCTCTGGAACAGCAGAGTCTCTCCTGACCAACAAGTGCCTTGCCAAAAGGTCTGGAGCAGACAGGAATGTGTCCACTTTGAGAGGCCTCTTCCCCTTCCTCTCTCTTTCTCTGTCCTTCTCTCTCTCCCTCACTGTGGGTTTTCTCCCAAACACATGCATATGTCCCGTCATGATGTACAACACAAAATCCTAAACAAAACACACAGTAGAAACTCAGGGAGGTCTGTTATCTCTCAAGTGCAATGGTTTATATCAAACTTCTAGAGAAGCAGATAAAGGCTGAAGTGTGTCACAGTTTGTCACAATGGAGACCTGTATGAGGTCATTGTGTAAAACTTAGTGATGTGTACACAGGGGTTTTGTGTACTGGATGGATAACTTGCAGAGGCATTGTATTCTTCAGAAGCTGTTTTGTGTTGGATGGTGAATGGGAGAAGCTTGTACAGGGATGGAAATCCTGATGGCATGCAGTGATTACAGGCATGCAGGTATGATGTCATATAAGGGGTGTGTGTGCGCATGTTACTCTGCACAACTCTAATACACCTCGTTATACATATGAGCGCATCAGAGCACGTTGCCCTGAGAGAATACGTGCATGTCGGTGTGTGTTCATGTGTTTATGTAAAGTGTCTGTTTTGGGTGTTGTTTGTCAGCATTTGCAGGTATGACATCATCTGTCAGCATGTCTCACCTTGCTCTGATCGTAACCCTGCAGCAACAGGAAGTAGGGCCGGTCCGTGGGTGGAAGGATCAGGCTTTGTGACATCACTTCCAGGTCACAGCTA
This sequence comes from Zenarchopterus dispar, assembly GCA_028564865.1. Lineage (NCBI taxonomy): Eukaryota > Metazoa > Chordata > Actinopteri > Beloniformes > Zenarchopteridae > Zenarchopterus > Zenarchopterus dispar. The sequence goes on from JAOWBL010000008.1 coordinate 12,215,308, forward strand.
GAGTAATCCTTCTCATCCTCTGTTGGCTGATTCGTCCATCCAACCTTGGCTTCAGCCTTTGATGCTCTGACCTGGAGAAAGGGTTAAAGGCATTAAGGTTAGGCTTAATAGTCCTCTAGTGTGAAACTGATCATCTTTAGAGAAAACAGACCAGCAAGAATAAAGATGAAGTATTTTTAAGTAAAAAGATTTACAAACATACATTTCAGAAAATATAAAAAAAAAACAAACATAAAATGTAACATGACAGAATGAATATTTTACAAAAGATTTCATAAACTGAAAAGAAAACACAAAACTATGCATAGGGAAAGAAATTACACAGCATTTGACAAAATATAACAAGCACACAAATTTTATTCTTTTGGAAATACTGAAGCATTTTTTTCCAAAGCTCTGTTCTTTTGAAACAATCAGTGAATGACATGTTTCTGATTTGTTCTATTTGTGAAACTTTGTCATATTTTTTTCTCTTCCGTTGTTTTCTGAAGAGGTGCTCTGTGAAATGTGTGTGTGTGTTTTTTTTAAACACATTGTGCTTCCTGTTATGATGTTGTGCTTCCTGAAAAGTTGTGTTTACTGTTTTGTTGTCAAGTTATCTGAAATGTCATCTTGTTTTTTCAAATTTCCCATGTTTTTGTTGTCATGTTTTTGACATTGTCCTGTTTTGTCTGATGTTGCATGATGAAGTCATACAACATTCACGGTATCGGCCTCTTTACCTCCCCTGGCTGTGGGTTGATCATGCTCACGATGTTCTTCCTGTCCTGCATCCCTCCAATGTTGTTAGGACGCTTGCCCGAACCCTGGGGATCATTGCCCACATGGTTGCCTTGGCGACGGCGCAGACTCAGGTTCATGTCACTGATGCTCCTCCGGAGTTCTGTGTTCCTTCCACGGTGACCACGCTCTGTCTCCTCCGGTCCACCGCCAGATGACATCCTGGCCCGCCTCCAGCGCACACCTGTTTCCCAGACATCAACAGTGTCAATCAGTTTCACCCTGTGTCATGTATGAAGAGCCTGATTTTTCCTTTTTCACGTTATGATACCTTTCTGTAATTTTCACACATACCTTGGTAGTTTTCCCCCTCCCTCTCACGCTCCTTCTCCCTTTCTCTTTCCTCTCTCTCATAGTCTTCCTTCCGTTGGATTTCAAAGCGGCGCTCAAATCCATCTTTAGGCCGCCACATGTCCACTAACAACAAAGGACATTCCCATGGGGCCACGTATCTCCTGCACTCTGTCTCCCATTTGATGGCTCCATCTGGCTGCTGGACGGGCTTTCCAATGACATCACACAACAGGAAGTCCTCAGGGCTGTGTTTCTGGAGAACTACATGGTAATGGAGAAAAAGGAGAGGAGGACAAAAAGAGGGAGGGTAATTATTTTACCATCACACTGCTGTTCATGAAGATATGAAGCAATTCCTAATTTATTACAGATTTTTGGATGGATGGATGGATGGATGGATGGATGGATGGATGGATGGATGGATGGATGGATGGATGGATGGATGGAT
>JAOWBL010000008.1:12216929-12239009 GCA_028564865.1 Zenarchopterus dispar
ATGGATGGATGGATGGATGGATGGATGGATGGATGGATGGATGGATGGATGGATGGATGGATGGATGGATGGATTGCACTATACCTGCATCTTCTGTCTCCTCTCGCTCTCTTTCAGTGTAGCGAGTGATGACCTGGGCGATGAGCTGCCTGGCTGTGGAGTGAATGTTGGCCAGCAGGGAGCGATAGTTGGCTCCACTGGAGAGAGCATCCCCATAGATCTTGATCAGGCCAGGGGCAGAAGAAGAGCCTGGGGGCAAGTAGTGGTGGGAGGAGGGGGCAGCCGAATGAGCCCACACCTCTCTCTCCCTTTCCCCTATAGCCCGGTCCCTGTCACTGTTAGAGCGCCCCCGGAGGAAGAGATGGGAAAGGCGCTTTGTGCGAGACTGGGAGCCAGCGGGCTTCGGCCTGAGGAAGGCCGGGGAAGGAGACGGGGATGGGGAAGGGGAAGCCAGCGAGGGGGTGGAGTTAGAAAGGGAAGAGGAAGGAGCAGAGGTGGCCTCGTGAAGCGAGGCCGCGTCAGAGCTGGTAGTTGACCTGGGATCGGCAGAGGGGGGAGTAAGAGGGGGACAGATGGAGGGGAGAGGAAGGAGAGAGGAAGGGACAAGTCAGCTGTGAATTATGAATGACAAACAACAACCACTAAAATAAAACAAGGGAAGCCAAAAGGCTTGAAAGGAAACCGATGACAGCGGAAGTAAGATAAGATGGCACCAATACACTATTTTAGAATTTAACAACACTTTTCAGGTACTGATTATACATATTGGTAATGTCCCATATAAATAACATATCTAAGATGGAAAAACTTCGGGGAAACTCACTTGACAGAGATGGCACTGGGCCAGCGACCTCCTAGTTTGGCAAAGTGTTTCCTGGGGGAGTTGATCCACAAACCTACTGGGAAATGAAGCTTTCTAAAGCGAGGACTGCCAGACCCCTCCATCTGACCAAGAAAGATTCAGATATGAAGCAAAATATTACTTTTTACCAATTCATCAGTCTGCCATATTTCAGGATGCATCCGTGTTTGCTTTCTTCTAGTCTAAATCAAAGCTGTATGTGTGTCATCAGTGCAGGGTTTTAAACAATATAACAATAGGATGATCTCAACATCAAAAAATATCAACAGGATACCTACACTCAGGTCCAGCTGTTGCAGTTATGGGGAAATTCCAACTCCAAAGGTCACTGCCTGTCCATGACTCAGTGATACTTCTACTTACAAATTCTGGTTTTACTTTATCTAGCAAATAAAATATAGCAATCAGAACTTGAGGATTAAGGGTAATGAATGCTTCTTTGTGGAAAACTACTGCCTCTTTAAAGCATAATCTCTGACAGGTCACATCTTGACATGAGAGTACACACCTAAATATTGTTCTTGTCATTCAAGGCAGAGAAGATGGCTACTTCTAATTAACTTAATTTTCTTGATGATGGTGTTTTCGATAGCTCAAAAAATGGCACAGGCAATAGAGTCACATGCTTTAAATTGTTAAGTTTTAAGCAAACTTACCCACTGTTGCTTCTGGCCCTTGTAAAGGTTGTTTTGAATCTCCTTCGCCACCTAAATGTCAATATCCAGCTCAAAGCAATCTTCTAACGATACGCATTTCCTTCTCCTTGTGATGAAAATCCATTTCTTAAAGCCTCAAGTTTGCACTTGCTCAAATGCATTTTATAGTTCTAATAATCCATTATTTTTAATCGCCTCTTTCCGAGAAAGCACTTTTGTCAAGTTTTTCTTTTTAAGTGGAAAAGATCTGCTGCTTCCCTCTCTCTGGCTCCCAGTCTCTGTGGGTCTATAGATAGAGTAACGGGCCCATTGTTCCAAGTGACAGAATTTCCTTCCTTTGCTTTGGACAACACCTATATCCTGACTGAGTGAGAAAGAGTAGAAGAGATTGGTAGAAAGTCAGGATAGGGTAAATTTACACACACATTTAGGCGCCTAGCACATTTTTGGGACTTTTATTTACATTCAGGGCGATTTCAGTATCTGTCTCATGGTTTGTTTGCATCAAACAGAAATTAGTTGTGTTTTTGTTCTTTCGTATAAAGGTTCTGTGACACTAAACAGACTTAGGGTCTGAATCGATTCTGAAAAACGTCATATTTTATAATATGCAGTTTAAATCCAGCACAGAATTGTGATGCGAGTATTTTAAATGCTGCGTAACAAAACATGCTGAAAAGGAGCTGATGTGAAGTTTTGTTGGAAAGATGACGAAGGAAACAAACAGTGAGGCAGGAAACTTGGTGTAGACACCTGTGATCTTTGACCTGATCTTCAACAGGAAGATGCTGATGGAAAGAGAAAGGACACTGTCCCCATGCCCCAGTTTATGGCTCCTCGCTGGCCCAAATCCACATTAAACTGATTTTGTCACAACAGACAATTAGAGTTTGTCACATTTGATAACTGTAGACTGCATGTGATAGAAACAAGACTTAAGCTTTCTCACTGGAATGATTTAAGTCTTTCTTTTGAAATACTTTAAATCCAAAGAGGCTTCAGATATTTTGCTATTGGGTAAAACCTGTATAATACATTTCATTGTGTCTACAACATGCAGTGACAATAAAGGCATTCTGTTCTATTGTCTGCTCAGTGTGAGTGTGGAGAGGATGCAGGTGGTCAGTAGAGAATGGGTTATGGGTTATGTTGCAGAAAGTCAACACAGCATGAGCAACACCTAAGGATTTCTATTTGATATTGTAAATGAATCTTGAGACAAAATGCCACTGTGTAGTTCATAAAGTGAGGCAATGATGGCAGGCAGGATAAGTATTGTATATATCCACTTAATTCTCTGTGATGTGCACCATCTTCAGGAGGTATTATTTATCCTCCTAGAATAGGTGAGCTAAAAAATAATAATAATAAAAACCCTACTCATTCTGTGCCTTTTGTTGATATCATGGTACTGATTATTTCCTGAAATCATGTAAGAGAGGTTGAGTGACAATATGTGAATAATAAAATCCAAGTATGGGTTAACTAGACATGGCAATCTGGTCAGGTCACTGTTTAAGACACACAGTGTTCATCCCATGCGGGAAAGCCAACTAAAATACAATAAATAAATAAAAAAATAAATGAAACAATCAGGATAGAAATTATGAATGTACTCACTTGCTGACTAACATCCGGCTGCAGCCTCACTGATGTACTTTCAGGATCAACAAGCTTTTAATGTGAATCAGTCCATTTCAAGGGGAGCTGACACAGAGGCCACAAATAAAACACTATATCTTACACTTTTAACCTATTCCGCTTTTTTGTAAGCAAAACCTATAAGCCATGTTGTAGCTACCATCAAATGTCATGTTTCTCTGGCTCTAGTCTCAGGAGGATGCTGATCATCCGATTTAAAAAGTGCAAACATGGGATCAATATTATTGCAGCTTAAATCAAACGGTGACTGTTTCAGCAAGGAATTGAACAAACATTCATTGCTGTTTATTTATTAAAATAAACAAGCACACAAATAAATAAATAAACACTTGTTGGGAAGAAAAATACTGCTAACATAACACAACTAAATATAACTAGATTTAAATCTCTAAAAGCGTGGCTTTTTTTTACCCACAAGCCTTTGCGCGGTTTTGAAGGAGGACATATTTCGAGGACGCAGCTAACAGCACTTCAAGGTTAGCTGACGGTAACTCATGAATTTAATGTGTTTTGTGACGTGTAGAGCCTTTCGTTTTTGTCTGCTTTATTATTTAAGCCACAGAAACGTCAATAAACATGGGTTGTTGTCAGTGTGTGAACTCTTGAGCAGTGTAACCCTATGACGGTTCGCTGAAGCTATGCTAACTAGCACCGATCCAGCTCTTATTTCTATCAAGAGTTTAATCGCCTTTAACGTCTAATTTAAAAAAGAAATGTATTCATATATATACTGTAAAAGTTAGAAATAACTGGCAGTACATGTGTAAACAAAGTTGGGCCGAATCTAAAAAGTTAAAGTTTCGTATCATCCAGCTAACCTTGACAGTCATGTATTTTTGATGTTTTAGCAGTTGTCTTTAACTTTTTTTACATCTCACTTTCAGCTCATCGTTTTTAAATAAGACTCCGTTTGTCTTTCAGCATATTTTATACGGCTTACTGAAGCACACAACTATGGCTGAGACTATTGACGCCAAGATCAAGAACTACAGGACGGCTCCCTTTGACGCCCGGTTCCCAAACACAAACCAGACCCGCAACTGTTTCCAGAACTACCTGGGTGAGGACACGGATCAGTTTAATGCACAACATAAGTCATCTGTTTTTATTTGGAAAGTTGATGAGAAATGTCACTCTGCCTGAGTACCAGTCAGAAGTTGGGGCAGAGATGCTCTTCAAAAAATTATGCGGGAAGTGTCCAAAATTTTGACTGAAAAGGTTTAGGCACTATACACATAGTTGTACATTGTGTATAGTTACACTAATAAATAAACTCATATTTTGGTGATGGTTGAATTAATAAAATTATAGTTCAAGTTTGTAGTCATTTGTAGCAGTCTGTGGATATATATAAAGTTCAAAATGTGTACCTAGTTTGACTTTTTCTTTTAAAAAGATTACCACATTGGAACAATACTTTTTTTTTTTTAGATTATTTCAAAATATATTTTTAGGGTTATAATTCTGGTAGCTGAATTTTAAAAAATACTTGAGTAAATGGGTATTTTACTACTAGTCACAAGCTTAAATAATTAGTTGAGCTGTGAGTTCTCCTGGTACAGGGCTTATATCTTCTGCAGTCTTTGAACTTTGTGCCAAAACTTAATTTTGAAACTTTTTATGTGCTCCAGACTTTCACAGGTGCAACAAGGCTCTGTCAGCCAAAGACCAGGATGTATCCCCCTGTGAGTGGTACCAGAGGGTTTATAAGAGCCTCTGCCCTATGAGCTGGGTAAGTTTTAGTATTACAGCTCTGATACCAGCCAACTCATACTTTGTATTCATAAAGTTTCCTGGAAAGCTGTTTGCAGTGTATTACTTTTAGAGCTCTGAGATTCTTTGACAGATAGGTACACTCTACTTTGTGTGTTCCCATTCTATTATATATTTATTGTTATGCTCCTAAACTGTCAACTATAACATTTGTCTTTAAGAAAAATATTAACGCAGTCTTTTTACACTTGATATTTCAGAGCTGTTTGCATATGACAGAACATGTATGAGACTATTTTGTCTCACGTTGTTTCCAAAGTCAAGAATAAGCATCCGTGCTCATAATGTTGTGATTATTGATGGTACACTTTAAAACATGTTGTTTTTGTCTCCTGCAGGTGGCTAAATGGGATGAGCAGATAGAGAATGGAAGCTTCCCAGGAAAGATCTAAAATCACTTGCGATCAGTGTTGTAGCTTATCTTTGAATAGTATGCCCAGGACCTTTCCAGAACTATCACCTGGTCTTTGTTATCAATGTTACTTAAACTAAAAATGCGCACATCCTTAACCATATTAAGATAATAAAGTTATTCCTGTCTCTTATAAACCTTTTCTTGGTGTTATTGGCTTAATCAACACATTACTGATTTATTCAAAGGTTGTATAGTAAAGTTTAAGTATTTTGTTGTATTTGTCACTTTTTGTAACAGTCAAATTGATCTTAATTCACACAGCATACCTCCGGGGCTTTGGCTAAAGTCATTGTTGTTAGTTTTTAATTTACTGTGTATGTTTGGGTCAGATGTTACAAAAAAAATTTATCAGTGGCTGGCACTCCTGTGTTTTAGATCAATACAACATTGCATGACAAAGTTTATTGGGCAACTTAGTCCAATAATGGGCTTGCATATGAGACTTTGTAATTATGCATTTTTGTCTCCTATTGCCATCATCTGAAAACCAATTAAATTTAAATTCTATGAAATAAGAATTTTCCAGGGTTTATTTCTTTTAATCTGTGCAACCTGCACAATTTTTATCTTTATTAATGTATGTGTGTGTGTTACCTTTGGTCATTATGCTGACTTTAGGATTACCCGCCATATAACCATCAGCATGCTGTGGATTTACACTAGCTTGATGGTCTGTGTCAGGTCCATTAACTCAGTGCTTTGGGTAGGTTTCATCCCCTCAGCTGGTGTAATGACACGACCTGCGTTTAAAGTGTAATTCCACATTTAACCGCAGGGTGTCAGTATTGGATAAATACAATAAAGTCGCGTCCCCAGAAGATGGTTGTGAAGTACATTGGTCAAACTCAGAGCCCACCGGCCTAATTCAGCCCGCCAGCTCGTTTTATATGATATGGGAGACCCTGTAGAAAAAAAGTTATACTATAATTACAATACAATTACGTACCGCTTCACAGAAGGGTAGTAACCATAAACTACATGTCCAATGTTTGCGGCTCATGTTTTCTATGCAATGATGGAATGAGACCACTAGATGGCAGTATATCAACACCAGACTATCCATTTTCTGCACCCACTCCAATCCCACTCAGCATCACAAGGGTGTGCTGGAGGCTATCCATTAGACTGTATACAGAGAACTGAAGAATATTATTACATATAAACAGATCATGCATACAGCTCACCTAGCCATATTTTAACAGTGTGAAAGCAGATCTGATGTCAGTGAGGATCTGGGTGTGAGTAAAAGGAAATAACCTACATGTGGTGGAGAGAACTATGGATGATGCACCTGCGCTGTGTGTCAGGAGCTGGTGTAATTGCACTAATGAAAGGAAAAAAAATACAAATAAGTAACTGCCACACATGATAGCTTATCATCCCATTATTCACAAAGAAGCTCTGGAACTGGTAAACATGAGCATATTCACAAAAACTGCACATTTCTTTTGGACCTGTTCTGAATGACTGTCAGTTTCAACTATTTTTAATGGAAGTAGAAACAGAACATACAGTTGTGTTTTGACATACAGAAGTTAGATGTCTCAGTTGGACCAACATCCTTAAGCAATCTTTGCAGTAAGTTTTACAATAGTTGCAACCTTACCACTACTTTTTCGACTCAAAAGTTTAGATCTAAAAAATTTAAATCTAAAATTAAAAATTGATATAGGTGAGGTTCTAGCCAGAGGGTACCCTGAAGTTACATTTCTACTAGGCTGTTTGCAATTATTTGTGATTTTATCATCAAAATAGCATATCATACCTCATCGTATGGTGTTTGGCACTCTTCTGTTGGGGTATAAAAACCAGCAGCGGTTTATAAAGGATGTCTTTTCCATGAGACGTAGAGATAAACATGAGACGTACAGTCATAAAGTCTTTTCTCAAAAGTTCAACTTCTTATCAAGAAGGAATAATTCAGTGTACTGAATGTCCACTACTGTTGCTCTTCACAATCTTTCTTGGTTTTGCTGACTGGAAAGTACAACCATCCTGCCAACATACCTGGCAGCATGTCTAAACTCTACTGCACCGACCCAAACTGAGCTCTCCTGCTACATTTAACACATTACTCAGGTTTTGTTTTAATTCTTATGACTTCAGTATTGTAAGTATATTGAAGACACATTCACTTGGGTATGGTAGTTGGTTTTATGTTGGTTGAAGAGATGAATAGATCTTCAAAATAAGTTTGATGTATATATATATATATATATATATATATATGTTTTAATGAAATGTTTTCAGGAAATGAATGTTAAGTCTTGTAATGTCCAATCAAGTGACAACGTTAACAGAGCTTTTATCACTTCCTTTGATTTCTCTCTTCCTGTGTTTCTAGGTTTGCTTTTCTTTTTATTCATCACATAACTTAGTTTTCTCAGTCTGGACAAGTAATGCTGTAGTTTTTTTTATTTTCAAGATCCATTTGCGATGTTGGGATAGACGGTAGTTTCAAGATAAAATTATATTTGTACTTTTTTTTTTTTTTTTCAGCCACTTAAGGGACAGGAAGCACCAGTGTAGCACATAGTTCCTTTTCCTATGCATGGGAGGGTTCACTTTTTAAGTTTCCAAAGATTTCTTCTGACGTAAAACAGCGTCTAGTCATTCTAGTCATTCTTTTCTGGAAAGAGTTCATTTTAATTTCGATTCTATTTATGTCTGTGTGACTCTTGACCTCTTACTCAGACATAAATTGTTTTCATCTGGATATGACGTGTAATGATGTCATGATTTTTCCACCCTCTTAAAATATTGGCCCAAGTCATATTTTTCTCAAGTTTTTCAATAAGCAAAAACAACTTAACCGAATATAAAAATATGACTTAGACTGTTATTTTTAGAGGGTGATGATATTAAGTCATAGATGTGTTCAAAAGTAGCTACCTGAATATACTTCTAAAATAATTTGTCATTCATGAAATCAGATGCTTTTTTTGTTGTTTTGTTTTACTTTTTTTAAGCTAGCAACATGTTTTAGATGTTGATCAAAGTGAGCAAAAAACAAACAAAATAACACTTGATACACATTTTTTTATTTGATAACCAGATACAGGCACCCTGTAGATATTTATGTATTTGAGATTGTTGCTGCTGTACTTTAGTGCTGACATGAAACTGGTGTTTACAATAACTGTACTTAGTATGTACTCCAAGTCATTAACAACAAAACAAAACAAAACAAAAAACTTGGCTGGAATCCACAGAAGTAGACAAATACTCTTCTCTTTAAAGCTTTTAGATGTTTACATAGTTCAAGTGGTATATGATCACCTCAAGGTCTAGGAAATGTACTTCAGGTGGTCATATTTTGTGTTTTGGGGGTTTAATTCTCATCCTGAGTATAAGCCTTTTTGTGCATGTAAATATCCAAAAAGTTATAAAGCTCAATATCCATATCAAAGATGGTTTCTGTCTTTCAAAGAAAATGCTGTTTCTGAGCTTCTGAGCACTGCGCCGAGTAGCAGTCTGGGAGGTAGATGGATCAGTCACTTGAAAGTTTTCTTTTTGAAGTGCAAGCCTTCTGGGTATTTTTTTTCTGCATACTGTCGATTGTGCAACTGCTTGCATTCTTTATGTTGTGTGCTACGTTCTGGTAAAATGGGTGCACAGTAGAAGTATAGGATGAGGTTCTGAAAACTGCGAGTGTTTAGGTTTCTTGTCCTCAGCTTCATATCGATATATCTAAGTTTTCACTTTACCCAATAAACAGAAAATAACTGTTTTATGTAAATTATATATATATAACTTACCTTTTGCAAGTTTTCAGACCCCTCTAGCAATTTTATTTTTTTAAATCTGCTAGTGACATTTTTTCAGGTGTTTTTTAAGACTTTTGAAGTTTCTAACTTGAAGCTTCATATGTGTGTGTAAATATATATATATATATATGTGTATACACACACACACACACACACACACACACACACACACACACACACATCTCTCTCTCTCTCTCTCTCTCTATATATATATATATATATATATATGTGTGTGTGTGTGTGTGTGTGTATCTACATATATCTATATCTATATCTATCTATATATATATATATACATATTTATATATATATACATATTTATATATATTTATATATATAAAGGAAAGCATGGTGGCTTAGTGGTCAGCATTGTTGCCTCACAGCAAGAAGGTTCCTGGTTCGACTCCCAGCCAGGAGTCTTTCTGGGTGGAGTTTGCATGTTCTCCCTGTGCTTGAGTGGGTTTTTCTCCGGGTACTCCGGTTTGGACTGTGGGAGGAAAACCGGAGTACCCGGAGAAAAACCCACACAAGCTCAAGGAGAACATGAAAACTCCACACAGAAAGACTCCTGCTGGGCCCGGAAGTCAAACCAGGAGCCTCCTTGCTGTGAGGCAACAGTACCACTTCTAGCCACTAAGCCACCGTGCTGCTAGCAGCATTTCAAAAAATACAATTGTTAGAGGGGTCTGAAAACTTACTTAAGTTGGCAACACTGACGCTCACAAGCTACACCTGCTACTCTAGGTTGAAGGTTACACTTTCTCCCCGTCTGACATAAAGAACCCTCCATTTGTGTAGAGGTCCACACATTTATGGGAACTTCTTAAACAGAGTTGAGAAGTATTTTCTGAAGAAATTTTTAATTTTTGTTGAAGAAAGAATGGCAAGTGTTGAAAGTAGCCAAAAATGGCTACTTTAATAAGTCAATAGTTTAGAATACATTTTGGTTTATAAATTGATTTAATTTCTTTTTCAACTTCATTTGTGTATTTGTTCTTTGATTTCATTTCAGAGTACAATGAGATGTTAAACTGCATAAATTTCAAGAAAAAGCTGGAAAAAATGGGTTGTTCTGAAACGTTTTACCGATAGAGACCACCGGCTTGTGTAAGGTTCAGTGAGTGTGCAGCCTGTTGGCCCATAGCTAACACAACATCCACTCGGTTAGTCCACTACCATCATGTCTCAAGGAAGCGCGCATGACTCACGCAGAAATCATTTCTCACAACAGACTAGCTCTTACAAATAATACTACTTCACGGTCACCACCCTCTGATTCATTCATCTTCACGTTTCCGATTTCAGTGGTCTTGGACATTTACGGTGTTTTACGTTGAGATTTATAGGTGGAACAGTTCCAAACACTTCTAGCATCCGTCACTAATGATCTGCACGGTTTCCAGGTTGACCTGCCGTCGCTTGACCCACACTCTACTGTTGTTTCACCAGCTAACCTTTCGTCACTTCCTCTTAAGTCTGCCACATCTTTAAAGGACCTATCAGCCTAATGTGCAGATGTTCAAGAATCCTGGCCCCCCAGCTCTTAGATCTGGTTTTGCCCAGTAGCCTCCAGAGTTTTCTGCTTTGTTTCCTGGTCTTGAAGAGATACCTGCCTCACCACTTCATCATGCTCTCACTGGGGTCTTCTTTTTATCCCTCATCCTGGCTGCTTTGCTACCCGGCCTCCAGGACGTCCCCCTGAGAGGCCTCGCCTCAATTTTATGACTCAGTTATAATTTATTTTTGTGCCCTTTCCTTTTCTCTCCCATGAGAGGTCCTGATTGTTTGTTTTCCATGTCCCAGCTTGCTACTGAGCTGTTGCATGTTTCATATTAGCACACTTTTATTTACGTTCAAATTCCTTCAGATGTATCTAAACCTCCAGAAAAGGATTTCACTTTTAAAAAATGTGAAAAAAATGCATTAAAAAAGGAAAAAAAAATCCTCTCAAACTTACAATGCTGTGCAAAAATCATAGACATCCCAATTTTTTTTAAGCTTTTATGACAACCATATCAGGGTTGACCCATATAGTTTTTTTCTGGCTGTTGCTGATTATTGAAGCAGCATAAAAGGAATTTTGTCATTTTCAGCTCAGAGGGTCCACCTGTTGGCATAAAGGTTTTTATAAAAAGGGCTTTTTTATGACACTATCCAAAATTTACTCTCTTGAACTGCCACTTTGGCTTTTGTTTCCATCATTACTTTCTTGACACTCTGGTCATTTTTGTCATGATGTCCGTTGAAGCTCAGCGGACTAGTTCCCCTGTTGTTGATGTGCGACATAGTGTTTTTACCATTAGAGGAGATTGTGAGAATTAGATGATACCTCCTAATTAGTAATGCAATGTTACTTCCATCCATCCATCCATCCATCCATCCATCCATCCATCCATCCATCCATCATCTATACCCTCTTATTTCTATTTAGGGTCACGGGAATCTGCTGGAGCTCATCCCAGCTATTGTTGGGCAAAAGGCAGGGTTACACCCAGAACAGATTAGGAAATATCCTTCAAGCAAAACTAAAGTGTTCAATCTTTTAACATTAAAAAAAAAACCTCCTGTGATGGACTGGTGACCTGTAGGATGTGTGGATAAACTTCTGTGTGCTGCTTTAAAAAAAAAAGACCAGTAATCTTCAATCAATGAATCAACCAACTGATGAATGAGTCTACCTGTAGTATTATCAGTGTTTTGTTTTGTTTTTTAAAGACTAAAATATAACAGTGGATGGGTGCCTATACTTTTGCTCGTACTATACCTCTCTTTTCCATTTCTAGAGAACTTATTAAACTCTGTAATGAGCTTTATGTGGCCGCGAAGATTACACGGGGTGGGGGGCACCCCTTTTGTTTAGCACCCACTGAGCCGGTCTTGTGATTCCTGCGTGACCAGGCTTTGTATGTGACCCCTGGGGGCGCAGCCTTTGTTGTCGCGGCCCCGGTGGGCGGCGGAGGGACCACCAGCGGTCGCACAGAGGCTCCCTTTGAGCGGCTGCGCTCCGCTCCGCACGCTCGCCGCGGCACGTCCTCCTCCCCGCATCTGAACGGAAACGCGTCTGCACCGCTACCTCACACGTTACGACATTAAAATGACTACTGCGTGGGGGAGTTTTAGGCAGCAGGATGCTCTCATTTAAATATGAGTAAGAGGCATCAACGTGCAGGTCAGCGTGTCCTCCCCACTTTAAAAACTCCCCCGATAGGAAGGCGAGTTCACTTTTTCTTGTCAGAGCAGACCGACGTCCACAAGACTAGTTCATTGGATTTAAAGGCTGAATTTCCACATAAGGGTAAACAAACTTTTATACTTCGCATAATAATATTAACACGGAGGAATAATTGTGTTATTACAGTTATTAGTGCTAAAAATCACCTGCTCTTAAAGCGTCCAAATTCCAGTGTCAGCAACTTTTGAAGCATCACCTGTAGCTTCATATACTTTAAAACCACTGAGGTCTCAACTCATTTCTTAGCAAAAGAGGGAAAAAAAAGCAAGTTGTAGCTTGTGATCTGAGGAGTTAAAAGTGTGGCAGGTTTTATAATTTGATCATTGAGGAAGGGTAAGAGGAGGAGGCTGAACAAAAAGAAAAGGGAGGGGTTTAGTCAAGCCTGGTTTTGACTGAAAACTCTTGACTTCAGAGCTGAGAAGGGCCTCAGCTGTTTGAGCCACAAACAGCTCTCCAGCATCCAGTCCATTAGGTGTGTGGTTGTAGCACTGGTGGTATAAAATTATTAGGCATGATGATAATTTTCTTTGCAAGCCGCAGAAAGCATTTGAGCATTTAAACGCTTTTAGTATTTGCTCAGGGAAAAGCAAAGCTGCTGTAAATGTTGTCATTGTTTCAGTATCGTGTTTACCTAATTTCAGGTTTTCCTGCTGACTGCTGACGGTGGACAGAAGCGTGTGCTAAGGCAATTAGAGACATCCGAGTCTGAGCAGCTTCAGCGTGATCTCCAGTATCCCAGTATTGTTCCTCTGTTCACCTCCCACCAAGCAGCAAAGATCCAAGATGCAGCAGCTGGAGGATGACAAGGTAAATAAAAGCAGCTCCTTACATATACTCTAGCAGGACTTACACCATCATTTCAAATTAAGTTTCCTTTTCCTTAAATTAAAGCGATTTCCACTTTTTTGGACATCATTAGTTGTGAAGATGTTTGAAACAGATCCGAAGTTTGTACATTCGGTATTTTTCCATTCTGGCACGATCAGGGTTTCCGGATGAGAGCTGGGCACTTCAGGACATGACTAAATGAGTAAGATTGCGAGACAGGACCGTTGAGTGGCAAGTTTGTACTTGTGTGAGTTCGAGCTTCCTGCCTTCAATGGCATGCTCCGTAGAGGGCTGGGCCGAGCGATGTGCAGCAGTGTAAGGCATGCTCGTAAAAATAAGAAAAAATACCATTGTTTTAGTTCAAATTGGGCTGTATACCAAAATATGTCTGTCATAAAAGTCGATATATGTCCGGCTGGTACGACTGAAGCTGCTTCTTTCCAAACCTTTGCTGTGGTTTGTCTTTTGTAAGAAGTCGCTTCAGTTGCATTCTTGTTACCCAAGGCTGTTACTTCATCTTTAAGGGGGAGAATTATTGCAGGATGACATGAATGGGAGGTTTTAGAAAAGTCAGGTCCACTGTAAGTGCATGTGCTTATCAGTTTTTTCGATTGCATTATTCAGTGAGAGAGGAAACATGAACCAAGAATAAATAGAGGAAGGTTACTGTGAAAGTGAAGGTTTATATCTGAGTTGTGAAATTCGATCATTAAGGTTATTTTGTTACCCTTCTGGAGCTTTCAGTCGTTTTTACGCTGCTCGTGATGATGCTCAGTTTTCACGCCCATATGTTTCAAACACTTCTGAGTGCTATAAGGAATAATGGCGATATGCTGATCACCACTTCTCGTTTTATAATGTTTGACAGTATCATCAGGTGCAGAAACAAACGCGATCCACCGTCTATACTTTATTGCAATGTCACTCGTTGGGAAACGCAGCTACAGATGTTGAGCAACGTGGTGGGCTTGGCCACTCCTTGTATGTACATGTTACATGTCTAAACAGATAAATGCAGTACCATGACTACATGACTGTGCAGTCATATGCCTTCAAACATGTCAATACAAACCCCCAGCCCGCCATGGTGCGATCCTATAAGTCTATAATGTTCCTAAGGCTTCTTACTCACCTGGTTCCCTCCCTTTTTACAGGTGCGGATGTAGAACAAGAGTCTTTTTAAGGCACAATCGTCCTGCTTAAATCTGCAATATGAATTTCTATGCACCCGCAACTACACCCCCCACACACCTTCTGTACTCAACTAGTCTCCTTTATGGAACAGTATTGGGTGCAAAGGAGTTATTTATTAATGTTATAATCATCAAACTTGTTTCTTTATTTTCTCTTATGCTTCTACCTTTGTTCAGCCAGGATGTTGCGTTTCCTCTTCACTAACGCTACCTTACATTCAGAGTTCACCTTAGTACAACAAGGAGCACAATAAATAAATAAAAATAAACCCTTCTATCTCACATCCCTGCCACCGCAGCATATTTCTGTTATTAACGGCGCGATGTTCTTCTCAGAAACACAATGTAATTTCATTATCAGCTGCAACTATGTTGGAGTGTTTTCATTTATCAGAATTGTGTCATTATTTCAAGTCATGCCACAACTTCCTCCTACGTGCTGTTTCAGTCAGAGCCATGTGGCGCTTTATGATAAGTTAAGAGGCTCTCAATAGGAACGGCCGAAAATATTACGCACCAAAATCCTATTAAAATTGCTGTCGTTCTTAATGAAGAACACTGGGTTCTTTGTTTAAATAATAATAATTTCAAAAATGAAAGAGACGGCAAAAAAAAAAAAAAAAAGATCAGGCATTTTGGGCAGTTTAGAAACTGTTTACTAAGCATTTTGTCAGTAATAACATAGTTTCTTGTTGCTTGGGGACTGCTGTAGTTAATCAGTGCAGACATTGATATAAAAAAAAGGGACAGCAGAGGCAGAACTATCTGTAATTGTCTTGATAGGTTTGTTTCAATGTTTTTTTTTTAATTTTTATTTTTTGATTTGAACATGATGTACAAAGCAAAGCACTAATTCCCATCATGAATGTTTCACTGATGCTTAGCTGACTGTTTTGTGTTGAATCAGTTCATAGTAAGTGGATTAGTGAACCTATTAGAACACCAGCATTAGACTTCTCTCCATTACCCAGAACTATGTCCTAATGTGGTTATTAGTGTAGCTTTTAGGTCAAAGTGAAACTTTAATTTGGGATTTCCATGATTGCCTTGCTGCCTGCACATGTCAGGGGCCACAACTTCATAAAAACCAGTATTCAGTTCTTCTCAGCTGGAGAATCCAAATTTCCCTCCTGAGCCAACACTGCCATATAATCCATCATTGTTGGGTGTATTAACTTGTTATTATGAGCTAAGCCCACTTTAATCCTTACACCAGCGCGACACAATAGGACTTATTTTTACCTGCTTATCGGAAAAATGCCTCAGAGCTGCAAATTACGGCGCTTTTGCCGTTTGCTAACACCTGCTTTCAGAGTAAGTGCTGCAAGTCTGCAGCTGCTAATGCAGCAATCTAGAAACAAGGGGCGAGAGCCGTTGGAGAAAGGCTCATTGTGTGTAATTACCAGTGTCAGTGTAAACAAACAGAGCTTTGTAGAGCCAGGAACAGGCCACATCCACCAGTCAAACTGAAAGAGTGATTGTACATGAGCTCTGTCTGCTTGTAGCAGTAATCTGTCATAACTTTGCTCTTTTTTTTTCCTCTCAAAAGTCGAAGAAGAGGGTGACCCCGTACCTCCTCTACTGTGTGTCAACAGCTGTCATCGGCTCACTTCAGTTTGGCTACAACACCGGGGTCATCAATGCACCTGAGCAGGTGTGTGTGTGTGTTTGTCTGTGTATTGTCACAGATCTTAAACATCGAAAGTCTCCTATTTTACAGCAGCATTGGAAACGCCTCCCACACTAATAACAGACGAATATGTCTCATTTTTATTGATCTATATCTTGCGGTTATTTTGCAGTAATAACATTCAGGCTCTTGTTATGGATGATAAGTGCTCATTTATGTTCACGGTCTCTATCTGGTTTCTTTCATGGTTCTGCAAATGGACTTAAATCAGAATTATGGTGCCAGGCACCGGTTTGTTTTGTGTCTGTTGTCATTTTTCAGTCCATGAATGCAGTTTTATAAACTACACCACCCCCTTGTGGAAGAATCTTGACCTCCACTCAAACGTCCCTGAAACCTGTTATCTTTTATATCCTTTTCCAAGTAGCAACCTATAACTGTCACCCCTTCTTATTTTCCAGAAACTTCGTACCTTTTTCAACAATGTATCCATAGAGCGGTATGGGGAGCCTTTCACGCCTGGAGCTAACACTATGGTGTGGAGCTTTGCTGTTGCTATCTTCAGCGTGGGAGGCATGATAGGCTCTTTCTCTGTTGGAACCATGGTCAACACATTTGGCAGGTGAGAATATCAGGAATAAACACTGCGGTCCAACAATGAAGACTAAATATAACTAAATATGAACAGGGGCACTGGGACAAAACATAACAGATATGATCAGTAGTTTATTGCAGGCTTGACTTCCTCATGAAAATCACTTAAGGCAACTTTTAGTTGCCTGATTTTACTCTCTCTAACTTTGTTTTTTTTTCTGTGTTTTTGTCTCTACTCACCAGGCGAAAGTCCATGTTGATAACGAACATCCTGGCTCTGGTGGGCGGAGGTCTAATGGGACTGTCGTCTCTGAGTCGATCTTTCGAGATGGTCATTGTTGGCCGGTTGTTCATCGGTGTGTTCTGCGGTCTGTGTACGGGTCTGACACCCATGTATGTGGGCGAGATCTCTCCCACCGCTGTCCGGGGAGCGTTTGGTACTCTGCATCAGCTGGGCGTAGTTATTGGCATCTTGGTAGCACAGGTACATGCAGGTTTTTACGTTGAAGTTATGAATTTATGTTGTTATTTTGTGATAAACCGCCCTGATCAGGATTACACTGAAGACGTGACTTTCCCTCTAACCACATCTAGTTCATTCATATACTTAACGCTGTTGAACTATTTAGATCATGGTTAGACTCTTGTAAACACAGCCTTGACCAATTTGCAATAAATGTTAAAAGTATTTCAGAACTGAAAAAGTATATTCTTGTTTCTCTCTTTTATATACTGATAAAGCTCACATGGTGTCAAATAGAGAGATAAGAACAAGTAAAAGTACTATCACCCTCAGGTACTACTCTGATGAAGGCTTTGTGAAGTTTGTGTTGGTCAGCTTTTTTAAAAAAAAAGCCCCAACTCAGCAATAAAATGGTATACTTCATGTTCTTCATCTTATTTTTTTGTTGTGTGTTTAGATCTTTGGTCTGGAGTCTTTGCTGGGCTCGGATGAGCTGTGGCCGCTGCTGCTCGCTCTGACCATCCTGCCCGCCGTCCTGCAGAGCATCTTGCTGCCTTTCTGCCCTGAAAGCCCCCGCTACCTCCTCATTGTCCTCAAAGAGGAGGAAGAGGCCAGAAAAGGTCTGTTTTCAGCCAGTTTTCATACTTTCAACCCAAGATGGCAACATCTGAAACCTTAATCTAGAATTACTAATATATTTTTAATGATGGACTTTGACTAACATGGTGTTTTAAGACTCTTTAAATCCTATTACTAGCCTTATCGGTATTCCTCAACCCTTCTTCCTCTTCATCTTGCAGCGCTAGTGCGTCTGCGTGGCTGTGAAGATGTGGACGATGATATTCAGGAGATGAAGGAGGAAGGAATGAAGATGGCCATGGAAAAGAAAGTGACAGTCCTTGAACTCTTCCGCTCTCCCAACTACCGTCAACCGATTATCATCGCCATCATCCTGCAGCTCTCTCAGCAGCTGTCTGGCATCAACGCTGTAAGTAGGCGTCCTGTCCCGTGACACTGCACCATGATAGAGATATTATTGTAGCATGTCACTCTGCAGGGAATGAAGGCGTAATGTTTAAACTCAAGCAGGGAGCACTCACTAAACTGATGTAAATGCTTTAGACAGCCACATGAGAAGAGAGGCTTCTTGGCTCCGAGCACTGTTAGATTGAGTGCAAAAGACCAAAGAGACAGAGACAAACACAGTGGTGCCAATAGATATTTTGTTAATAAGGTCATGTAGCCAGTCTGACAAAATATATTAGGAGTTGTTGTATCTGACCTGACAATCTGTAGCAAAGCAGCTGTGGCCTGCAGCCAAAGGCTACAGCATCGATTGAACTTTAGTAAGCGCATTAACCCTTCTGACCTTTACCATCTACCAGCTGATGAACCTAATCATAACACACCTTCAGTGTTTTCAGCTTCACTTATACCAAAATTGGAACAAATGTATCAAATGATGAAGTTTAATCTGAAATGATCTTATACAGAATTACCACTCAGACTTGCAGTTAATACTTCCTCATTTGCAATTTTGTGCATGTGCAATGTGTCTGTGTGAATTTTACTTGAGGTTAGCTGTACTGATCAGCAGCTGTTGTCTAAATACTAAACATCAACTTGAACCCTGAGGGTATGTCAGTTTTAAGTTTGCAGTGGTAACCTGCCACCTTGTGGCCAAAAAAAAAAGGAAAAGATTAAAAACCAAAACCAAAAACAATGATCGAATAAAGCAGCTTTTATTTTGATATGCATCACCTGATCATGTCGATTTAGAGGCCGACCACAGTTTATTCAGTGAAATTTACAGTTATAAATAAACTTGTATCTGTCTTTTCAGGTGTTCTATTACTCTACAGGCATATTTAAAACCGCTGGTGTGACTCAACCCATCTATGCCACCATTGGAGCTGGAGTGGTCAACACCGTGTTTACTGTTGTCTCAGTAAGTGTCCGCACAGATGTTTTGACTGATGACATGTTTTCTGGTTGCTGATTGTTAACCGGTGTTATCCTCTGGACACTAGCTGTTCCTGGTTGAACGAGCAGGACGGAGGACGTTGCATATGATTGGACTGGCTGGAATGGCCATCAGCGCTCTCATCATGACCATCTCCCTGTCTTTAGTGGTGAGTGGGCGTTTCTGTCGTCTTCATATTAGTGAGTTCACAGCTTGCAAGGAAAAATCCCTCTGTTGCTCCCAAATAACATGTTTTCCTGAATTTTTCTTCTTTTCTCTGAGCAGAAGACCAACCAGTCTCTAAGCTATCTGGCCATTGTGGGTGTGTTCGCCTTTGTTGCCAGTTTTGAGATGGGTCCAGGTCCCATCCCCTGGTTCATCGTGGCTGAGCTCTTCTCCCAGGGGCCTCGGCCTGCTGCCATGGCCGTCTCTGGTTGCTCCAACTGGACTGCCAACTTCCTCGTGGGGCTGGGTTTCCCTAAACTGGAGGTATTTGTTGCATTTGTTACACTCACTGCACACCGTAATACATACAAGCATTAAATGAACTTCAGTTTGTCTTACAACAAACACCTTTCCTCCTTCTTTCAGGAACTTTGTGGTCCATATGTCTTCCTCATCTTTATGGTCCTTCTCATCATTTTCTTCATCTTCACCTACTTGCGAGTTCCTGAAACAAAGGGAAGAACCTTTGACGACATCGCGCAAGGGTTCGCCGCGAAGCCCGCCCACTCTCCAGTACCTGAGGCGGTGGTTGTCGGGACACCGGAAAACAAAGAACCTGCACCCTTGTCCCCAACAGAAAAGGTTCCCATGGTAGATCTTCCCCCAGAGGGTCAATGAATAGCTGTAGAGAAGAAACCATCTATAAGTACTAATGCAGAATGAAAAATTGTGGTTTTGTAGAAGTGCAAGTGTTTCTTGCGAGATTCCCGTGTTAGAAATTGCTTGAATAATTGATAAAACTCCCAGTAATTCTGTCCAAAATTAACTGTACTACCAGTACTTGATATGTGAGGACATTCTCAGCGCTGACTCTGCATGCACGGGGCCACATAAGAGGATCAACATATGTTCAAGTTTTTAGATACCCTCAGTGTTAAAGGGTTGCGGGCTTTAGGGGTTTTACGAATCGAGGTCAAGCTGGAAAAGCTGGTTTTGGAACCAAAAAAAACCAACAAAAATTGTTTTAGTGTGACCCAAAAAAATGACTGACTTCCTTTGTGCCTGTGTAAAGCTCTTCACTGCCAGCTTTGAGTGAACCTTGTGTTCAATATTGGAAAAACATGGAGGAGGTGCAATAGTAATCTCACCTACAGGTGCATAAAAAAATAGAAGCCAAGATTATAGACTGAAAATGCCTATTTTTAAGCTCACGGAAGACAAAATCTCTTGACAATATATGACAGTTGTATTTGCTGTTTGGGTTCAGCTGGGTTTGTGATGATAAAGAGGTGGAACAAGACCAGCTCTGTAAAAAGTGTTGTCCATATATACCATTTGTGGGAGGATAAGAAAGACGTTGTCGAGCACTGCCAAATCTGAACAAAGCCTCTTTGTAGGCACGCTCCTGTTAAAAACACAAGCTTAAGCTTTACTGCTTTAGTTTCTGGATTTCACTGCACAGAACAACCACAATGACAGAAAAAAACTCGATCATAAAGCAGTCGTTTACAGCATGCATAACCGGCTAGATTCAAAAACTCAGGTGGCTTAAAGTGTACTTAAATAAAAAAAAATTCTAGTCATTATATTATAAAAAATTAGTTCTTGTAAATAAATATAGAACTGTATTTTAAATTATTTCAACATCTGTTGTACGTTTGAGAGCAGAGAATTACTGCATTTTAGGTCAAAAATTACCTTACAATCTATGAAACATCATTTTAACGTGTTTGTTTTTTATGAAATGGTTCGTTTTCATTTGAGATATTTATAAAAACATGTTAGCGTCTACTGATAACTGAATGCACATCTTACTGAAAGCAAGACATTAGCCACATGATACTATGTGCTAAATAAAAACACTAAATGTCTTGTATTTATTTAAGTAGTTAACGCACAAAAAGCTGGCATTTCATGGATTTGTTTGTAATTGTCTTAAATTATGTGTATATACTGTAAAATGTCAAGTTACACCATAATCAGCGCTTTTAGCATGCCTTAACAGGCCTGTAAATATGATGTCAATGTTTTTGCTGCTCTGCACCTTCTGTATGTGGACACACTGATAAAAATGCACTTTTCTTGTTTGTGATGAACAATTTGCATTTTCTGAGCAGTCTGACTACTTTTTAACGATTGTCTATAACATGTGTATTGGCCTTTCTTTGTATGTAAATATACTGGACTTGTGTGGTTTTGGTCATTTGCTCTTTGAGATTTCTTTAAAGTCTGTGTTGTTTCCACTGAATTTTCTTTCACCGTTGCTACGGCGATCACAATGATGTTGCTTTGCAGCTCTCCACAGTATTGACTTTTGTGAGATGTACATTTTGCTCTTGCATTTTTTTTAAATGTGTGTAAATAAACATGAATTAAAAGTCATCTTGGATTTGTGCGACAGTGTGAAGTCGAATGAGTTTTTCACGATAGAAAAACTACAAGTTGTTTGGTGAAATGTGCTGTACTCTCCTCTGTGGCAACAGCGTCTCTGCAGCCTGCCGAAGCCTCAGTTGGCTGTGCAGGAAGAGGCAGCGGTAACTACCACCCTGACATGCTAAAATACAACCACATATTTAAAACCAGAGTTTTCTTCCTGCCAGTAAGCCACTGACTTTAAATAATATATTCATGGTTGTGTTTTTTGAGGTTACACAACTTCAGCAGTCAAGTCAGAACACAGTCCGGGGAATTCCTCTGAAATGTCACTCAACATTTAACTTTTATGAGGACACTCTATCCGTCTGTCTGTTTGTCCATCCATTCGTCTGTCTATTGTGTGGTATACAAAACCACAGTCTTTATACACACACACACACGCACACACACGCACACACACGCACACAGGCCTTAAAACCATGACAAGGACCCGAAAAACTG
>JAOWBL010000008.1:12239109-12272651 GCA_028564865.1 Zenarchopterus dispar
AAATAAAAAATATATAAATAAATATAAATGGAAATAAATAAATATATAAATAAATATAAAGATCTTTTATCTTATACATTAATTCAATTGCTTTATTAAAATGATGAAATATTACAAGTATTAACGTTATTCTTAACAAAATGATAATATAAAAAGAAATGATAGGATTATAGAGTTTTTTTCTTTTTTTAATTTGAAATAGTAAATGTCGTCAAATTACAACACAGAAAGGAATATGAGGCATTTTATATGAGGCATTAAACAAGACTATTCTTTTATTCTTTAACATCATATTTGTTGCATATTAATTACTTTATTATTCAAATTTAAAAAAAGAATATTTATGTTTAATTTATTTTAGTTTATTTTTATTGTTATGCCTTTAGTTTTGCACACTCTTTTTATCTTTCAAACCAAGTCTCAATTTTTTTTCTTCCTCCGTGGCCTTAATTATTTTTAAGTCAGAGGGGAAGAGCAGATACCAAAATCTAACTTCACATCACCACAATTTAAACTATAAAATGCCATCCCTATTTGTTTACATGCAAAAGTTAGTGGTAACAGCAGTAGCTATATAGAGATAAAAGAAATGTTAAAAATATTAAAAACTTTAATGAAAGATCGTCTTTTATTAAAAGGCCTTTAATGAGGAAAGAATGAATAAATATCGTATTAGTTACCTAAATTCTATTCATAATTTTACTTAATTACACTTTTATTTCTACCTTTTTTTAATATGCACCTACCTTTTCTTGTTATTTAGCAGATTTATTCCTCCTTATGATAAAAACTTCTCGCTGAACAAAAGAAAAGTTGTGATTCTCCCTTTGGGGCCTCTCGTTACCTTCAGAACCTCAGCCCCTCAGAGCCCACGGCTTTGGTTAAAGGGGCCCCTGAGTGGCTGGGAATGGGGCCATCAAACTGTGTCAAACCAACACACCACGTCTCCCTGAGCGAGTCTGCAGCCGTCTCACTGATCGCAGTGAACTGGAGCATGAAAGCGCATCTACACTCTGCAGTGCTGCACGCTGACCAGTGAGTGGCGTGCATGGATCAGGAGGGCTTTTTCAGTTTGGTGTGTGCGTTTGTGTGTGTGTGTGTGTGTGTTTTATAAGTGCATGTCTACATACTGTCTGGATGAGCTGTCCTGAGAAGCTAAGAGTGGTGTGTCTGAGAGACGGAGGGGATAAAGAAGGGGGTTGTGAGGGAGAGGGAAGCCACATGAAGGATGAAGAACAACAGAAAATGTATCTGAGCTACATTCATTTTCCATGATAGCAGAACTGAGAGCGCTCAAGACTAACAGCAGGAAGAAGTTGGACTCTCTCACATGCCACAGCTTGAAAAAAAATGCAAGTTAACACAGTGTCCAGATATGTGAGGGATGCCACAGATTGAGGCTAAGTCTGCAAGGCGGCATTTGAAGAGCTCTGGAGCAGTCGCTGTCAGACACGTCTAGACTGTTTTTTTCCCCTATTTTTTTAAAGACCAGCCAAACTTGTATTAATATTTCCACCTCATTCTTTCTCTGACATTCTCTCACCAACTCTCCCTTTCTCTCTCGCTTTGTCTCTTGACTAAAACTCTGCTCCTCTCACTCTTTCTGTTGTCTTCATCTCCCGTTTCTGTGACAACAGTGTTTTGTTCGCTTCCTCGCTTGGCAGCATACTTATTGTATGTGCTGCTCTGTAAATATTTTCTCTCCTTCCCTCATCCATTCATCACTCCCCTCAACCCATCTACCCCCCAGCCCCCAAATCAGCTCTTTCTCCCTCCTTCCTTCTCTCGGAGAAAGGGACCAAGCAGACTCCTCCCCCGTCACCCTCTCCACCACCACTCCCCCCTCGCTCCGACACACACACACACACACTCGCGCTCCATCTCCCTCTTTCTCTCTTTTTCATGCTCTCTCTCTTCCTCTCTGTCTGTCAGTGTCATTCTGTGGTGGAGATGTGGAGTGTCTTTCTGTCTCTCTGTCTGTTTTTCCAGCCTAATTCAGCAGAGGAAGGTAAGAGCTAAACTTTTGCTTGAACACTTACACATCAAAGCTGTGACCTTGTGTGTGTGTGTGTGTGTGTGTGCGTGCGTGTTCGTGGTAATGGCATGATGGAGAGTTTGGAGCATGGAGGCTGTTATCATGTGCTCGTTTTGAACCCGCAAGTAAATAACAAAATTGATCTGTAAAAGCCTTCTGTGGAGATAGTTCTCTAGGAATTAATCGTACTTTGACAATTTGTGAGACTGTGGTGAACAAGGCCACAGACAGCGCAACACTGGTGCTTCACCTGCAGCTTAGGACCCCCCCAGAACAATTACCACCTTTGCTTGCACAGTCCCTTTGTGTGTATGAGTTTTGTGTGTCCCAGAGCATCTGTGTCTTTTGAACATGCATCCACGTACTTTTAGGTAGCGGCACATCAGATAGGACTTCGTTGGCATGGAGGTACCAGGTGTGTGCTCGGTCCTCTCAAGCTCCCATAACAAAAGAATATGGAAATAAGGTGGAGGACACATGAATAATAAGTTGCATAACCCAGATCTCTTTGCCCCCCTTGCCCTCTTGTGTCACTCATGATCTACTGGATGTGGGAACCAGAGACCCCTGCCCCCTCCAGGACTGTTTACCCCTCAACGGGTAGCTCTCCTCTTTGTTGCTGTTAACTCTCACGGCTGTGCTTATCAGTGTGATGATGACGGATACTTAAGTAAAACCACATCCATGAAGAGGATGGAGCTCCTGGTGTCAGTGGGCTGGCTTGAAAAAACTACATCAATTCTGTGACTCAAGTGTATATATGTGTGCCATAACGAGTGCTTTACAATCTGCCTATACATAGCCTTTACATGTTACCCCCCGACACCAGAGAGCATGCCAGCAGTCAGAGCGCAATTACTTTCAAAGGATAAGGCTGTATGTTGGAAAGAGCTGCACCTGTTCACACTCATCCTTCTTTGGCTTTACTGCCACGAGTGCATCAGTGTGTGTCAGTAATAGTCTTTAAAAGCGCCAACGTATATGTCAGTGTCACGCCACAGATTTGAGCCATGTTTGTAACAGATGGCTTGGACTTAGATAAGACAGAATGACAGAGTGGAGAGACGCTGCGCAGCATTACTGGCCTCCTGACTCTGTTTGTTTAATTGAAATAGAGCTCTTCTTAATACAGTATTAACCCAATATGGAAGTCCTTACAAATCCTCATAAATAGAAACATCTAGTTACACCACGAAGGGAGGATCTGGTGTCACCGTGGGCTTTGATTGAATTCAGTGACGTCTGGACCGACAGGCTGCGGCTCTGATTTACTCGTTATCTTTGCTGTCTGTTTTTCTGTTGATGTTTGGCCCCATCCTGTAGTAGACAGTTTTGCCTTAAATCATTTGCAGCTACACTTTGAAAAGCCATCTGTCTGCTCATTTGCATGCAGATAAACCAGAAAGGGCCTAGGTGACACTTGATGTGTCACTCTCACATGCTGCTTGTGTAAATGCTGCTGCATTGTTGACGGGAATCCACATGGCCGGCCTCTGAATGGCTGGATGTGTGCAGGGGATTGTGTGCTCAGTCTGCCTCAACGAAACACCCTGAAGGGGAGGCCTGCGTGGAGGCACACCTGATATCGTGCACGGTTTTCCATCATGGAAGAGTGGAGATACAGTGATGCTCGCCGAGCCATACGTTTTTTTTTTTCAAATACGAACCTTTTGTCTTTCGGGAAACTTATGACTTAAGAAGTCAACTTCCTCTAAATTTGATCAAATGACATCAGGCTGCACAACAGACAAACACACAACCTGAGGGAAAACAAAACAATAAAACCTCACCCTCTCTAACTTATGGCTAGTTTGATTACAGCACATATTTGAGTGGAATTACTTTAATAAGATTATGCAATTTCACAACATTAAGTTCCACCCAGAGTTGTTTCAGTTTTCCGTCAAAATGTATTGATGATGATGAGAAGAGATGGAGTCTGCAACTGAGTAACATCTTATGTCTTCTGACACATGGCTGTTAGAAGAATGAAAATCTTCTTGTTTTATTAGCTAGGCTTAAATAACTCCTCAGCTGAAACATATTAATCACTACAGTACTTTTCCAGTGGAAGGAACAGTTAACTCCAAGTTGTGGCTTTTTTTTTTCTTTTTTTTTTTCGGCAAAGCACTGAAGTTGTGTCTGAAATGATCCTGATCACAATGCACATACAAAAACGTGGTGAAAACTAACATTTACTCAAAGAGTATACTTACATACAGTTTGGAGGAACACCACAGGAGCTTTGCTATTGACACTGCTAGATTTGAAATAAAAATATAAAAAATATTCTTTTTTGTAATACATTTATATAAAAGAAATAGTTATTATAAGGGTATATCAGGATTTAATAGCCATGGTAAAGAAATAACTATATCCTCCATTCGTCTTTGGTTGAACATTTTTACACAAACATATCCAAGTTGGTGTCTGTTGTCAGTCAGCAGGGAGAAGAAAAAAATATATCAGCACGTTCCCTCCAAACGTTGCAGATGGTTTTGTTTAGTTTGTGGGTGGAAGGGGGAAAAGGAGAAAAGTCAGAAAACTTTAAAACTTTTTCACTGAGCCTCTGGACAGCATCATGAGAAAAGCCTGGCCGGGAACCACTGACTTACTCAAACTAACAACATGTGCTGTGATGCCTGGAATTTTCTGCTTGTTAAGTATCACCTACAACCTGATCATGTGTTCTTTAAGTCCTTAAAGTTGACACAAAACATCTAGCAAAACAGAAATGAGACAAAACATGATTTATATATGTTTTTTGTTTAGATGTTGCGTTTCATAGTGACAATCAAACAAAAACCACAAAAGAAAAAAAAAGAGTTCCTGGTGCTAGTTACATTGGAAAACATTACAAAATCATTTCTCGGAGTAATTTCACATCAGAGTAATTAAAACCTTCAGGTTTATAGGGAGGTTGTGCTACTGTTTGTATGATCTGTAAAACACCTGAATCACATGACTAGACTGAAGCAGCAGGATGAGAATCCACATGGGCCTCATAGAAGTGTGCATTACGGCCTCTGGATTTGAAGTGAGTTTCTACCTCAACAAGAAAAGTTGATCCTGGCTACTGATTGGGATAGACCTGAGCGGGAGATTGATCTGTGGATAGGCTCAGCATCTGCATCACTGCAGATGACGCACTGGTCTGTTGTGGCATAAAGAGAGCTGAGCTGAAAGCCAAATCTCTTAATTTACCAGGTGACCTATGTTCCAGCTTTCATCTGCAGTCATGACGTGTGGGCAGTGACCGAAAGAATGAAACAGTGAATTCAAGAAGTTGAAATTAGCTGTCTTGGAAAGGTTGCTGCGCTGCCCTTGGGGGATAGGGCAGGGTGATGAGCTCAGTTACCTGAGATTGCTCAGAGTGGAGTCACCACTCCTCCATATTCATTTAGGTTCTTAAGGCATCATTTAGGTCCATGTACCTGCCACGTGTCTTCCAGAGGGAGGCGTATTGGATACATAGCATCAGTGGTAGGCTTCAGGATAGACCCAACACTCATTGGAGATTACACCTCTCATCTAGCTTGGAACACCTCGACGTGCCCGTGGTTGAGCCAAAGGGAAGTCTAGAGATCGTTGCTCAAGCTGCTCCACATGTGACTTGGTCCAGGATCAGAGGCAGCGAACAGAGTGATGGACAGATTGATGGATGGATGACTGGCATCTGAAGGAAAGTGTCATAAAATTTGCTCATAAACTGCGTCATGGAAAAAAAAAAAGTGGGTCATGCAGCAAGCGCCTTATGTTCACAAGTTGTTTTTGCAGAGGACGGTTAAAAAAGTAAGAGTTAATGTTTTGGAATGACCAAGTCGAAGTGCTGACCTTAATCTGATGGAAATGTTGCAGAAGAGCCTGATTTAAACTGTTCATAGGAGGAATCCAAACCAAAGTCCCTGAGCTGAAGCTGTAGCACTGAAAGTTGCTAAAATTACAGAAATTTCACAAACTTTCAAGAAGAACAATGCTTTTCGTGCATGGATGTTTCAATATTAAATATATATGCTCTTAGGGAGCATTTTCTATATTTTAAAGGGTTTTACTTTGATAAATTAAGCATGCTACACTGCTAAGAATTCCCTGCAAAGAAGTCTAGGGGTTTTCATTATCATGGAGTAGTTATACACTGATATACCCCTACTTCAAATTATAGCACCTCAGCTCGTAAATCCAGTATCTCTATAAATATTGAACCGACAATAAACTAAATCTTTATGCATTCTGCAGCAAATTATTATTACATTATATTTCTATTGATCAAATCTGAGATTTATTTATCTACTGCATATAAAACAACTTTGCTCATAGTAACTTATATTGTGATTTCAAACAAGAATATAGACCAAAAACAACAAAAAAAAACAACTCATGAATCATATGTGCTCCTTTTACTTCACAAAGGTCTTACTGTGCAGTCAGGGAAGGAGCGGGTGCCTAAAGCACATCATGCTGGATAAACTTGGTGGTTTGTTGACACTCTCACTTTGAGGTCAGCTAGACCATCTTTCCCACCGTTTGTTTCTAGCTTTAAGTGAGTATTAATTAGACAGATTAACCTTCCTATGCCGGGTGTGGTGATCTGCTCTTTCAGGACTTGATAAATTAGCAAAAGTGTGACAAGAAAATAAATGGCACACTTGTCACAGCAGGAGAACAGCAGAACTGATCGCACAAACACCCTTAAAAAGCTTCCTCCTCCCTTCCCTCCCTGCGTGTGCACTGAGCTGCAGAAATCACATGCTGATGGGAAGCGGAGGATGCAGCGTCCCCATCGCTGACACCACAACTTTTATCTGTGGCCGGGGCTTTATTTTTAGATCTCACATGTAATTTTAAAATGCAACATGATTTTCTGTGGCTGTTGAGAGCACTCTAATGACATTAGGTCACATTTCCCTAAAATGAATCACATATCTGCCATTTGCAGTTTGAGAGGACGAAGCCTTCAGGCAGCTGAGAGCCAGGATTTTCTGTTTTGAGTCAGTCATTGTCGTGGCAGATATGTCACTGATAATACACCCATGCAGACAGGCACAGAGTTGTCACCGAAATGTAAATGTAAATGAAATATGAATATGAATGGACTGTTGTGACTTAGGAATGTAGTTCAAAGTTTTGAATTTCATATTAAAAGCTGCTGCTTAACAGTTTGTGTGTTGGCATCAGCTAAACATACTGAGGGGAAATTTAACAGTTGAAAGCTTCACTACTGAGAAATGGCTCAGTGAGATTAGTTTAAACTGATCTCCTTTCAGATTTAAATTCCTGCGTCATTCTGGCTTTTGAAGGTGCAAATGGTGATGAAAATATATTTGCAATGTTTTGCTTTAATAGAAACTTTATATGATATTCTGATGCAGAACTCGTCACTGTCTAAAGACAACTATTTTTTTTTTCTTTTTAGTTTTGATTTTACATTTTCTCTGTAGTCAGAGCACTTCAGTCTAATGAACTTGTAAGTTATGAGGAAGGACACCTCTCTGACACAGCCAGGTTTGCCAAATCCAAGAAAAATGTTTCTAATCCGGCGCTGACTTTCAAAATAGAGTACTTTGATCAAAGGCAGGACAGAGAGATGCGCTGTAAGAGTACCCGGAAAGGTTAAATTAATTGTTTTAGACTCAAGGAAAATCCATTTTCTTTCAGAGAGTTAGACGAAAAAAAATTGATTTGACTGTCTGTACAGCACACACGAAACTGCAGCCCTCCAGTCTTTGTGCTTAGCTTAATTCAAAGGGGATCAAGCAAGCCTGGCTGAGTAACACAATCTGCTTGCCAGAGCCTCTGAAGCTTGACAATGAATATATCATTTGTATCAAGAGCCAGACAAGACATGATGAGTTATATATCCACAGCAGTGCACACCTGACATGATGAGAATTATGACCCATGAAGTAAAATGTGTAAGCACAAAATCATGTTTATTTATCTATTTCATCTCTCAACCATGCATCCGGTCAGCTTCCTTACATTATTTTCAGCGAGATTTCTGACTGATTTCAGCCTAAACCATACGGATCTCCAGAGCATAACCAAAGAGTTTGTGCACCCAAACCTGTCAAGACTGAGAGTAAAAATCAAAAAGATTCAAATTTTAGTCACTAAAGTACTCTGGTGAGAAGTCTTGTGTTGTTTCAGTAAACTCCAACCAAGCAAGATGTTGATGTTGATCACTGCTCTGCAATCTGTGAAACATTTTCTGAAGGCGACACCAAGGGGCTCTTGACTGAGAGTGTTTGCTCATACAAACAATATACAATAGATCTCCCTAATTTGAAAGTTAGAAGTGCTGATTGATAGATTTGATCACTTTCTGACAGGGTCAGGCTTATTTTCCCTCAGTATCCATATTAAGATAATAGCAATTATTTCTTTTTGAAGTGCTTGGCAATCATCTAACAGCTCCACTTCATTTTGTAAGAAACACCTTCTCAGGTTTTGACTTGTGTGTGTGTGCGTGGGTGGGTGGGTGGTGGAGGTGTGTGTGTGTGTGTCTATGTGTGGTGTGGGGGGTGGTGGCTTGTGTCAGACCATCTGTGATTCTTACAATCAAACATTCACACACACTTTAAGCTGTTTGCTAAGATAAACAGCAATCAAACTTTATTCAGTTATTATTTTAAGATGTGCTTAAATAAGCCTGTCTCCAAACTGGTAACCTAACCGGTCTCAGTTTGGAGAATGTTTTCTAATCTAGGCGTAGTCTGTTTTTGTGAAAAGCCCTCCTACCTGCGCCTGTTGCTGCCTGCTCAGTGACTCATTTCAGATGTGGCTCTGTCATCTCACTTGGCTTAAACACTGTTTGTTGCAGCTGCACTTTCATTCATCTTAATCGCCACAGAGTTTTTGATAACTCCCTTAGACATGTGGATGCTTATTTCTGCAGTCATGGTAGCCCCCCC
Source organism: Zenarchopterus dispar (assembly GCA_028564865.1). Classification (NCBI taxonomy): domain Eukaryota; kingdom Metazoa; phylum Chordata; class Actinopteri; order Beloniformes; family Zenarchopteridae; genus Zenarchopterus; species Zenarchopterus dispar. The sequence goes on from JAOWBL010000008.1 coordinate 12,248,056, forward strand.
TCCTTCCTCACTCCTCCTCTTCCTCCCCCTGCTCCTACTCTGTCTTGGTGTATCATTCTCGCTGTGGTTGTTTGTAATGAAGGTTTAGTGTAAGCCCCGTCTTTGAATGGCTGTCTGTGGGTGGGAGCATCCGGACCACATGAAGAATGGCTGGAGATGGGTGGATGAATGGACAAAAGAGAAAACACAATCTCCCTGTGGTTTAAAAATGCTTGCAGGCACTGTGGGAACTTTTTGTGAGCGTGTATATGTGTGTGTGCATGTCTCTGTTACCTGTGAGCTCTTTGACTTTGTGCTCTCCGTTTACTTTGGTGTTGAGACATAATTCACACTCACACCCCTCTAGTCTTCGTCAATATTAACACCAAAATTCCTTGCCAAGCGTGAGGGGGGGGAGCTCTGGAAAGTGTGCTGTAAGAGGTGCGACATCAATGATAGCACTTAGCGCTCGAGAGTGTTGGCACATGCATAGCAACACAGGGAGGATGAGTGTTAGGCACAGAGAAGTGGGTGAAGAGAGAAGATGGAGAGTCATTCAGCTGAAGAGAACCCTCCAGTGGCACAGGGGACAGTAATGCAGGTCACCTCTGCAACAAGAGAAAAGAGCATTTACACCTACAGCTTCAGCAGAATGGGAGGAGGGAGCAGTGGAGGGAACAGATTCATATGCACAAGCACAATCATATCATCCTTTCCTTTCATAGCCATGGGTTATTCTACTCTACTGTTTTCCATTTTTCTTGCTTTAGTTATCAAAGCACTTCCCAAAACAAACAGCAGACCTACCATCAATAATGGACCCGAGCGTATCTGCTCATTTAATGTACAGGGATGTCATACTCTGTCACTTTTTCGATGAATAATACACACAATGCGAAGAGGGGGCGGATGACAGGGGACCAAAAAGGTATCGAGTGGAGTGGGTAACAAACATCAGCGAGGGGCCGCTGTGCATTAACCCAGCACTCAGGTTCGGATTGCAGACTCAGCACTTCTTAAAACTGTTGGGGACAAACTTTGAGTGTTTTCAGCTTTCAGATGGACCTCTAACAGAAATGCTGTGCCACTTTGCATGGAGGGAGGGGCTGTCTGAGAGTTAAATAAAGGGGCTTTTACTGCCAAGTGGACCTGCCAGTAAATGTCCCTCTCTTTTGTTCATGGAAATCTTGTGCGCACACCACAGCTATGATTCCTCAGCTCGAGCTAATCCTTCAAAGGTGCGCAGCACTCAATGCTTATCTAAGGATGTCGTAGTGAATTATTCAGCTTGTTTAGGTCACACAATGAGACATGCATGAAGCCCTTTGAACACTCCCCCATGTAATCCTGATATACAGGTTTGTAACTGAAAAGAGGGGGGAAAAAATAGCACGAGGACTTTGGTCCCTAAAATAAGAATCTAAATAATGTGAGCATAAATATTAATGTCGACATTCCAACATCCTGTATTATTTAGGCATGATTATGCGCTGGAGAGGAGGGTTAAATGAATCTGAAATGGCATGTTTGCAGCATTTATGTGTGTACGCTATCAGATATAAATAGGATGATATCTAACACGGTTACAGTGCATGACAAGCTTATGAGTAATCATAACTTATTAGTTTCATGTAACAAATTATCCAGTAAGGACTTGCATCACCGGACATGGCTCGTGTTGCATCCTGAAACAAAGCAGAAAAGGTGTGTCACTGAAGGAATCTGGTTTAACCCTCCTCCCCGGAGCTGATTTTATCCTCTCCGCCTCGCCAGCTCCACTCGCCAAGCTGTACAGACACACGCTGCACGCAAAACTATTTGTTCTGATGCCCAAGGCTGCCTAACCCTGAGCTGTCACAGTCCATTTATATTCTTCTCTTCATACAATTCATATCACCCCAAATCCTCATGGACTTCCTCTGAAAATGAGCGACTTAAGTAATACAGACAGACTGGGAAATGAAGGCTTGGTGGACAGATTTGTGGGGTTTCCATCTGTTGGTAAAAATCAAAAAAAAAAAAAAAAAGAGAGGAAAAAAATCTTTATTTACAGGGCCATCTGGGAATAGATAGGTGGAGGTGATTTATGTTTTGTTTTATTAAAACAAGCAGTGGTATTCAGTTTTTTGAAACAGAGGAAGAGGCGAATAAAAATATATCTTTCTCTGCAGATTACTGTTGGTTTGTTGGGTTTGTTGGGCCTGGGTATCTTTTCAAATCCCAGTGGATTATGAATATAGCATTATTCTCTTGCTCTTTGTATGGATGTCAGGACGAGAACAAGAAAGCCTGCTTTTCTTTCGTGAGTGAGCATATGACATTAAACAGAAAAGAAAGCATAAAAATATGATGACAATGAGAAGAATTATTCATTTGTATAGAGAGAATAGCAGCAGCCTCCCACGGTGCCCTGTCCGTGGATGTGTGTCTACAGCTCTGTCTAGGTGATTAGTGCTATGTGTGTGTTTCTCCATTTACTCCATCTGTGCAAGCATCCAAACCTGAAGTCTAGAGTGTTTCCCACCTCTGTGAGCACGACAAAACTTTGGCTTGTGTTCAATTGGTGGTGCAGACTGTGCCAGACTGAAGGAACAGCAGCGGCCACAGTTTTGGAATACTAATGGAAAATTCAAGGGTTTCAGATCTGTGTGGGAAGCTGCCATGTGTCAGCAGGCAGCACTTACCATTATAGTGTGTGTGTGCGTGCGTGTGTGTGTAATTTTTCTTTCTTTCTTTTTTTTTTTTTTTTGCCAGTTCGCTTTTTAAAGCACTTAAACCCAAAAGCAAATTATGGTAAAATACACTTCAACATAAAAGTGATATCCCATTCTCCTCAGAGATAAGAGGAAAAGAGCAAATATCTATTAAGACTTGCAGCAAAAGTGGAACGCTGAGTGTATCTCTCTAAAAAAAATGAAGAGAGTTCCCTTTGGACCAAATTAAGAAGCATTAAAAAAAAAAAAGTAACAGCAGTTGTTAATGGCCTTTCTAAGTTGTGAAATTTGACCTTTAATCAGGTGAGTCAGTTCAATCCTTAAAGCCCATAATATTGCACCAACATACATCATCACTCAGAATCAGCTATGAGCTTTGACAGATGTACACAGCTGGAGCTTGCTCTGATATTATTGCATGAAGAAAAAATTAGAAAGACGTGTGGAGGAAAACCGCAGCCCGGTGCCGCTGTCGGAAGACTGGCCTCTGACTTCTTGGGAGATTTAACAAAAGGAGAAAAGTCTGTTTGATTGAAAGAGCTCCTTCAAAAACGAAAGAAAGAAAAAAGAAACTTTAGAAAGAGCTTCTTGACTGCAGATCCATCCTTTAAACCTTCATGGCATGGCAGTCATGCAGTCTGTTGAACTCGGTTCTTCAGAGATTATTTCATGATTACTGATTCTGTTTCACAATCTCTTTGCTTCTTCAGCGCTCCTGCTGGTTCTCGGAGAGACTCTTGAGCGGCAATCAATAGCATCAGACTGAAAGTAACTCTTTCTGTTTTCTCATACCTTGTTTTTCTTCTCTCTGTTTTTTCCCCCCCCTCTCCCAGTGATGCTGCTGGACACAACAGAGACTACCTCCGAGCTGGGCTGGACCACCTATCCGGACACAGGGGTGAGCAGGGAGCCGGTTTGTCAATGTGCCTTCCAGCTGTCGGAGGCCCGTCAAATGTGTTTCACACATGTACAGTAACATGTGGTTGCTTTTTAAGAGCTGGGTTATAATCACTTTGTTCAAGGAGACTTTGTGGTGTGGAGGGATTAAAGCACTGTTTTTTCTGCACAAGGGATTTTTACAAAGTAGCAGAAAGCAGGTTTGGGTTAAATTATTTGTCTATCTGATTCATTTGTGCATGAATTCTCGCTCAGATAATAAAGAGATTTTATTATTCGTAAACCTAACTTTCATTCTGATCACGCTTTAAACTCTGAAACAGTGACGTAATGTTGTTCCTCAAACCACCAGTTTTTCCTAAAAGCAGCAGGTTGACTTCGAACAACCTGGCAGGTGCACATTTTGTGTTTCTGCAAGAGAGACACCACAGAGCTGACCGCAGTTGGCATCGATTTTGCAGATATAAGAGGCTTTTTGAAAAAACAAAGACAGACCGAGACTAATCTGTTGCTCTAACAGCAGATGACTCTTTCAAACCATATAAAGCATTTTCTGTGCTTCATATCCAATCATAACTGACACTCAGGGGTAATTGCACTTGTATATTAAAAATATACATGACTCACTGGCTCCTTAAGATGTGAATTTATGTTGGTTGACTAAAAACAAATAGGCACACCTACCCATGACTTGCAGCTTCAACACTCTGCCCTGTGAATATGATGATCACTTTGTCGGCGCACACATGTCCAGACCATTCCTGTCAGTTTAAAACTGGCGCGATTAATGTAATGCATTTCACACTTTCACACATGGAAATAGAGCAAAAACCCTGTAGTGTGGTATAAATGTCCCCTTACAGCCCATTTTTGCACGATTACTGTGATTACGATAATTTAAATATACAGCAGGTTTACACAACGGCGTTTCTGTTCTCGCTGTACTCCTCTCATCGCTGCAGTGGCTGGCAGCCCACAGCAGGACACGTCTGAAAGGGCAGTATGCCCTGCAAAACGTTCGTTTCAGGCTCTTGTCCAGGGCTGCTTTTCATGTTGCGCCACATATGTAAGGGAACTGCACAAAAGCCTGAAAATCCCTGTTCAATAATTTCTCAGACAGGCTTCACAGCATTATATATATATATTTATATACAGGAAGGAATTCAGCCCCCGCCCCCAACCTCCTGACTCCACTCCACCCATTCCCTCCTCTCTCTCACTGACTGGTTTTTTGGTCTCTTCCCACCCAGACACCACCTCATTTAATTTCTTCTTCTTTTTGTATGTGGCATATGGATACTACATTAACACCTACAGACTTTTACTGAGGCTCATGATGGCTTAATGTTTCGTGTTTGGAGTTAGGGGTATTATCCTCTGTAAAAGATGTCTCTCTGAGTGGCAAGTGGGCTTACAGAGAGCAGGACCTCGTCTTATCTCTACGACAACCTAGAGGGCCTCAGCATAACTCAACGTTGTTTTTTTCTTTCTTTTTTTTTTTCCTTTGGCTGATGTGACTTCATCCATGATGATTCAGCTCAGATTGACCCATCAATCTCCCATCTTTGATTTGCTGTGTTTTTTTACGGTTATTGCTTGACATTGAATGGTGCAAGTATGTGAATGCGTGTGGGGTGCTGCAGTTGGTGGTTGCCGCTTGCTGTGTGCGTACTTGCGTGACTGTGCAAGGGTCAACTTCTGGGTCACTTAAATTCATTCATCTGTGAGTGATTACGACTCACTTCTAATATGTCTCATAATTACACTCATGCAGCGTCCTAATCGTCTTCACTGTTGAGAACATCCGTCAAACTGCATTTAAGACACTGCTGAATGGTCTTCTGGCGCAACACAGTGCTAGGAGAGTGTGGGAGCAAATTTTTGATATTTAACTTGAGAACATTAAAAGAAAGTCTATGTTTATATGTGATACTTTTTGTCAAGTTTGTGAACTGACAGCTCCTACCAGAATACAGAACAACAGTCTCTATCCAACTTTAGCCTTTTATCTTGCCCCACACCCTTCTGCCATCACCATCATCATCATCATCATCCCAGACTGGCCTCCAGCGTCAGAGCATTATTAAATAGTACCTAGTGTGTGTTATATGAAACATGGTGGCAGCTGTTAATACGAGACCAAGCATCTGTGGTTGAGTGTGTTCCTGAGCAAGTATTTGCATGAGTTTCCTTTTTCTTTCTTTCTTTTCTTTCCTTTTTTCTTTTTTTTTTTGACTTCATAGTCTCTGGATGTCTGGATGAGAAGTGCTTCTGAGATGGAGGTATGGTTATTTGACCTGGGGCATCAAGCTGAGAGAAGGAGGGTAGACCAGTGAGAAGGGGAGAGAGCAAGTGATGTTATAAGTGTGGAGAGTCTGTGTTCTTATTTTTTTACTCTTTCCTTTTTTTGTTTTAGGGTCAGTGGATATCCTTTACTATGTCTTTCTCTGCTGTTTCTTCGTTTCTCACTGCCTTCCCATTCTTCTGAAATACATCTTTGTCTTTTCCTCCATATCTCCCACTAAAAAATAAAACTTCCCTCCCTTTGCTCTTTAAAGCTTCACTTGATCTCATATTATCCCCCCCCCCACCCCCACCCCCATCCCCCCCACACACACACATACACACACACCTCCCACTCCCCCACCCAACCTCTGCTCAACCCATTAATTAATTTCAGTGGCAGATGAGAGGAAACTCCTCATTTCTAAGTTTACTCTCTTTTTTTGTAGTGTTTGCTCCCATTATAGTTATTCTCCGTTCTTACTTGATGTGCTTGCGTCGTATGAGAACATAGTTCCTGGCGTGAATGTGCATGGCTTCATTTACTTCAGCTCAGTGTTTGTGTGTCATGTCACCCCTCCCCGTCCTCTGTCACAGGAGAGCTGGCGTGGCTGTCCAGCATTTCGAATCAAATGAAATCACACAGATTAGTTGTCCCTATTTTTTTTTTTCAGCTATTCATGTACTCCTCCTTCCCAAGCTGACCTTTTATGTATGTAGTGGGAGTTTAAGGTCAAAAAAGCAAATTAAAAACTGTGGTTTTGCATGCAACGCCACACAGTAATGCTGTTGGCTTTCGTCAGGGTTTAAGTGAGGCCGCCTCACTGAGCCTCACACAACCGCACGCACAATCTTTGTCTGTTTACTAATATCCCATGCTCTTTTCTCTCCCCACCATCTTCATCCACAGCCCTCCCTTCTACCATGTGCTCTCTGTTGTCCCTTACATCCGATTTAACTCGTCCCCTTGTCTGAAATGGTGAATCACAGCCCGGGAGAAGTAAAACTGTCCTTTTACTCCATTAGTCTAACGGCGCCTCAGACTCTGCTCACCGATTTTGTCATTATTCCAATCGGCCAAATATAAAATCACTCGCTGTTGTGTGATGCAGCAAGATTTCGTTCATACTGGTTCTCATCACCGCACAGAGAAGGATAACCAAGCATGTGAAGATACAGTAACGTGTTCAAACACTGAATCAAACACGCTTAATGCACCCCAATAATGTCAGGACCTTTTGTTCTCTTTCCATTGTTGTAGGGAGAATAATGATGATGAAGCCTAATGCATAATTCCTCTATATTACAACCAAAAAGGCCCTGCTTGTCACCCAAGGCTATGCAAGTACAAAGAAGAGCCTTTTCATCTCTGGAGGCACCATGCTGTATAATTGGTGAAGCCAAACTTGCCCGTGCTTTTATGTTTTATCTCCCCTGACATTTTGTCTCATCTGACAGTCTCCTTTCCAAACCAGGCTGCTCAGTTTTTCTCCCCTTATGATTCATATCTTCAACACAAACCCATTTGCGCACCCAGACGTATTCAGTTCCCTTCAAAATACAACAAAATCTGATCATTTTATTGCACAACAGCTGCCACAAGTCAGACGTACATGGGTCCACCACCTGTCACAAGTGAACAATGGTGCACATGCACATGGGAACACTGAAAATCAGGCACATGTCACCACAGAAGAGCGATCCATTGTCAACCAGTTTAACTTGTTATATAGTTTCCCTCTAAACAGTTTCTGCTGAGAGTTTGAAAGCTCTCTTTAATGTCACTCCATTTCTCCAGTCTAATGCAATGAGCATAAATAAAACTTTGCTCTCAGTTTTCAGACCTGTCTACTATGAGCTGGACCACCTATCAGAAGTTGTTGTTTCCTAAAATCACACATGGACACAGCCTTTACTCTTAAAACTATGTTAAAAAAAACAAACTTGGATACACTCGCTCACACTTATTTTGGTCTCTGCAAATGTAAGAAAAGCAGTTGGGAGAGGATTTCCTTTTTTTCTGCCATAGTATTTTTTTTCTTTTCTTTGAAACTTTTATTTGTCCCGCAGTGGGGAAATTACATAATCCTTTGCTTTTAACCCATCACTAGTTACACTACAAGCAGTGGGCTGCTCCAGCACCCAGGGGGCTGTTAAGGGGCCTTGCCCAGGGCTCACAGTGGCTCACCTCAGTTACCAACCCGGGGGACTGAACCGGGTCCTCCACTCCTGAGCCCACCTCCGTAACGGCTTCCACTGCTGTGTGGAAAAAGCTTCAAGATAATGGGATGCTTTATTTATCACTTCAGTGAAAAATTTCTGAGTGAGTTTACGTCTCCGTCAACACAGGATGGTGTCCATTTAGTGAATTATGGTCATTTTTAAGATCAGCAATAAAGCAGGGCCTTGAGACTGGCGGCACCAATATCCCCGATTAAAACAGACCACAAATTAGTCTGACTCCTTCCATGTTGTGGAAGAAATGGACTTCAAAATGTTTGATTTATCATCTAATTTATGTGGACCACCAGCTCAGTGAAAGCACACAAAGACAATGATTTACCATAGATGAAAACTGTAGTCATAGTTTTAGAGGTGTACGTGTCCCACAATTGATTATGGTTTCATTACAAATAAAGGCATTCTCTACAACAGTTTTGGGGTCAAGTTGTGGAGTTAGAGCAAAAATGTCCAAGCAAAAGGAAAATTTATACAGTGGGATAACAGTTTACAAAAAGTTGGGATGCAAAACCTTGCTTCTGTTTAACAGAGACAAGCAAATTTTTTTTTCTCTGCTATAAGACAGCAGGAGTGTCTTTTTGTCAAATATTTTGTTTTGCTCACCACCTTCCATATCCGTGCATAACTAAAAATACAATTCCTTAAAGCTTAAAAAGAAAACACTTCATCTTCATCAAAGGTTCCTCGGCTGATTTGCGACCGAGGTTGATTTAGCAAATGTAACCATCTAATCATGTAAAAAGAGTGCCACGGCCATACTGGACATTAGCATCGGAAAATGTTATCTGAGCGGATAGCTCAAAGCTCTGCTGTGCTTTGGTGCCACGTGCGCTGCTTTGTTAAATGTCATCTGTCAGTGCTTTTAGCTCCACAGGCAAAAAGTATCCACCTGACTTTAGTGGAACAGACGCAGGAAACTGCAAAACCTGAGCAGCCAATAACCAGCTCGAAGCTGTACCACAGGGAGAAACTTGCAGTAATTAATTAGTCTATCTCTTTGTCATTACAGCTTCATCTACAACACTTGATGTGCGCTCTGTGTTCAAAGGCTCAAGTGGATTAATTACTGATTTTGTGATCATAATTACATGCTTAGAAGGCTGAATGACTGTTGTTGAGAGCAAGGGCACACACACGCTCTATAACAAGGATGAGAGTGAAGCAGGAGCTTTTCACTTGAGGATTCAGGACCAGTGTGCTATATATCAAAACACGCGAGGTGCTTTTATCATAATTAGCTAAAGTGGGGAAAAAGGGCCAAGAAATAGTGTGTTAGTAAAGAAAGGTAATGTGATCCAGGAAATGTTATCTTTTATGATGTGGGGAAATTTCTTGAGTTTGGAAAAACTATAAATGTAACAAGGTTTGAACATCTTGAAGGCTAATTTTGGATCTCCTGTTACATACCTTGTTTTTCTTTGGCTGAGTTCATCCAGGCTCAGTATCTGCTCTCTCTATTTCAGTGGGATGAGGTCAGTGTCTTGGATGACCGGGGGAAGCTCATACGGACCTTTGAGGTCTGTAATGTCAACCAAAATCCCCGTCTGCAGGACAACTGGCTGGCGACGCCTTTCCTGTACCGCCACTCAGCTCCGCGGGTGTTTGTGACGTTACGTTTCTCGGTGCGCGACTGTGCCAGCCTGCGTACACCGTCACCCACCTGTCGAGAAACACTGACCCTGTACTACAAACAGGCCGACTCCCAGAGAGAGCTGATGAGGACCTGGGTGGCTGAGGTGAGCCTGAACACTGAGCACAGGACAATGAATGTATGCAGCCTATTCATTTGTGTACCCCAGTTTCCCAGGATATTCAGTTCCAGTATGTATCTATCTATATAATGTGAAATGTCAGAAAAGTAAAAATGACTTGCCCTCCCCCCCCAAAAAAGGTCTAAAAAGTTCAGATTGTGTTTCCTGAAGTCTCAAAGACTCTTCTCAGACCTGGAATGAGAGTGAAACAGTTTTTCAAGCAGTAAAAACTCTCCTCCATCCTTTTTTCACCTTCTTTTTCATACACAAGACAAAACCAAAACAGCGTAGGGTTGGACCATACCCCACCCATCTCTAGTGAACAGTGACCATGCTTTATTAAGACTCACCCAAACAGTCTGGCTGTCAACGAAAGTCGCTTGGTTCTGAGCAGCACATCTGCTATGGTGTAGATTTCTCCTCATCTGGAAACTGTCAGAGAGCATTTCGTGCTCCTGATAAGGATGACCACCAGTGGCGTGACAACTCAGCACCGGACCACAGTGCAAGACAGTCGAAGCAGGCTCTGCCATCACACAGCACCAGAATATCCGGCTCACGTTCAGTCTGCTGCCAGTCTCCCTGTTGCGTTTAGTCTCTCCGGCTGCTGCTCAGCATTTCCCACGCTGACTAAATCATTAATCATCAGAAGTCTGGCGACATGCAGCTTCATGACACAAGAACATGTGCACTTAAGACACCTAAAATATCAAATTTGATAATAATATTGACCGAAAGATATAAAAACTAAGACGTACTTAATTATGTCATCATATTTTATGTGAATCACTAACTGTGTTTTAACTAATACTTTTCCTGAATTTTGATGGATGAAGTTTAAGACATTTTCCATGCATAATTTTGAATCATAAATAGAAGATAAATATAAAAGGAGCGACGATTTTGTTCATGTCATGACCTTCTCGCTCATCCTGACTGCTGTGATGTCACAACCAGGCAACGCGCTCCTCAGCTGGCCACCAGCGCACATTTACTTGACCTTTGTGGGCTTCATGTGAAAAAGAGCCGGCGATGTTCAGCTCTCACACTACAATAACTCAGGCTCAGATAAACCTACAACATTTGAGTCTAAGGAAGCATGACTGCAGCTTTATTTCTGCACACATGAGACATAGCTGGGCTGCAGGTTAGTACACCGTTGCTTTCAAAGGAGCGTCTTCATCGGCAGTATATTTGATAATAGTCAGAAAATATCATGTTCCATCTAAACAGGTGGTTTCACATCAATTTCCACCTTGATTCATGTCACCAAAACATCTCACATATCGTTACCTGGTCAACAGCAGTTGACATATCAGACTGCAGGAAATACGAAAAGGTTCACATGTGACTTCATCAGCTCACAAGAATGAGTTTCCTCACATCTTATGAGCCTGAAATACTCATTAACTCATTAACTACGTTAGTCTAATAAAATAGATGGTTAGAAACCAAATAGATGGTTATAAGAAACTTAGAGAAATGGATTTCTGTATTTCTCAACACATTAATGAATCCTAAATTAAAACACAGTTTATTTAGTTGAAGCTTACAAAATAAGTTGATGTATTTGGTTTTCTGAAACACTTTTAATGGGTCCAGCTGTGTTGTAGTTTGACTAACACATTTCTAATCACAAATGTTTCTAAAGCAGCGTGTGAAGCAGCATGTTACTCTGAAACTCTTTTCTTCCAGCTAAACTTAATCTTGGATTCACAAAGATCTGATTAGACCCTGTCCATGTGTAACACTGTTCCTGGAGCGCATACTCTGTGAAGCAGCAACTTTCTCATTTAGCCTTACCTTATTTGACCTCAACTATATTAAAAAAGCATTATTTTCTTCTTTTATTCCCTACCCCATTAGGCGAAATGCCATCAAACACAATTACTAAAGTCCTCATTTGTGATTCATTTCCATTTGCATCAAAACAGCAAAGCCTCTTTTTTTTTAATCCCGAAATGGACTAATTGTATAATCCCCCGATTACTGAAGAAAAGCCGCAGAAATTGACGTCCTCTTCAGACCATGCTGGTGAGACACACACATCCAAAACGCAAAAGTGTACCAATGCGGTTCTCACGAATGCCACTTCAGTTTCTCTAATTAACATGGTTGAGACACAACGTAGAAAAATGACACATGCTGTAAAAACAAAGAAAAAGTCCCTGAACTCGATGTGTTATCGGTCTTGATTTATTTAACTTAAGCATTTAGTTGTTGGTGGTGTTGTTAATCCTTTTTCTGGGCCTTATTTAACCACTGAGTTTGAATTGCCAGCAGGAGCAGCATGAGCAGTCGCAGTCATGGTGGGGGGGGATGCAGTATTTGTATACATGAATTGGTTTCTCCTTAGGGGAGTGAAATGCTTTTCAAAAATGCAAATCAAACCCTGATGAGGAATCAGAGACGAGTCATAAAGGAACAGGAAGAAGTGCTGCTCTGAAAGTCTTGGCAAGGACTTGAACACAATCTCCCGCTGGGCCTTATACGTACATCTAAGTCACTGTTTATGCTTCTTGCCAATAGCAGAAATATGCCAAGAAAGAAATTACCAAACATACCCATATCTTTGCTTTTGTATTTTTCATCCTTCTTTCATTTTTGTTTTTTTTGTTTGTTTTGTTTCTTAAATAGAAATGACAAAATGGACTATTTCCACCTCTTATTCTGCCCTTTAATGTCCATAAGTTTTCATTGTTTTCTGTCCTTAAAGCCATCAAGCGGGGAAAAAGAGACGAGGGAGGGATGGGTGAAGATCGACACCATCGCGGCTGACAAGAGTTTTTCAAAGGTGGAGCCCAGTTCACCTCACCAGTATCAACCCAACAGATACAGCCGCATCAATGTTAAAACACGCAGCTTTGCCCCTCTAACACGCAAAGGGTAACCATCTCTATATTTGTTTCTCATGCTTTCCAGCATCACCTCTCCCAGGGGTCTGCCCCTTGCTTAACTTCCCATCTAACCTACATTTCAGATTTGTCTTGGCCATCGTTGACAGTGGAGCTTGCGTTTCCCTCATGGGTGTGTCTATCTTCTATCGGCGCTGTCCAGCCACCAGCCTCTACTTGGCATCATACCCCGCTACTCCCTCGGGTGCGGAGCCAACTGCCCTAGTGCCTGTGACTGGAACATGTGTCCCCCACAGTAAAGCACAAGGAGGCACGCCGCCTCGCATGCACTGCAACGCTGAAGGAGAGTGGCTGGTACCTGTTGGAGGATGTGTCTGTGACGGCGGATATGAGCCGAACATCAATGGATCTGCCTGCTTGGGTAAGTTCAAAGAATTATGATGCTACTCATGATGTCTGTTCTGCTAAGTCTGTTCCCGTGGTTTTGTTTAATAGAGTTCTTAAAGGGCACAAGTCATGCTTTTTCTGATTTTTAGAGGTTCATTTTTCAGGCTTTTTAACTGCTGTTGTAGGAGGTGCAAAACTGATTGAGTAGTAAAAGCTCTGATACCAGGAGCTCTCAAAGATTTTGTTTTCAAAAACAATTTTCTGCCTATGCAAGCAATAATTGTACAGACTTGGCCCGCTAAACCGATTGAGTCAGCACGTGTCTCCGAGAGTGGTGTGTCTGGACTCCCTTGGACGCAATTCAGATTAAAGAAATGTCCTCCAATTATCTCTGTTGCTGTGGCATGTGACTGGCACTAATGTGTCTGTTTGGTTTAGGGAGGTAGCAGATGCACGCCGAGGCCCGGCAGGCTGCTCACCAGAGCATACATAAATAGAGGATTTAAGCATGGTTTATGGTTCGGCATCCAACCCACAACATATATATGCAATAGCTGGGAGCCCTAGGCTTGTCAGCTACGTCAAAGCCTGACATCACATGCACCTTATCACAGAAACGTTGCTACACGCCAAGTTGACATGAACTGCAACAAATGTGATTTGTTTGGTTAGTACCAATGGTATTTCCAGCCACCATATGATATGTTCCTGCAATTTAAATTAAAAAAGATTGCTGTTGCTTTACATTTATTTGCTCCAACTCACATAAGATATGCTTTATTTTAATGCTATGTTGCAACTGCAAGAAAGAAGCTGAGCTCCGCATCACCACTGAGCGTTTAGTGGTGTAAATACAGAACGACACAAATGAGAACATATGAGCATAAACAACGACATAGGTCCTATAAAGTAAAATAAACTGCCCTGATGATGTAATCTTTTCCAGAGACAACCATTCATTTTTCAATAAGACACTGCAGAACCACATTCTTGCAGACATTTCAAACAACTGGAGTAAGAAGAGGACACACTTACTGCTCTGGTCTGTCTGCAGTCCCGAACAGTCTCCAACAGAGTATGTTAAGAATTTGCAAATGAAAAATGACACAACTACAACCACATACTGTTGCATTTGCAGAAGTAAAAGGGAAAATAAAAGCTAAACGTGTCACTTGTGGTGCTCTTCTTGCTAGGGTTCTTTTAGGTTTTAAAGAAATAAATGACAAACATTACTACCATAACTTTAGAGAAAAAATGTAGTGACATGAAATGCAAAAATGGGTGTTTTTGTTTGCTCGAGGTTTTGCTTTATGGTGCCCAACTACAATGTTGTTGTGAACCTCACCACATCATTTTTGGTGTTCAAAATAGGAAATGATCACACAACAGATACTGTGGTCTTGGACAAGGCTCACGTGAGGCTCAAAACACAGTTTTAAAGCCAAAATCTCTGTAAACAAAAGCATAGGTCTGCCATGGGACTTCAACTGCAGTCTCCAGACAGAACAATGGTCCTGGAGACTATTCTGTTGCTTTTACCTCCTCATCTAGTTTTTGCACTGGTTATTTCTGGGTGTTGTAGTGATGGGGCAAAGAACAGTGTGATGATTTTTTTGAGCAGTCCTTCAAAGCCTGAGATGATGCAGAAGCCAACTATCATCCGTGCCAGTAAATCAGAAGTCCTGAACACTTATCTTCTTAAAGTCCCACTACTAAGGTCTGCCAATAATGCCAGAGCCAGCTTCTTTACAGTCATTTACCAAAGCCCCAATTATTTATAACAACTGCAATTAAATAGGAATCATTTATAAAAACTAGGAGATGAAACAAAAGTAGACAAAAAATGACTATCGAGTCAGTTTGTTTTAAGTTAAACTTTGTTGCTTCCCCCCCCCCTGTTTTTAAGAATATCAAGCTTAAAGTGCTCCAAAGTATGTGTGCATAGTGTAAAACATGACTTCTCACCCCACACACTTCCCTCAGAAATACCAGTGTGCAAAAAGTAAAAGGTGTGCATGTGGTTTTTGTGTGTAGCTCTCGCATGTGCATCTGGCTACTGTTGTTTATAGAGATTTATAAATCTCCACAGAAACACAGACTGTTCAGAATTAACCTGTTAGCCCTGTTGGAGTTTTGTGCGATAATATCCAAAAGACCAGAAATGCTTTTTTGTGATTTGTCTTTTGGCCTTTTTGGTCAAATTCTGGCTGTTTCTGAAAGCATAGATTTTTTTCCTTGCTCTCTGTGTTTAACGCTCATGTTTCAAACTCCATCCACATAGCCTTATGTTTGTTTAAACTGGATGATGCTCTGGTACCATACGCAATGCCATCTTTATAGATATGATCAACTCTGCTCAGAGTGACACAAGACTTTCTGTTCTTTACTAGTAAACAAAATATTTGCACACCTCTAAAAGTCAGGTGTTCATTTGGACAGAGATGTCCAAAGATATCTATCCGCAGTCAGTCAACTGTTCGGATCTATCCTAACCTCCTGTCAGTTTTGTTCTTAGTATTTCCTGAGATGCGGAGCATCTGGATCAATACTGAAAGGAGCTGCTGTCACTCCGATGCACTCCTGTGTGTGACGTTGTGTCCAGAAGGAATTGAGGGCAGGCAGGTCACGGTGGGATAAAATGAGGAGACGGAGCATCCTGTACATAATGTCTGTAATTTTAAAAACTTCATAAAGAAAGAAGAGGTGAGTAAGAGAGTATACATCAAAGAGCTGAGCAGATAAGACTGAGGTCAGGAATTGCAAGACGTAGAACGTAAAAGTAGGACCGAAAAGACTGCGAAGAGACATCCGGGACGCAAAGAGTTATACGAAGAGGAGGAGGGGGAGAAGAAGAGAGGGAGAGAAGCATAGTGAGAGAGATTTGACACATTTAGGTCATGACGATGTAATGGCCACTCGTCTGTGAACAAGTGACAGGAACCGCAGGGGGAGGGGGGTAGCTGAGAGAAAAAAATGGAGAAAGATGGGGGAGAGTGGAAGACAGGGGGACGCAAGTTAATGAAACTAAGCAGGTAAAACATCTTTGAGGGTGCGAGGGGAGAAGAGTGGAGCGGCTGTGCGACTCTCTTTGTGTAAATGTTTCAGTATGTTCACGTCTGTATTTCTGCAGCGCCGATGCTCGATGTGTCTTTCATACGTGTGTTGGACTCAGAACGCAGAAATTGCAGTCAAAACCTGCAATCTCGCAGGAATTTCAGTGGGCATAATTGCTGAAGTCTAACAAATGGCAGCACAGTTAATCCTCAGTCCTGCCAAGTCAACTGTGAACAGCATTCTTGTTTTTTTCTTTATATCTGCACTCAGCCTGTCTCTTGTGTTTCTCTGCATTTGATTGATATCTACTGACAAATCACCGCTCAGAGATGCTCAACAGCCGCAGCAGAAACTTCCAGCGACTGTCTATGAGTGATCCAACACGTTGCTGCCCACGCCGCTCTGGCTTTTTGTTCCTGCTCTCGTTTGATTACGTTTTGTTTATCACTTCACTGACTAATGATGTGGATTGGCACTGCTACATTGTTGTCCTCTCTGGCTCCCTGCGAATGTTTAGAAAAGAGGCAGATGGTTAACTGAGTGATGCATTCATCAAGGATTATTAACAGCAGCTCATCCTTGTTCCTGAACTTTTTCAACTTGTATATTTTGTTTTTGTCTGAATTGAGCACCAAAAACATTTTGGGAAAATATTCAGTCTCTTTCACTGTGAAAAAGAACTTTTGTTGAATCCTCAAGAGGTTATTGATCCATCACTTTAAAAGAATAATAATAAAAATAAAAACTTCTCATACATGTAAACTGTATGGTTTAAAAATTGTGTATAGCTTTTATTGCACAAGAATAAATAAATGAAAACACTAAGTTGCATTTGCAGCATATCGTGGGAAAAAAAAAAAAAAAGTTTGGTGGTTTTAAGTGACCAGGGCCAAAATTAAAGACAGGGAAATTCAATTTAACCCCTTTTGCCAAAAAAGAAATAAATAAAATAAAATAAAAATCTGAAAGTTAAAGGGACCTTTGGATATTCCCCGAACATTATAGCCAGTGTTATGGTGAATTTTCAAAATAGTTATTGAAACAATTTTTTTCCTTATAACTCCATCATTTCAGGATTAGCATTTTTTGCATTTGTAGTCCTGTCTATTATCATCGGGGATATTTTTGTCAAAAATTGGTTGCGTTTAGCTGACTTATTTCCAGTCTTTACATACTGATAGTTTCCTTTCATTAAAAAAGGCCAGTCTTATGGTTAGGGTTAACCGATGGGAATGAAGGTCAGTTTAACATCTTCATAAGAATAGCCGTGCAAACCTGTGTGTGCAAGTAAACACCTGAGCTGATCCTGCTGCCTACCAAGCCATGCTCACTTCAACACAGTGCACCGAAAAATAATGCATTCATTGCTTATGGTTATAAAGAAAACAACAACAACTCAAACTGTTGTATTATCACAAAACTATATTTATGCAGGATGCAGTCACTCATAGAGAGAAGCTGGTCGAGAAGCGTCACGTTGAGCTGCTGGTGAGCAGTGAAGTGAGGACTTAAACGTGAAGCAGGCAGGAGGACGGGAGACGGGAGGATAAAACTTAAGTCTTTGCTCATAAACTTATTTCAGGTTCTGCTGTACCCGAAACAGTTATAGAGCAGGCGTGGTGACCGTCAAAAAAAAAGTTGTCAAGGAGTATAATTACTGAAGAAGATCATAATCAATGCAGCGCGTGTGTGAGCATAAGCGAATGAAACCTGGTGTGAAATGAAACAAAACTAAACAGAAGCCTGGAATATGAGCAATAGATGTACAATTAAACCTAACAAAACCAGGAGAACTGAAGAAATATCAACATGGGAACAGAATATTTTAAGATCTTTGAAAGCAAAAATAAATAGAAAGACTTTTTTTCTTAAAGCAGTTTCCCGTCTGCAGTAGAGTAAGTTAAGAAAAGCATGCGTTTAAAATGAAATTCATGAAATGACCTTTAGAAACCTAAGAAATGCTCACGAGAGAAGATTTACTCGCTCCCGTTCATCTGTCACATACGCAATGACTCTGGTGTCAGAATCACGAAAACAACAGTTGGATTGATGAGACATTGAGAATCCAAGTGAAACATCGCATACTTACAAAGACACAGCCGGCATCCTGGCAAACAGACATTAAAGGATGATTCCTAAATGATTCACAAAGCTGTTTATCACAAACTCCTTTTAAAGAACATCCAGCGTCTGAGTGATCAGTTTGACATTCAGAATTAAGTTCTGGACATAAACCTGTCTTCAGT
Source organism: Zenarchopterus dispar (assembly GCA_028564865.1). Classification (NCBI taxonomy): domain Eukaryota; kingdom Metazoa; phylum Chordata; class Actinopteri; order Beloniformes; family Zenarchopteridae; genus Zenarchopterus; species Zenarchopterus dispar. Next base: position 12,266,463 of record JAOWBL010000008.1, read on the forward strand.
GTTGTGAAAAATGATAAGAACAGAGATGGATGATTGCAACTGTCTGTTTTTTTTTTTTTCTTCTGGCAGACAGCGTAAGGATGAATTTTGCTTTTGACATTTGCTTTTCACGAGGGAGGATAGCGAGCTCAGGCACGAACATGACTGGGCTTATGACACAATTGCTCCTGTTCAACCAAACATGAGACAGTCCTTTAATATTTGGACTTCCTAAGCTGGTCTAGCAGTCGTCTGCGGTTTGAATCCCTTTAAGCTGCTGTCGAAGATTTTGGGATGAAGATTAGACTCAAATGTTCAAAATGAGCCTCAAAGTTCATCTGATGCCATGGTAGTTTTTCGGAGCAGCGTGCAACTTTGTCCTGACAGAGAAGTGGTCCACGTGTCAGATTGTTCTGATTAGTAAAGAGGAACTCGCAGCGAGCTCACGCGTCACAATTGTGCACCTAGAGGTGAACAGTTAACATCTGGTCAGAGGAAGAGGTAAAAATATTCTAAGATTAATGAGTCTCTCTTTCCTGTCTGAGACAGAAACGTTTGACATATTATGTTTTCCCCCTCTGAGTAAACATTTGCAGATGTTCTCTTTTATTAATCATTATTATGACCTACCAGATTTATTAGAAGTGTAAACATTCTTTAGGTTTCTAGTCTATTAATAAAGGCCCCAAAGCAGTTCAGTGAAATAATCAGTGACGTAAATGATCAATTGTGACTTTTGGCTGGAGCGCTGCAGGATGTTGCCAGGCAGAGATGATGGATCCGTTTGAACACACACACACAGCTACACCAAATCAATTACATTTGGGGGGGTTTTATTGAGCATGTTGGAACTTCACAGTCTGTCCTGTGATGGTTAGTCTGTTCTGTCATGTGTCCTAATTCTTACCAAATACAACTGTTAATGCTGCTTTATGGAATAAAAGACAAAATCGGGATAATAAGTTATCACGACAGGGTTAGGGTGAGAGTTCATATTTAAAACATTGTCTTAACTTTAATTTCTGAGCAGCAGGTGAGAAAACACAGCAAGGCTCTGCAGATACTTTTAGTTGATCTACTGTTTGACAGTAAAACACATATACTCTGCCTCTTTTTTTTTTTCTTCTTTCCTGCTACTGAAAGAGCCAGTCAATACCAGCATATAATTATGGAGGATGAATGGAGCCATCACACAACCAGCATAAACTTGTAAATAATTGTGAAGAATTTTCAGGATTTGGCAGTTTAGCTTCCACCTGTCACAACTTTAGGACTTTTCACAAGATTAATGATTTGCCATTGAGCAAATAAGCCTATTCAAACTGTTTAAATTTAGTTAGATCACCCATAAAAGTTTTATGTTTGTAATAATATGTTTTAAAGTTTTGCTTTTTGATGTTTTTAATGTGTCTTTTCAGAAAATGGTGTTTTATGTTGGAAGCTTTTATTTTGTTGACTAATTTTTTTAAACCATTAGACAGTGACAATTCACATTTCTTCTCTCATTTATTTTAAGGACTTTATTCTTTTAATGACTAATAATCTGATCTCAGGTGAAAATGCATATTACTCCTCATTCGGTTGCTATACCAGGAGTATCTAATAAAGTGCCCTGTGAGTGTTTATGCCCAACCTCATGCTGAATTGTCAAGTCACAGATTTTTATGATCTTTAGGAGATTTTATTAACATTAAGACTGGCATTTCATGACAGGATCATGAGCCACAGTAAATGCCACAGAGGGCCACCGCTGACTTGTAGACTGCAGTTTGAGAATCAGCTTTTTGATAAATTTCCATGGTAGAATCCACCCGGCATTGCATTATTATTCAACACGTCCTGACGAGTTAAACGAACCATAAATTTAACTGTGTTAGAAAACCTCGGCATGTGGCGGATTCAGTGGTTACCCTGCGTTGTGCCCTTGAGTTTTTATTTTTATTTTTTAAGTAGACAAAACTGCAAAATAAATGTGATCACAAAGGACTCAAATGGGAGTTATTATGTGATGTTGCCAAGAAAGCTAAAAAAAAAAAAAAAAAAAAATCATAGATAAACAGACTCCTGAACAGGTTTTTCTTCAAAACAATTCAGTCTCTTGACAAATATTCCTCATAGCGTCTACCTCACCACACTACCTCATCACTTGTTCAGTATCTGTCATTATGAAATAAACACATGCTCCTACAGAGTCATATTCATATATTAAAAACTTTTGCACAATTTATATTTTTATTGTCACGTTTATTGCCATGTGCAGTATTTTCCTTTTTTCTAACTTTTCGTTGTACATACTCATATTTTTGCACTTTTTAAAGACTTTTTTTTTGTATCACATGTCTGTAATTGTAACTGAGACTATCACAATCTCACTGGATCACTGGATACAATGACACTAAAAAGTTCCTTCGTTCAAATAAATAAATGAATGAATTAATTAGAAATGAAAAAAAAACAGACACCTCACTTGAATCTCCAAGCTAAAGATATGACTTAACCCACCACCATTCCTAATAAATCCACAAACAAACTAAACACTCCTGTGTGTTTTCAGGGTGTTTGCTCTCAGGAAAATTGCAGCGGTGGTAAAAAAAAAAAGTGAGTAAAAAATATCAGTGTGTTTTAAAGCTGATATCACACATGAACAGCAGAGAGTTTTGGGGAGCAGACAGTTTGGTCTGTAATTTTTTTTCACAACTGCTGCTTGCCTGCATATAACAGCAGGAGACCTTTTGCTGGAAATGCACTTTCGTTGCTGAAAACACCAGGGGCGAAAATCGTGCGAGAGAGGCTGTCTGGAGTTTTGGAGGCCACCGTTTTGTTTAAAGCATGCTGTGACTGTGTAGATGCCAACATTTATTTGAACATGTTAATTATTCCAACAAAAAAAAAAGAAAAAAATTGGAAATTAACATGAAGGTATCCCTAAAAGAGAACAAAGCAGCATTTTTTTTTAAAGCACAGTCAGTTGTAGTAAACACAGACAGACACTATCTCGCTCTCCAATCTTTTGGAGATAAGACCAGGCTGGCTGGAAAATCAACAAGTCCGAAGCAAATGCTACAGACATTTGTGTTCTCACATGCCACCCTCCAAGAAAATTTCTCAAAAATTTCAGGATTATGGAGCATGTGTGAAATTGGCTTCAGAGATGCTGAGACAGAACAGTGTTTAAAGCCCTGGGAAAGAGTTGATCTGTTCATCCTTCGGCTTTGCCGAGGTTTACAACCACCTCCGTCTTATTGTTCAGCTGCTCATTTTGCATCTTCACTCACTGCTATCACCCGTGTCATCGTTCTGCATCTAAACTCTATATAAATGGCCAAAAACAGAATTTTAAAACCTTTCTTACAGCTGTTTAGTTTTTATTTTCCTGACTTTCAAATTGTCTGGAATGAAAAGGACAAAAATAAAGTTGGGGACCAGCAGACAAGTATGGTGGTCCAGCTAAAAATCCTGAGCACCACCACATATACAAGATCTTTTTTTTCCCACAAACATGTCTAAATAAATACAAATATGAGCAGAATCAACAGACTAATGTCGCTTAGCCGTGGAATCAGTCGTTACAAAAACATTAGTGGTCTCTGCTTATCCCGAACAAGTGTCATTTCTCTTGTTTGTTTGAAGCTCTGAATCGCCCTCCATGACTCCATCATGCCCTGTTTCCCAGATAACGTACGAACCACGTGACCGAATAGATTGTATTGAGCATTATCTTAATGATACAGGATTTATTTCATTCGAAAGGTTTCATGCTGTGCTTATCTAACCGCGCTTATCTAACCGGGACAAAAGCAGCATGCAAAGATCATAATATGCACAATGGAAAGGGGAGATTCTCAAAAGTTTAATGAACCAAGGTTTTCACTAAGTATCCCCGAGAAAGAACAGGTCCTGAACAATTATTGTAATTTCCAGCGGGATTGTTATTATTCAGTCTGTTGGCAACGATAACTCTTTCAACCCTTTAAGGGACATGTAGGATTTATGTAACACGTTATTTGAGTAATTCAAATAATTAATCAAAATACACTACGAACAAGGGAGCTGAAATGATTTCTTTTATCTGTCTGAATAAACAGCATTACCCAAAATAAACTAACTACTTTTGTGAGATAATTCAGCAAAGGATGACTTTCTTTGTATGTTTTCATAGAAATGTGTGATATTAAAGTGCGTATTATTCACTGCGTATCTGTGTGACAGAAAACACAGAAAACGAAGGCTGGCGAGACAAAGTTAAAGGCCTCGTCTGCAGCCATCTCTCCTGCTGCTCGGTCGCATCTGTGACTGAGCTTATGTGTTTTTGTGTGTTTGCGTTTTTGCGTGTCAGAGAGAGAAAAAGAAAAAGAGAGATTACGCTGGGAGCCAAAGGAGGGAATGAGTGCATGAAAGAGGGAGAGAAAGAGAGAGGGAAATTGGGTCAGCGATGTACATAGCGATGTATTATGTTGAGATCAAATTACTCACCTCACTGCTATCTTTTTTTTTCTTCTCCAGTTTGTGTTTATCTATGTGGAAGATCCTTTCATTTTCTAAATTCCCTCATAGCATTTGTCAAGTTAAACCCTTTCTTCTTGCCTGTCTAACAATATTTGACATCTTCTGTTTTTTTTTCCCAGTTCTTCTATCAAAGGCTTTCACTTAAATCACAAGTGCTGATCATTATCATAGCAGATGGAAACAACTATCAAATAGAATTCAATTTTTTAAAATTAATTTTCAAGCACTCATTTCTTCTCTTTGTGAAGAACCTACAGCTGCTATTTTTATCCTGTTACAGATTTCATGTTTGTCAAAGAAATTTATATCTGCATTACCTCTCTGTACTCTCTGAAGTAAAGGCATTTGTGTTTGTGGTCATAATGGCGATGAACTGTCTGCCTCGCGGTTTGTGAAACCAGGACGGACAGATAGAGCCGGGGGGGAAGTGGGGGTTGCAGTTCAGGCAAGAGGGCAGAGGGCTTGCTCTCTCATTGGCTGATGTAATCAGGTGGATATGAGGAGGAGGAGGAGGAGGAGGAGGAGGGTTGAGTCATTGCTGGAGCTCGCTATGGCAGTGATCTGAGGCTTTGAAAGTCATGTTTCATGTCAGAGGCACACAAGAACACATCTAGTAATGTACTGCTGGCACATAAATGATAGAGGAAGCTTTAATCCTGTCTCTTTCCCTGTTCTCAGTCTGCTTTTTCTTTTGCTTTTCCTTTATTTTAAACCAGAGCTCATATGTACAATCCCACCAGTTCATCCTACATCCGTCTTTGCATCTCCACCTTCTCCCCTCAGCCATCACTCAGCACCCGTTCCCTTTCTCCATCTCCTTTTTCCCTCTTCACACCTGTTTGATAGCAGAGCGAGCTCTCAGACACAAGTGAGAACACTGAAAGCCTTTTAACTGTTTATTCCTCTCTTCTTTCACATCTTGGCTTCTTATTTTCTCCTCCCACGCTGCCCTCACCACCGTCAAGCATGCACACATGCGAACACACACTCATTCAGCACGTCCAGCTGAAGACATGCTGCATGTTTGTGGCAAGGTTATATAAATAAGGTCAGAGGCTCACTCCCACTGACCCACAAGGCCCAGACATCCTCTTGCATCCTTCAACTCAGAGAGCACTTAAGGTTTTTTAAAAACCTATGAGAGGCATGTAATTTACATACTCAAAGATACAGGACAGCTTTTTCCATTTGGGACTATAGAGTGAGCAAACTCTAGATTCAGCTTACAAAGTAACCCCATTTTGAATGATGCGACCTTTAGAGGTCTCTGCTTTGGATGCTCACACACACACACATGCAGAGTGTGAAAATGGCACTGGACCAAAGTGGAGGCTGTACATTCAGGATTCGTATAATCCTGCTCAGATTGAGCACTCCAGGTTCTGGCAGGCTGCAGCGTGAGCTCGTGTGTCACTCACCTCAACCTCAGCCATCATGCAGTTGATAGTAGCAACTGGCACCTATCAAAGATCTTCCACCTTAAAACACATCAGGTCAGGACTGCAGCCTGCAGCTCAAACATCATGTTTTTATATGTGTATATGTAAATAATTTGTGACCAAGTAAGTTTATTATGACATAAGATTGTAAGGTTAATAAGTAACTTTTATTTTACTTTTCATTCATGTATGTATGTGTCTGTGTAAATATATACATAAATACATACAGATGCAGTATATATATATATATATATATATATATAGA
>JAOWBL010000008.1:12272751-12303522 GCA_028564865.1 Zenarchopterus dispar
TATATAAAATCTCCCTTTTAAAAAGGGAATCCTGAAGCAGGTCTGATCTGATATGAAAAATATAAAATTTTCAGATAACAAAATATAATGTTGGTAGTGGGAGCTTTTTTTTTTTTTTTTTTTTAAACTTGAAACTATATGTAGTGCCATCCATATATTGGTTTATGGTTTCTGACTCCAGTTCTTCAGATTTTGTACACTTTTTACCTGGATTTTCATTCACATATGTTCTTTTTTGTTTCTATGTTCAGACATAAATTGTCTAATTTGTTTTTGCTGTTTTAGTCCATTAGAACGGTATTGTCTGTTCATTCTGTTTCCTGTTTTTGTAGCACAACAGAGGTTTCAGCAGATTACCTCACACCTGTGTTACATTTCTCATTACCATCTCCAGACATATACTAGCAGGTTTTCCTTGTTCGTGATTAAATTATCATCTTCTCCAGTGTTTATTCCTGCCTGTGTTGGTTTAATCTGTTTTCTGCACTGTTCTCATACACGGCCCTGCAGTGATTTATCTTTAATGCTTCTGTTTATTTAAACCTTTGTTTATTTAATCCTACCACCCTTGCGCCTGGGTTGGGTCCTCTCCTACCTACCAGACTGCGTGACCGTCTGGTTGTTCTTGAATTTTCAGCTGGATCTGATGTATGAATTCACTTCCTGACAAAGACAATGAGATTCAGGTGAAAGCTTACGGAAGAATGATCCTGAATGAACTCTCGTGTTTGACTTGTCATAGTTTTAGGAATAGTCATTTTATTTGTTCAAACGCGAAACTTTATCAGTGGAGCAGATCAGCTGAACTGCTTCGCCGGATCTTTCTTTATGTGTGGCTGCTGCATGCTAACACGGGAAGCATCCTCTGAAAACACAGGAGACGTAAATGATAGAGTAGTAAATCACAGTGCTGGACAAAGCCATCAACAGACTACTGAGCTGAACTTTTGAACCAAAAGGAACCACAAGCCAAGCTGAAATGGACTCTTAACTCCAAACCAGAACTCCAAACCAGTTCCTGCTGGTTTTGGTCTGATCACAACCCACCAAGGCAGTAATAAGAGACATAAAAGTATATACTAACTTTTGAGTTGAGCATGACACAGATTATTGAAAGGTTGTCGTTACAAAAAATGGGTTGATGTGGGTTTGAGCTTCTGGAAAAAAACAAAACAAACAACAAAAGAAAAGTCAGATATTTCTCCTTAGTCTTTATTTCTTAGCATCCACATGTCCAACTTTGAATAAATCTGTGGCCTCAACTATAAAATCCGACTAACAATTGACAAAGAAATCTTATCTTAAGGCTGTGTCTTTAGTGCTGTTTAAATGATGTTCAGATTTTTCATTGGCACTAATCCACATCAATAGATCGCTGGCCACTCGGCAGGGACGAAGATGCTGTAGTACGATTGAAAGGTCCATAAAAAAAACTGAGCAGAGGAATGAAAAGAATTGTTTAATTGGACACTTTCAAATTTCCTCCAGCTGCAAACTGAACTGGTTCTCATATGTTGCTTTGAATGATGCTTTAATGTTGTATCTAGGCTTTGATCTTTTTTTTCCCCCCCAAACAAATAAAAATCTTTTGGTTTGCTCCGGTCTGTAATTTCTGAGTTCAGTTCTTTGATAACTCTAGCGTGCATAGTTTAGAAATCCTGCAGGCTGATAAGGAGCAGTGATCACTTTCATTATATGATTCTACATTCCAGATACACTTGATCATCCCTGTCTCTCTCTCTCTCTCTCTCTCTCTGTGTGTGTTTGTGTGTCTGCAGCTTGTCCTGTGGGCTACTTCAAGCCTGTTTCTGGCTCTGTTCCCTGCACTGTGTGTCCACCCAACAGCAGAACCAGCCAGGAGGGATCAAGTGTGTGTGAATGTCGCAGCAGCTTTTATCGGGCGGCCAATGATGCCAACTCCTCTGCCTGCACAAGTGAGCTTTGTGTATTAATTTGTTTATGCCTGGCTCTCTGGGACGTATGCAGGGGGCCTCAGCGGAGTCGTTCATCACTGACTCTGCCTCTGAGGACCCAGATATAGTCACTGAACAAAATCCATTTTCTGAAATGGAAAATTTAATCTTTAAATTGCACCAGCTGAAAAAAATAGTTAAGTATTAAGTTTCTGTGCTCACTTAACTTAAATTGCCTCACTGCCAAACTATTTTATGTTCTTTCCATCACTTTGCTTGGCTAAATGACTTTGTCAGCGCCCAACGTCTCTCATATATTTTAAACTTTTCAGCAGATGTTTCAATCAAAGTCTCAACAGCTTATATATAACACAGTTCAATTCAATAATATTATATAAATCCCCAAAGAGAAATTACATGTTAAACCCCTCCCACTCACTTGATCTCTCTGTTTCTGCTCAGCTCCTCCATCTGCTCCAGTCTCTGTGACCTGGGAGTACGAGAGCGGCGACGGCGGGGTGTCCTTAAGGTGGCGGCCTCCGGTGGACATGGGAGGTCGCAGTGAGGTGTGGTACGGTGTGGTGTGTCGCATCTGCCCCTCGCCCACCTTCACCAACCCAGCGGCATGCTCCTGGTGTGGAGAGGGCGTCACCTTCAGCCCCTCCCAGACCAACCTGAAACAAACCAAAGTCACCCTCAACAACCTGCTGACCAGGGTCACTTATCTCATACAGGTGCTGTGGGAAAAAAAATATCCTCAAAAAAAATGATCCTGCAGGGGAAAGATTGTCTAAAGCGCAGGATTTGCAGTAATGAGTAACATGAACTTGACATCTTGCTGTTTTGGCTTCCTGATTTATAGAAAAAATTAAATTTATTTGGTATTTTTTTAAGCCGTGTGTGTGAGTGATGAGACATTTGTATCAGAATGAGGAGGCCAACCCACTGTGCTGTCCACATCAGCAAATACACACATTCATTATTTAGCTCAGCATAGCTCAACTAACCCATAGCTAATTCCTTATTCATAATGGCTGCATTGCCATTTCCTTGTATGCATTGGCCTGTGACGAGGAATGCTTGTTTTTTGTTTTTGTTTGGTGTAAAACGCTTCTGAACATCGTGGTTTTTTTTTTGTTTTTTTGTTTTTTTGTCTTCTATTTATTGACAGGTGCAAGCCATGAATGAGGTGTCAGCTCTGAGTCCTTTTCCAGCTCGATACGCAAGCATCAATTTCACCACCAGCCAGTCCGGTGAGAACGGCACACAGAGGATGTAAAAGATGAGATGAAAGTGGAGTTGATGCTGTGATGATGCTCAGGATGTTTGTGTGGATGTTGTGTATGAGTCTGTGTGGGAGATGGGTTTTGTTTGTTGTTGTTGTTGTTGTTGGTTTTTTGTTTTCCCTGTCCCCCTCTCTTTTGGTCTCTCACTCTCTCTCTCTGCTTCATCTTTTCTGTTCCTGCTCTCTGGACAGGAGGTTGCTCGGGGATACAGTATCCTGTCAGATCTCGTTATATTCACTGTATAGGAAGAAAAGGACAAATGAAAGATGGGAAGACAAAGAGGCAGACAGATGAAAGAAAAACGAGCGGGTAGAGGAGAGGTGAATGGGGCATTGTGCAGATTAAGTGCACCATTAAACGGTCTTCCAAGAGATGCCGTTTAATTAGTTTAAATAATTTAAAACTTATTCTATATGCTTTCAGAGTTTATTGATTAGAGGAGCAGACTTTTCTCCTTAAACGGACATTCCAACCAGTTCAGTGACTGTAACTAGATCCTGCCTGGCACTCAATTTAAAAACTCCACTTTCAAACTCTGAATGTCCCTCCTACAGGTTCTGTAACACTGCCCCCATGTGGTTGCTATGACGTCAGTACATGTCCCTTGTTAAATATTTGTGGATGATCTGCCACCTTTCCTCTCTCACAGTTCCAAGCACAGTTCCCATGATGCACCAGCTGAGCCGTGCTCCAGACTCCATCACTCTGTCATGGCCTCAGCCAGACAGGCCCAACGGAGACATCCTGGAATACCAAATCAGATATTATGACAAGGCATGTACACACAAACACACACACACACACCTTTCACCTTGAACACGTGTCCTGTTTTTAATCAGTAAAAATAAAAACACATGTAACTAGAGTCTCTTCATGTGTTTCCTGTAGGGTTCAGACGTTGACAGCGCGTTGACTGTGTACAGTGAGACCAACACAGTGACCATCAACTCTCTGATCCCAGGCTCCATCTACGCCTTTCAGATCCGAGCTCGAAACGAACGAGGCTACGGCCCCTACAGCAACACCATCTACTTCACAACACTGCCTCTGGGTACAGCACTCAGTTATCAAAATGTCAATAACAGCCCTACCTGGCAAAGCGCATTAACACATAACTGAACTGATGAGTATGACCTTACATGGAACAAGGGGCCTTGATGATATAAATAATAAAAAAAAAATAAACACAGCTATAACTAAATATCAGGAGAGTGAGATCAGCTTGTGAATAACAAATGGTATACTTAGAATGAATCACTTGCTTAAAGAATATTATTCATAGTATTAAAATTCTTGCGTAATATTATTCTTTGAGCTTGATTAATAAAGAAAACAGCAAGGAAACTAGTTTCATTAGGATATGTTAGGCACTAAAAAATCCTTATCACAAGCCAGCAATAAAGTAAAAGTTTAATGTATATTCAGCTATCAATGATATCTATTATTTTTCATTATGTTTCTTTATTTAGCTTAGCTTTTTTTTTTAATTAAACATACAGATGAAACTGTTACTTTGAAGCCAAGATACTTTTTTGATTTTCATTTCACAGTACATGTACACTCAGAGTTATAACTCAACAAAGCCATTTGTTTTGACTCCTTTCTTTGTCCCAGTACACACACACACATGTGAAGTTAATCAATTTACCGACCAAAATGTGTCAGACTGCTCAGTATGTGGCAATGGTATGTGCCTTCAGCTTGTGAGGATTGGACTTTTCCAGTTGACCTATTACATCACACACCAGACCAACAGATAAATCTTTAGCTCGTGGGAGTAAATTGGAAAAATGTGCAACAGTGAACTCACCAGACTTGCCACTCTGGATGTTTTGTATCACAGAAAAGCCCGGGATGGGAAATGCAGAACATACGCAAAACGTGTAGGCCAGTTTTGGTCTGGCTGAAGGTTTACATCAGCGTTCCCTGATCCAGATCCTCAAGAGCTGCTGCTAGATCTTTCTCTGCTCTAACTTGCTTAATTCAAACGAATCGTCCACCTTCAGCTTGTCATCGAGTTCTGCAGAAGTCTGTTAATGAATCATTAACTTCAACCAGGTGTTTTAGAGCAAGAAAACATCTAAAATATCCAGAGTAAAAGGTTGTAAGGACCAGGATTCGGGAAACGCTGGTTTGCATGCAGGGTTTAGCTTGACTTTAACTTGATTGTCTGAATGTACTACTCCAACTATAAGGACTTTGATCTAATTCGATTTCAGCTGGACTAAGACATTCACATGGATTTAAAAATGAAGATTTCAATCAGACTAATACAATAATCTGATTCTGTTTTATTTCTTTCCTTACAACACAAATATGAACTAATCTTTGTGTAAAATGTTTAGCAAAATGTTTAAGCTGATGCTTTAGCCTATGAATAATACCTGCACACTGATTCACTCCTCCACTCATGCGGTACTAATACAAAATATTAATTTACGTGAAGCAGATTTTGGTGACAGAGCTTACCTGTCTCAGCTGACTCAGTCTGATCAAAATGAATAAAACCATCAATTTTCAATCTAGATTCCAGATGTAGGACAAAACTTTGCATTTTTCTACATGCAGGTGGAAACAAGAATAATTACAGAGGGTTTCAGTTTTGCAGTATTTTGTAAAGGACAATGAGTGATTGTTAACCTTAACAGAAAAAAAAGGCTGTACTTGGAAGTGGAAGAGGTTTGATTTTGGGAGTTGCACAGATGAGTGTCACACACGAGAGCTGAGTTTTTAATTCCCACCAGTCTGTGTTTTCTAAACTTAGTATGAAACTTCCTTCCAGCTTCCAGTGACTAGTTGTTTGGATTTGACCATTAAAAACTAAAACATTAGGTTTTTGGCAATAAGATTAACATGAATAAAGTTAAATTCATTGCAATCTACTTCATTACACTAACATTGCACTCTGTTGCCATTGTGTTTTGTCTGAAAACAACTGAAGACTTTTAAATTCAGATAATGTTGAGTTTATGTTGATGATCGTCTTGGTGACTCTCCCCCAGAAGAGCATTCGCAGCAGATCCAGAATCGACTTCCTCTGCTGGTGGGTTCAGTGATGGGTGGGGCAGCGTTCCTGCTCGTGGTGGCAGCGATTATTGTTGTGGTTGTGTTTCGCAGGTAACCATGCACCATGCGAGTCGTAATGTATTCATTGCACAATTTTGAACTTGTTTAAACTCACAAACTTTTCTTTCACACGCCAGCAAGAGGAGAGAGAGTCCTTACAGCGACCGGCTTCAGAGGTACATCACTAACAGAGGTGAGTAACTACCTAGCTTTTGTGCAAAAAGACAGCAGTGCACAATGAACTATTTGTGAGTTGTTGTTTTTTTGTTTGTTTTTTTAAAGTTTAATTTTTTTTTAAGATCTTGTCTAGATTTTTTAATCTAAACATTAAGATAATTCCAATAGAAATAAAATCAAATAATAAATGTTAGAAAAAATGGTCAGGTGATGGTAAAAGTTATTTGCAGGTGGAAGTACTTAAATATTAACAGTTTAGTATTAACAACATTTACCTTATGTAATAGATGTTTGAATTACTTAAGTACTACTGCTAAAGTAATTTTAATCCAAAGAAACATTAATTTGATATTTTTTTTTAATTGCTACATATTCTAAATAACCTTAGATAAATCAGAACTGATTCATTTTATTTCTTTTAATTTGTTTTTGATTATTTTTTTATGACAATGTTTTTTTGTTTGTTTGTTTGTTTTTTGTAAATGTAAAACATTGATTTAAATTTAAAAGCGAACCCTTGAGAGAGTCGACACATGGAGAGAAGGGCTCATTACATTGGTTACATGGCGATCTTTGGGAGCCTCTGGCTTTTTATGAGAAATGTCATAATTAATCCAGAAATGTAAACAAAACAGCCTAAATGAGAAATGAGTTGGAACAGGAAATGATCAGAGATGTAAAATCGGGCTGCAAAACATTCACAAAGAGATGTAATGTTATCATAATAAGACAAAAAGAAAAACATGCAGTGATGAAGATTACTACTTTCTCATCAACATGCCCAAACATCAGACAAAAGAGATGCCAGATGATCAAATCTCAAAGAAAATTAGTGAAATGATACATGAAACAGCCATAATTACTGGAACAGAGGCACAAATTCTCTACAAATAGATGCAAACAGCCAAAGTGTGATGCATAATGAGCAGAAAGAGAAAAAAGGATCTCAAAACAAACAGAAATAGGCATGAAATGGCTGAAGTTGCACAAAAGAAGCCTTTTAAGAGACAATATATGTGCAATATGACACTAAAAATGCAAAACAACCAGAAATTGTAGCATGGTGTTTTATCTCTGTCAGAAATACATTGTTGTTCTTCTCTGGTTCAATGAATGGTTTTTATATGCCCTTTCTTTTATAACCCATACATGCATCAATATTTTTCTGAATTTGTGAAAGTTGTATTTCTTGTTTGGCATGTAGTACATCAGCTAATCTTTTATCTTGACGATAAAACTTCTAAATGGTGTGTAGTAAAAAATAAGGGCTTCAAAAGCTCATATTTTGATCTAAGCGACTGCTCTCTAATTCAAGGTGGTGTAAAGTATTATGTGGATCCATCTACATACGAGGACCCCAGCGAGGCAGTTAAAGAATTTGCCCGTGAGATAGATCCCACTCACCTCAAGATTGAGGAGGTGATTGGTGCAGGTATGCCTGGTTATCTCCTTTCTCTTAAATCTGTGCCACGGGATAACTGCCAGCTCAGTAAATGCAATCCACTTCCTCTAAACTCCAGCCCAGTTTGGTGAGGTTTCTCGTGGGCGTTACCGTCCAGTGGGCCGCAGGGAGGTCTTGGTGGCTGTGAAGACTCTACGCTGGGGGGCGTCTGACAGAGAAAGAGGGATGTTCCTCAGTGAAGCAGGGGTCCTGGGGCAGTTTGATCATCCTAACGTGCTCAAGTTGGAGGGTGTTGTCACCCGTATCCCTCCCGAGAGGATCATCACAGAGTTTATGGAGAACGGGCCCCTTGATGGGTTCCTCAGGGTGAGAAAGCATTTCCTGATTGGCGTGTTGTTGGTGGGTGGGCTATGTGATGTCACACTGATTTCTGCTCTGCTCACTCTGTCCTTCCATCGGCAGGAGAACGAAGGTCAGTTCAGTGTCCTTCAGCTTGTGGGGATGCTCAGGGGAGTCGGTGCAGGGATGCGGTACCTCTCTGAGAGAAATTTTGTCCATCGAGATCTGGCAGCCAGAAATGTGTTAGTCAACTCCAACCTGGTCTGCAAAGTGTCTGACTTTGGCCTCTCCAGACTCATGAGGGGCCTGGACCACAACATACCTACATACACTGCCTCTTTGGTATGTTCTTGGATGTGAAGTCCCTTTTAATTTGGTTTCTTTGTCTGCCTGAGGTAAATATGTCGATGTTTTCTCCTGTCGTCCTTCAGGGCAGTAAGATTCCTGTCAGGTGGACGGCACCTGAAGCTTTTCAGCATCGCAAGTTCAGCTCAGCCAGCGATGTCTGGAGCTTCGGCATTCTGATGTGGGAAGTGATGTCCTATGGTGAGCGTCCATACTGGGACATGAGCAATCAAGAGGTATGAAAAAGAAAGTATCTGAGCACAGTCATTAGGTGAAAGAATTTCATGATAGTACAGCACTAAGTGTGCTTCACACCTGCAGGTTTTGATCTGCCAAAAACAACTTAACGTTCTATTTCCCGATTACTGCAGTTCGTTTCATCTGGTGTGAACACATTAATGACACTCAGGTGGGGACCAACACCACCAAATCCCCAAATGAGGCAGTCTCAGTCCCAAGTCAACAGGAGCACTCCGGTGCAGTCCTCCTGGGACAGAGCATACTGAACAGAAACTGGAGCAAACGCCTAAAATTGCATAATTTGGGGCTGTGAATTAAGCTTTTTTTTTCACTGAACACTGAACTAAATCAAATAGCTCACAGTTATGTACTATTAATCCCGTATTGTTTTGTTATTTGCTTCATTTTCTGAAACTGAATTATATGGCGAGGGTGATAAATATGAACATGAAACTATAGCTGATTAATGTAATCATAAATAATGGATGATAACTAATCCATGTTTATAGTTTTATAAAACAAGTAGGAAACTGCATTCTCACTGTTTATATATTTTGGTGCCAAACACAACTGATCATTAAGCTTTGGTGATGTTCATGCATAGTTTGGAGGAATGCCTTAACGTATGCTTAGATTTTTGTCTGTTTGAAAAGATGCCAAGCCAAGGGGCAAATGCTGTAAGTTTATAAATGTTTCAAGCAATCCAGACAAGAGCTAATGAACTAAAATGTGAACGCACTCTTAAATGAAATTCCTGAATCAACCTGTTAGCTGTTAAGATTCAGGCCTCCATAAAGTCAAGGAGCTCCTGTTGCATCTCTCAGTCCTCTTTACATGACCTGGTTTCTGATGGTATCATCATATAGAGACTATTAAAACCTCCACCCTGCTACACCATTAGTCTATTTGAATAATAAACTTTTTATTTCTCTTTTTTTGTATTTCTAGTCAATTTTAATGCCAAGGAATCCCAAACACCCTTTAACCTTCATCGCTGTTACAAGCCCTCACTTATCAGTGACCCCGGCTGGAAGCCAGTTGAGCTAGACTCCTCACATGATGCCCTCCTCCTTGTGTCTAATGCTTTCCCTGGATCTCTGCAGGTGATGAAGGCAGTGTCAGATCAGTATCGCCTCCCTGCCCCTCACAGCTGCCCCCCCACTCTCCACTCCCTGATGCTTCAGTGTTGGCAGGCCGAACGAGGAGACCGGCCAGGCTTCGACTCAGTCCTGTCCTCTTTGGATCGGCTCATCAGACACCCTGCGTCCCTCAAGGCCGAGCCAACTCGGTGAGCAGGAAGCTCCTGCCAAGGACAGCAGCAGAGCACATGGTAGACAGCAGGTGACGGACAGTCTGATTCAGTAACGGAATGTCATTCTCTCATTTTTGACATTTGCAGGAGCAGCTCGCAGCCGCTGCTCAGCCCCACCCCGACAGACTTATCATCAGTGACGACAGTCAGCGACTGGCTGAGGGCGCTGAAGATGGAGAGATATCAAGATGAGTTTGATCGAGCGCACTTGGACACGTTAGACAGAGTCAGCGGACTTACTATGGAGTGAGTATGAACGTTTTAGCTTTTCATTTTAAGCTCCCAGATCTGCTTATGAGCGACTCCAACATGCATGTTATTGTCTGAACTCTCCATCAGAGATGTGCAGAACCTGGGCGTGAATCTGCTGGGACACCAGAGGAAGATCGTGAGCGCAGCCCAGCAGCTCAGAGCCCATCTGTCTCAGGGCCACGTGGAGGTTTGAAGTCCACCTTCAGCACAAGCTGTCAGCTGGATTTCTTAAGTTTTCATGTTCCTCTGCTTGTTGTTGCGCCTGGTTTCTGCATCACTTTTAATTTGATGGAGCACCTTTTGAACTGCGCGTTCAAGAATCAGTGGAACCAGTGAGAAGTGCCACTCTGCTGTAAATCCTGATAAACCCAAACACAACAGGCAGAAGGTGCAAAAAATGAGGCTCCCAGACAATCGTCCAACACTCATGACAGAAGGGAGAGATGCACCATGGGAGCTCCAGCCCAGGTCGAAGGGTTGTTAAGAAGTTGCTGAGAAGGAGGACTGAGAGATTTTTGTTGCATTCTTCTCACAATATTTCACTTTATTTTTTGTTTGCCTTCCTCTGTCCTCAACTTTCAGTGATGCCATCCCTCGAACCCTCTTCCACTGTTCTCCGTCCCCGAAACGTTTTAATGTCCCCATGCTCACCGAGTTTGATAAAAGTTTAAAAGTTTCTTTGTTAAAATACTCAAGGAGATATTTCCTCACAAAGAATTGCGTGAAGACAATCAAAGCCTTCCTTGTAATATCTTTTGTGTTATTTGTAAAGTTGTATCACTTCCTCTCTGTTTAAACTGCCAAATTATTGATGGGGGTCTCATGAAGTCCCACCATTTGAGTTCAGAAAAATGTATAGTTTGTTTAATGTTACAGAAAAATTGCCAGAAATCACCAGTCCAAAGTCAGTGAAGCAAACCCTAATTTTGAACATCAATAATTGCTATAAAAATAGGAGTTTTCAGCTGAAGAAAATGCTTTTTTAAAAAAAAAACAAAACAACAACTCAACTTTAAGCCATGTTTTGTCTTCTCTTTTAAAAGACATATCCAGACTCTGTAAACAGCCATGTTTATGCAAGTCACTCTCACCGTAGGGCTCCTCAGCGACGGCTCTTACTGTAAAATTTCACCTCAGCTGCAAACACAAGCAGTGACAGCGGAAGCCAGCAGCATGTACATTTCATACTTCACCTCTTTTTGTTTGGCTGCCTGAGTAAAGACACTGAGTCATCAAGGAGTTGCGAATGTGTGAAATGGTCAAGACGGTCGAATCCGATCTGACTTATGCTTGAGAGAAGGAAGAGAAATACCTTGTAAGTGTGTAACCGTGTGTCTGTGGAGTGTGTTTGTGTGGGGTTAATGATGCTGGATATAAGCGTGTGTGTGTGTGTGTGTGTGTGTTTGTTTGAGTGTGTCAGGCTACACACAATACTAGTTGTTTACTTGTGTGAGTGCTCACCAATATTCTGTAATTGTTCAAATTTGTAAAATAAATATGATTTTATTTAAAAAAGAGACAGAAAGAAATCACTGTTGTTTTTCAAACCACCGTTTTCTCTAGTAATTAGTGTTGCTCCTCTTTCCAGAAATGTGTAATTAAGTGTAAAATAAAGGTAAAAATGAGTGTCTTTTAACAATATTTTTATTTAAGAGTATCACAAAGGAAACATAAAATATGATTTAGCAGAGAAACTGTAACATTATTTGTTTTAAAATTTGAGCAGCAACATGCTTTCCATCATGTATCTTTTTTTTTTATTAAGATGTTGCTATTCAGAAAACATATTTTTGACACCACATGGAAAATTTCAACAGGAAGAAAGTGAATTTTTGAAAGCATAGGACCAAATTTTCTGACATCCTCACATCAAAACCTTCTCTCCCTGAATTGCTCCTGGAGAGCACATGAACAAACGGCAAGAAAGAGAGTAACTGCAAACTGGCATGAACAGGCTTTTCCTAGTGCTACATCTCTGTGGTAAGGCATCAAAGCACCTGAACCATATGTTATATGTGAAAAGATTAAAAGATAATCCCATGAGTAATAGAAACATGACCATCAGGGCTTCACTCTTCAGTGCCCTGAAGTGTTGCCATCATGGAAATTCCACACTCTCGTTTTTGTATTTATTTATTTATTTATTTATTTGTAGCTTTCAGTTTTGCTTTTTCTTTTTTTTTTAATCATTTAATGGCTGACATAACATAATAGACAAAAAAAAAATCAATATTTCTTTTATCTGATGTGTTTATTACATATTGAAATTAAAAACACCCCCAACTTTGTCTTTTAAGGTTTCTAAATAATATATTAATTAATTTAATATTTTGTTGCTTGTTTGTTTTTTAATCTTTTATTGTATAAAACTTTTTTTAAAAATATGGAAGTGGTATCAAGGTCTTGGATATTCATGCAGGAAATATTGTACTTCCAACATTATAGGGTTAATTAGTTTTCATAAATAATAACGTAAACAAGGAGAGGAAATAGACATCCCATCCCCAAATCCAATAAGATCTTCTCAAGAAAAGATATAAAAGTGCTAGGTCTAAAAAACTGAACATAGAACATAGGACATGTCCAGATTATATTTAATGTATTTATATTATGTAATTATATTTAATAATGTTGCAGGAGCCTGTTTACAACAGTCACATGTGAGGTCGAGATCTGACCTGATCTTGATGAGTTTGTCTTTGGACCTGTGCAAACGGTGCACAACTTTAACCTGAATCACTCTTTTTGGTGCGTTCTTAGTTTGTTCGTTATGCTTCTGCAAGTTGCTGGCGCTAACCGCTGACCACTAATGGCAGCTGTGCACCTGCACCTGCTTCCCGACAACACTGATCATGCATACTGAGTATACTTGAGACAAATGCACGTAATAATCACGGAAACAAACAGAAAGCCTGGTTGATCGCCAGAAAAGGTGAAAATCATTTCCCTTGGTTTCAGTAAAATAACTGAAAGTGTTTTCTTTTTTAAAAAAAAAACAATGATACAGCCTCCACAGACAGATGTTTTTTATACAACTATCAGTGACCAATAAAATCTTAAAATGCCTCTCGAGGTTATCTTATCAACCTTTAACATCATGTATTAGTAGATGGTTCTTTAAGTACTGAGCTAAACTAATTTGTCCCTCTTCATCCCAAATTTGTTCGAAATGAACTTCCTTTCACCTTGAAGAACTAAAATCACCTTCACGGTGTGAAGAAGAGTGAACTTGGTGTGCCTTTGGTTCCACAGATCAGCAGGATTTTTTGCAGAGTCACAATGTGAGATGTGCTGGAATCAGCAGCGGTCCAGAAACAGACACTGGTTTCCCACATCACCCACAGCTGCTGATACCAGAGCAGATCTGGACTGATAGCAAGACTGCACACACAAACTCTGACTCCTATACCCCCCTTTTCTTTTTGCACCACCTGCAGTGTGGTGACTGATATGTTCAAAATGTCAACATTTTACTTTAAAGTTACAGACCTGATCAAGCCAGGGAATTTTTAGATATGTTTTACTCTAATGCTATTTTTACACCAAATGTTTTGTAGGCTACAGTTTAACATTTACACTAAAATACTTTATTTACTTTAAAAGATTAAGATTCCCAGGATATAAATAAACTTTCACTGCCTGCATTAAGATGTTGCTGTAGTCATAACAATAATCCAGCGATATACATCTTTAATAGTATTTATATTTTGAAACAATAATTTTTGTGATAAATAAAAACTAAAAGTGAAACTAAGTGAAAAAAATCTCCTTAAATGAAGTAAAAATAAAAGCTAAATTTTTTTATCAAACAAAAAAATCAATAACAAGCAAAGTTAACAAAGCAAAACAAACTGAAACTAAATATATATTTTTTTCAATATCTGTAAGTTATTTTCCTTTAAGAACTAAACTAAACTAAAACTAGAACTAACTAATTTTCAAAACTAAAAGTAAAACTATTGCTCTGCTCGCTAAACTGAAATAATGAAAAACTAAATAAAAATAAAAACTAATAAAAAATTCAAAAATATTACAATTCTGTTTCCAGCAGACTGCACAAATAACTTTCATTCATTCACTGAGGCTTTCAGAAGTTTGTTTTTTGTTTTTTGTTTTTTGAGCACAAAGTTGCTTCGACTCTAAGTAAAAGACGAAGTAAAACTAGGGATAAAAAAAAGATCTTTTTCTGAACCTGTTCTCACGTATATGCACATAATGTTTATCAGGCATGTTAATGGTTGAGTTTCGGGTGTTAAAGCAAGTTCTTCACCAATCTGAAGACCAGTGGCTTGATCTCCATTCCCTCTGCGTGGCATACAACCACCTTGCAAGGGGTTATCCATCCATCCATCCATCCATCCATCCATCCATCCATCTCTATACCCATTGGATCCTGTACAGGGTCACGGGAGGCTGCTGGAGCCTGCTCTCATTAAGGTGAGAGGCAGGGGGACACCCTGGACAGGTCACCAGTCCATCACAGGGCCACATATACAGACGAACAATCATGCACGCTCACACTTGCTGGGAATTTAGAGTTGTCAATCAACTAAAAACATCAGCGCATGTTTTTAGGCTGTTAGAGGAAGCCAGAGTACCCAGAGAGAACCCACTCAAACACTTCTTGCTGCGAGGCAACAGTGTTAACCACTAAGCCATGGTGCTGCTCCGCAAGATGTTGTATGAATGGGTAAATGAGAAGCATCCGGTGAAGCAGTGTGATGAAACAGGCTGAGGTTGAAAGGTGCTGAATGAGCGCAAATGTCTTACCACCAGCAGTATATACTGTACATACCTTGCAAATTAGATTGTTTTCATAAAGAATCATTTTCAGGATTGTGTTATTTACTGTAAGACAATAATTCATTTATTGTGGGTACATTTTTTCTGCAAAAAATAAATAGTTTTAGTATATCACTGTGGGCAGAACAGTTATAATTATTCCTCCATGGCTAGAAAGTAAACAACTTATTTAATCTATTTATTCATTTATCTTTTTTTTTATTTTTCCATTTTTAACGTGAGGTTCAGTGTCCTGCCCAAAGACACTTTGGCATGTGATGAGGCTAAAAGGATTAAAGTTGCTGGCCTGGCTCCACTGATCCATGGCTGGCCTTCTCTGAAAGGTTCAGGTTCAAATCCCAGCTGGAGTCTTTCTGTGTGGAGTTTAGGTCTTCTCCCTGTGCTTTACTTCAGTTTCCTCCTGCAGTCCAAAATAAGACAAAAATCAAGTTAATATTATCTGCAATTCTCCTTCAGTTCAGTTAGTCTTGCATTATTAATTTTAGTTTTTATTCAGTTTTTATTTTCTAAAAGCTTTTAGCTTAGTTTTTATTCAAATTTCAGT
This sequence comes from Zenarchopterus dispar, assembly GCA_028564865.1. NCBI lineage: Eukaryota > Metazoa > Chordata > Actinopteri > Beloniformes > Zenarchopteridae > Zenarchopterus > Zenarchopterus dispar. The sequence goes on from JAOWBL010000008.1 coordinate 12,288,431, forward strand.
TAAAAGCATCACATTTTTACAGTTAGTTTCAGATTTAGTCTTAGTTTTTATTGACTATAATAGTTTTGTTCCTATCCAGGGGATAGCCCGGTCTTTTGCACTTTTCACAGTTGGCAAAGGCTCCTGCAGATCCCTTTGATCCCCAAAAAGGGTCAAATGAGGTATAGGCTTGGACTGATTTTATTTTTTGTCTTTTTAATTCACATAATATTCTCTAAGAATGAGGATAAAATAAAATGAAAAAGAAAAACAAATAAATAGTTGGAAGTTGAAAGTGTCACAGAGAGACAGATCACCTTTAATACATGAAGGTGTTGTGTCTGTAGCTTTGGATCAGCTGAGCGGCATCGGCAGGTAACAAAGATGAATGTGGTGCAGAGAAGTTCCCTCACAGTTGCAAGTCCAGGATTACACCTGGATCCAGACGATACAATCCAGACCATACGATCCATAACTTTGGCTTTAGAAACCTCAGTCATCTGTTCCACATATAAACTTATTGTCACGACTATTTACCATAACATGCTGAAAAATGACAAAATAACCATCAGAAAGCTTTTAACCAACCTGGAACTTTTAAAGAAATATTTGAAAAAAAGAAAAAAAAATGTCTGCACTGATAAAAGTTCAGATGCAGATGAAACAAACAAAAAAAGTTTAAATGTCTCTTCATTGTTGTCTAAGTAATATAAAACTTTGCAGGATGCTTCTTTATTTAATTGGAGGAATTCTCATGCAAAGTTCTGTTTTAGTAATGTCAAATCAGTAATCATGTATTTTTTTCTGTTTCTGGATGACTGATCATATGTCATGCTGAACAGATAAATATAAGAAGGAGTTACAGGATGAAGGATTTACTCCTTGATAAGAGTCCTGTCATAAATGATCTAAAGTTGTATTTAATTTTAAAGGAGCTTAATCAAACATGTTTTGATGAAAAGACTTTGGAAGAATAAAAGTTTCAAGCCTGACGCACAACTCGGGTGTGTTGTTTTAGCTGTATTGGGCATCTCGTGTAATAATCATCTCACCGGGTTAAGTGAGCATGTACCGGCTGTCACAAATGTAATAAATGTGTGTGTAATAATTGTTTTCTGGGGTGTCACAACTCAAATTAATACAGTGTCCAGAAACAGTGAGCACAATAACCACAAAATCGTGTTTTTATGGTGTTATTGTTTTCTTATAAAGATATTAATGGTGTGGAAACCCTTGGTCTTTATGACACTGCTTAAAAATGGTGCTCCCCGTCTGGTAAACAGCTATTATCTTCACAATACAAAATGACGGCCACATCTGCAGCCATTATCAGAGGCCCCTATAGAGTCTTCCTAAACCTTGTTTATCCTGTGGCTAACCAGTCTCTTAGTAATGATCTATAAACGGTGCAGAAAAATACCTGAACGCTACAGCTGTGGCGCTTAGAAATGTTGCATAAGTTGACTGAATCAGCAGTTTACAACTATTTCAGATGTGTTGAAATGAAATCTGTGGTTCTTTATCAGGCGGCTGCCACAACTCTTGAAAAATGCAAACTCCAAATGACAAAATGTCCCTTTAGCTTTGTTTTCTGCCTTCAGAGGAAAGTGACGCGCTCTCATTGGCCGCCCTATAAATGCTCATTATGGTCTTTGTACTACAGCAATTACCTTGCCTGTGATCATTCCTGTTGACACATGAATCGTGCCTAACATGTTAAATCACAGCGAATGAAACTAGTTCTGTGGTGTTTGTGAGGACAAGAGGCAACATGCCGAGCAAAATCATATGTCATCTCCATATTTTACCCAGCAAGTAATCCCATCTTGGAGAAATTTGTTCAGAGCAGCAAAAATAATACAACCTAGATGAATGTGACTCAGTGTGAGGGTTAGATTACAAACCCGTGTTCAAGCAATTTCCAAACAGGTTTTCTTTACAGTTCACTAGAAACAATGACCGCTATGTGTGGACTGCCATGTAGTTGCAGAATTTTCATAGTGGCCATGCAGGTTTTGGTGGTAGTTGGAGGAATGCAGACAAGCCTGGTGATGGGGCAGTGAGATATGCTGGGATCAAGGACTGGACCATTAACACTTCGTTTATAAGGTGACCGGATCTTGCCTATAATTTCAAATCAGCATGATAAAGGATTTCCTGGTCAACAGTGAGCTGGAGCCTTCGGGACAACTTTCTCTGCGGGACGTGTGAGCAGTGGGTGAAAGTCCACTTGCTCATTACTGCTTCACTGTCTCTGTCTTACCTGTCTGCTGTCCACTCATCCTCCCTCTCCACCCATTCATTCTCAATCCCGCCACAGGTCTCCTCCCTCCTGGCCAGGTCATATATATTGGGGATGCCGCAGGGATTTCACTTCTCCTCAAGGACATTATACATGTTTCCTGTTTTGAGGGTTATGACTGAGAAGCTGAGGGCGTTCAGGAGCGGCACTTTTGTTGTTTGAAGGTAAGACGGACACATTTTTTCCTCTCACTCTCTCTTTTTAATTTTTTCCTGATGTTTTATGAGTATACTTTATTTTACTTCTGGACACAAAAATTGATAAAACACTGTACACACAAAAAACAAACAAATTTGTAAGTTTAAATAAAGACTTTGTGGCTGCTGGAATAAATTCCACTGCACTCATTTTCACTTATTCAACTGTTTGTTTATTTATTTATGTATTTATTTATTCTGATCCTCCTCGTGTCTTCCAGCTGAGCATCGAGTGCCGATGTCTCCGTCTCTGGCCAGATCGGCTCCGAGCGAGCTCAACCATTGGTGGAGCCAGCTGAGGTTTCGGCTTCAGAACAAGAAAGGATGGAACGAAATGCTGGATGAGACGTTTCTGAACTACACCAAAAAGTAATGAAACTATGTTTTCTATTACTTTCTGCTGCTTTTCGGCAAACACTTAGATTTTAATACATTTATCCTCTAAATTACAATCTAAGTGACGTTAAATCTTCGTGTCTGTGTTCCTCAGCATAAATGACATTCCTATCTTCTTCGCGGCTAAAAACAACAGCGCTGGTTGCATCAAGAAACTGCTAAGCTGTGCATCCACCAACATCTTTGAAAGAGGCAAGACAGAACTGGGATTACAGGCCTTGCTGTGTTTGCCATTGTGGTGCTGTAATCTATAAAATGGTCATTATTTTGTTTAGGAGCCCTTGGCGAGACAGCTCTTCATGTTGCCGTGATGAACGACAACCTGGATGCAGCCGTGGCCCTGATGGACGGGGCTCCTGAGCTCATCAACGAGCCCATGACCTCTGAGCTTTTTCAAGGTGCACAGACATAAACACACCTGAACTCACAGATCCAGGTACAAACACACAACCTGAGCTCTGAGAGAGGAAATGAGAAGACATTCAAAAGACATGTGGGTTGCAGATAGAAACCAAAGTATTTCTTCTGATCAGCAAAACCAGATTTTTTTTAATGTAAGTGACAAAAAAACAGCTTTGCAATATGATAAATAACTGAACCAAAAAATCAAAACTTTACTGATAAGAAACAGATAACAGGCTTACAAGTCCAAAACTGACCTTCTCATGACCTTTCAACAAAATGGGGAACATCGAAACTTGGTGCAAACTTGTTATTTCAGCAGCCAGGGTAACTACAACTGAGCGTGAAAACAAGACTATTGATATGCTGATTGGCAGTGAGGTTCATCGTAGCTCCAGCTTCACTTTCACCAAAGGTAAAACTGGTGAAACTGAATCGAGCCCCAAAGCAGAGTCGCCACCTCCAAAGTTTAATCATATTATACTTGAGATGCAATTAAAAAATATCTTTGTCTGCATTACCTCCTTCCCAGCCTCTTCTTGTATTAAAAAAATGCTTTTGTTCAAAACAGTGGAAATGTTTTTGGTCTATCACCTGGGGCTTTCTTTAAAGTTTATTTATGGGAAGAAAAAAAAGGGGGCGGTTACGATCCAAGACATCGCTTGTGTCATGTCTGCCCAGGTTGTTCGTGAGCTCCAAATACAAAATGTTAAATCTAAAATAGTGTCCTGACCATAAAACTGCTACTTGACAGAGGACTGATGTACACCGTGTACCTCTTCCTCAGGTGTTACCCCTCTCCATATTGCTGTGGTGAATCAGAACATCAACCTGGTTCATCACCTGATCAGTCGTGGCAGCGATGTCGTCACACCTCGGGTCACCGGTCTGTACTTCAGAAAGAGGATAGGAGGACTTTTGTACTGTGGTAAGTCACCATGATCTTTCAATAAAATGCGAACCACAGTCAGGTATTAAAACAGCCACAAATAAAAGCATATTTACGAACAAGGTATTGTTTTGCACACAGATTTGCCAAAATTAATGAAATGTGTTTTTCCAAGCACAATATTGTTTGAATCTTTTTTTAACATATCCATTTGGTCCACAGGTGAGCACATCCTGTCTTTTGCTGCATGTGCTGGAAATGAGGACATTATGAACATGATAATTGACGCAGGAGCCAGCACCAGAGTCCAGGATTACAGAGGTGTGAAATGCCAATCCCTGATTTAAACACAATTATTTCATATCAAAAGGCAAGTGAGTGATTGTATAAGGACCTCAAACATACAGTGGGACGATGTACCACAAGATCTGCTCAAAATCATTTGGATTTATTACGTTTTGTTTTTGTTTTTTGTTTTTTTTTTACTGCAACGTTGTCTAATAGAAAACACCAACTATGATTGTTCCTCCATTACTCCCAGCAGCACTCAGCTGCACAGACCAGAAACTGTTTGAGTTTGTGCTTTTTCCTTTTTTCTTTTTAAATGTTTGAAAAAAACACATGCTTTCATTTTGAATTTGTGTTTAAAGTTGGAAGTAGTCAGCAGCAAATCTTTACATTAGGGACTGAATTTGGTGTAGTTCAATTTAAAAAAGAACAAAACATGTATTTACCAGCTCGATTCTGGCTAGTTTCCTGTCAATCAATCAGTTATTTAATCAACAAATCACCCGTAGGGTGGAACTGATTTCTCGGTGTCCAGTAATGAAACTGCCCTCAGGTGCAAGACGACAACCAGAAAAACGACAACATTTCAGAAAACACAGCAACACAACCGGAAACACAGCATTTCAGAAAACACAACAACAAAATAAAAAACGCAACATTTCTTCTTTTTTTCTGCATATATTTTAATGCTTCGTGCCATGATTTGGTCAAACCTTTATCCATGGGATACATATATATGCATTTTAATCTTGCAGCATAACGTTACACATCAAAGCACTCAAAAAAAAAAAATCTGAAAACTTTGAAACATTGAAGGAAATACAACATTTTCATAAAGCACACAAAAATAATGACCATAGATGTGTCAACACCATAGAAAATGCAACAAATGGGACATCTTTCTTTTTCTGGGTGTGTGCATGTGTGTTTTGCACCTCAGTGGATCCTCGGTCCTGCATCTCATCTGTCAGTTATAACAACTAATGGATCTTTCCTGCACACTCCTCATCTTCTAGGCAACACACTGCTTCACGTTTTGGTTCTGCAGCCCAACAAGACGACTGCCTGCCAGGCCATTGACCTGATTATGGCACGCGATGCAGAGCTGGACCAGTCAGTGCCACTCGACATGGTGCCCAACTACAGAGGCCTCACGCCTTTTAAACTGGCAGCCAAAGAGGGAAACATTGTGGTGAGTGTGGAGGACAGAGTGGGCCACATGGTGGAAATGAAAGGTGGGGCAGATTATGTCACTAATCCTATCTGTCGTGCTGGGCTTCCCTGTGGCTCTGTCAGGTATTTCAGCACCTGGTCATTAAAAGGCGTGTGGTCCAGTGGAGTCTGGGCCCTCTGAGCTCTCATCTGTACGACCTGACAGAGATCGACTCCTGGGCCGACAATATGTCCGTGCTGGAGCTCATTGTGGCCAGCCCACGTAGAGAGGTACAAGAAAACATATATCCCATAACCCAAGGAAGTTACAGTCTGACTGACCAGAAATAAATGTTAACAGACTGCTAAAAATACATTTTGTTGTTCAGGCAAGAGGGGTTCTGGAGGTGACCCCTGTGAGGCAGCTGGTCAGTCTCAAGTGGAACCTGTATGGAAAACACTACTTCAGGTAGATTTTGTGTTTGTGTGTGTCAGAGGTAAATTATCTGACCTGTCTCCAGTGTTTTAGACAGTGTTTTTCCTGTTTTTTTTCTTTTGCCAGGCTGCTGCTGCTGCTGTACCTCTTGTACATCGGGACCTTCACACTGTGTTGTGTGTTTCGCCCTCTAAAGGATATTTCAGAAAACTACACAAGCTCAGGCATGGACAAAACCATCAAGATCCAAAAGACACTCAACGTAGGTGACATTCATGAAATGAATAATGTTGTAATGAATATGATTGATAATTATATCATATTATGTCAGAGATTTGATTTCTTTCCTCCATCCTTTCTTTCATTTTTTACTACATAATCATGAGTGAGCGCATTTCGGAGTGTGTGATTTTAACTAGCAAGGGCATATAATCGAACTGGGCTACTTTCACTCATACTTTTCCTCTATCACTAAACCACTTTTTTTTTAAATTTAAACTTAGAAGAGTAACATAAAAACTTTATGTATGTATGGCTTTGCTTTGAAATAGATCGAGTCATTAGGATAAAAATGAAATTCAGATTTTCCTAAACTTTAAAAAGCACGAGTTCTTGTACTTTATTCATTCAGGCAGGGTTACAGAGTTATGCAAGAGCTTGAGCTGTAAATAAGAGGGCCTGATTTCTCATAAGACGCATCCAGCTTCTTTCACTTCTTGTTTTGGTGATTCTCTTTCAGTATTAATCGAAACGTTCATCCTCTTGTCTTTCTCAGGAGAGTTATGTGGTTTATGGAGACAGGCTGCGGCTGGCGGGAGAGGTCATCAGTGTTCTAGGAGCTGTTGTGATCCTGGTTTTGGAGGTCCATAAAGTCTCTTATGCATTGTCTTCAAACTCAGTGTAAATGCACTCGTGTTGTATTTCAGTGAAAAAAATATCTGTATCACTTTCCCAACAGATTCCTGATATACTGAGAGTGGGAGCAAAGCGATATTTTGGCCAGACAGCACTGGGAGGACCCTTTCATATCATCCTGTAAATAAAAACACTCATTAGACTGAAAACGACACCATGATGTGCAGCTGAATGTCTGACCCTCCTGCTGCTGTTTGTGATGTTTCCACCAGGATCAGCTATGCCTCCTTGGTGGTGCTGCTGTGTGTGTTCAGAGCCTGTGAGGTGCAGGGGGAGGCTGAGGTGATGGCGGTGTGTTTAGTCCTCGGATGGTGCAACGTCATGTTCTTCGCCCGCGGTTTTGAAATGCTTGGTCCTTATGTCATCATGATACAGAAAGTAAGAATATGCTCACTGCAGCTTGTTGGAATTCATGAGGCTTTTTTAAAAAAAATATTTTCACACCTGTGCCCACATTTTTTTAACTTGTTTTGGTTTTTAAGGTTCACCTTTTTGAGCTTGTGTCTCATTTCCTCTTAGATTATATTTGGAGACCTCACAAAGTTTATGTGGCTGAGTTTCATCGTGCTCATTGGGTTTTCAACCTGTGAGTATATTCTTGTCAATGCCAACATCACCTTGATAAAAACAATGGCACGCTTATGAAGCTAAGATAACAATATAAATTAATAGGATAACAACAATTTTATTCATCTTAGCCCTATGGATGGTGTACATGACCCAGGATCCAGAATCCCTCCCTGCATATCGCTCCTTTCCCATCACCCTCTTCTCCCAGTTTGAGCTCAGCGTGGGGCTCATTGACCTGCCCGTGGATCACACCATCAATACACCCCCCATCGTCCATGTGCTGCACGTCGCCTTCTCCGTGGTCTCCTACATCCTGCTGCTCAACCTGCTGATTGCCATGATGAGCGACACGCACTGGCGGGTAGCCCAGGAGCGAGATGAGCTCTGGAGAACCCAGGTAACACACGCATTTAGTCACACACATAAACATAACCATTATGCAAGAACGAATTAAGTACTTCTGTGACACAATTACAGTCGTGACATCCTTGTGCAGGTGGTGGCCACAACTCTGATGCTGGAGAGGAGACTTCCCCGCTGTTTGTGGCCTCGTATCGGAGTTTGTGGGCTTAGCTATGGCCTGAAGGAGCGCTGGTATCTCAGGTAAGAGAATGCAGCAGCATCAGGAGCAGAAAAAAAGAGGACAAAACATAGCGTACAAAACTAGAATTGTCTTATTCAGATTTTTATTAAAATAATAATAACAATAAGGTTAAAAACTCTTACTTCTGTGAATCTGTACTGAAACCCTTGGAAAAAGCAAAAGGTAATACATTTTTTTCCTCCTGGAGCCAGGCTGAAGCGAGAGCGTTACAGGTGAGCTTTTATTTGTCAGGTCTTTGCTCATGGGATGTGCTCAGGCACAGCTCGAAGACCTAAATCTCACCACCCTTCTGTGCACTATCACCTGCCAAAGATGCCATAAAGATCCAGTCCCAGCTTGTTTGGATTGGACAACAGACTGAGACAGATCTACGGTAGTCTGAAGTCTAGATGTTGAAACTGGCTGTGGAGACACGGGTCACCGAATCACAAGCAGGAAGGAAGCCAGACATCTTGAAAGAGTTTTAGATGTATCTGTTAAGTTGGGCTGACTTCAATGTACATCACAAGCTCTGAAACCAGTCACCTGAGAAGAGCTTGATCATCCTCTATTGAATACTGGAGTTTTCCCTTCCCGAGTGAAGCATGAGGATGGATCTACAACCACATGGTGATTAGCTCCAGTCGTGGTGGTATTTCATGACCGAACAACCTCCGCATCTCCACTATGAGATCAAAGGAACCATCTTTAAACAATGAGAGGATTATCTCCACCATAAAGCATGTGCCAGGAACATGGAGATGCAGCCAGCAACTGGTTAGCCGAATTAGTATAAAGAGTATAAAAACTGAAATAAAATCTACTTTCCAGCACTAAATCAAATGTATTCCATTAATTTATCTGTTATAGTAAGTGAATAAACCTTTTCATTCATCATAACCCATCCGGGGGTGGGGGTGAGGTGGAGCAAATAGAAAAAAACAGAGATGGCATCAGGAGAGTATGCAACCACCAATCAGAAAGGCTTCAACCAAAATCTGAACTGGAAACTCGCTGCTGTGAGCTCACAGGGCTCACCACGCTGTGGTGCTGGCCTTGGTGGCATTTTATTGCATGTTTGGATATTTCTTGGAGTGTCTGTGATGAGAATAGCTATAGATGACATAATGCCTCGTCACCATATGACTCATAAAGCTGTTTTCGCATCAAGATTTACCATCAGTGCTAGCTACCATATTATTTACTGTGAGCTGTTGACCAAAGCTGAGTGATCCGTTCTTGTTATAAGATGTGACATAGGCTGTGTTTAAACTATTTAAGAGGGTTATTTTTGCTTTATTTTACAATACTATTTTCTTTTAATGAGAAACCTTATCAAAATAGTTCCAGTGTCTGGATTGCAGATGCAGGTTTTGTTTACTGAACAAACAAATATCCTCTTTTGCCGAAACAAGTCAACCTGATATATTAATCAGTCTGATTATTCTTCATTGCTTTTATTGTTTCCACCATCACTTTGTTTAAATGTTATATTTGTAAGGTAAATTTTAAAAAAGTAAATAAATTAAAGTTCAGTGTATTCAGAATTTCAATAAAGGCTATTAAAGTAGCCTACAGAATTTGTGGCAGTATTTATTTTTAAACAACTATGTCCTCTATTTATTGATCCCCTTGCAGGGTTGAGGACAGAAATGACCCCATGATGCAAAAGATGCGACGTTACATCAAAGTCTTCTCTAAGGAGGACGAAAAGGAGGGACTGGAGAAGCCAGACACAGCGAAGGGAACCCCAATTCTCAGGCCAAAAAACAACAAGCGGGCTCTGGCCGGTTGGGAGGTGATTCGTCACAGCGCTTTGGGTTTGGAAATGGAGCAAGAGGAACCAGAGGAGGACCAGGACATCAGATATATTTAGAATGATTTTCTGAGACCTTTCTTCAGCTTAAAGCCCTGAACATTTGGACTTGACGTGCAGGCTTGATGTGTTTCATGAACTTGAAAAATAGGATTATTCTTTCTATTCCTATATGCAGTGTATATAGTCAACAGTGCAATTATTCCTGCAGTATTATGCAATAGAACAGAGTGTGTTATTTTTATAGTGATATATAAAGCAGGGGCAACAGTAATATATGCTGAACTAGAATAAAGTGAAAGATTCTACTGATATTGTAGTTGGATGACTTCTTTAATATGACAATAAAACATTTTTAAGACAAACTTACTGACCTTTATTCATGATTCAGCAGGAAATTGTATCGTATAGTAGAATTGAGTAATGTCCCCTGATTAGAGCATAACAATGAAATGTTTGAGTGCAAATTATGCTACACAGGTCTGTAAGAATATATAGCTTTGACAAATCGAGCTAAGTAGTATATCAAAAGTTAAATATAAAACTAATATCTAAGAAGCTGCACTATTTCTCTTTGCTGGATACTATTGATTGGATGTGACATGGAAACGCAAATGATTTGATCTGTTACAGAGAAATTGATGATTGTTGTACTGTTAGAAGCCCCAGATGCCATCACATCTGCAGCTGGCAGATGAAATAGGTGGACTGTCGACAGTTAGCTTTGACCCAGTTCTCCTCAGAAGAACTCTGGCTGTTGAGGAAAGCACAGTCCCCGTCCGCTGAAGGCTCTGACCAGTAACTGCAAACATAAGAGCATTGGACTATGGTCACAAGGCAATGTCATAATTTTTAGAGAAAGAAAGAGAAAGAAAATAAACCCTTGGGTTACGACTTCCCTTGAAAAGAACCCAAATGCAGATGTAAAAGAAACTAAGGGTGAGATTTGTTTCAGCGTTCAGTAAGAGTACTCAGAGGACGAGGATTCAATCTTCTATTTCTAAACACTATGTTGAAACATTTTCCTTTTCTTGACAGATAAGTGTTTGTGTACCAATACATGAAAATTACATTTCAAACATATTTCACACAGAACACAAAAGATGTCAAACATATGCTTGTTACTAAGGCACAGGCTTGTTTTTGTTGTTTTTTTTTTTCAAAAGTAAGAAGAAATGATAAAAGGCAGTAAGAAAAACTTAGTCCATCTATACTACATAAGTGTTTGTAGTCCTGAAATCATTATTTTCTAATAGAGTCATATTGCCAGAGTTGAAGTTGACAAAAGGCCACACACTGGACAATTTAATGAAAGAATAAACAAGTTAATTAAAAAATGAGCTCAGTTGATCTTTTCCATCCTCTATCTTTTTTCTCGGACAGATGAAGGTTTGTTTGATTTCACAACCGTGTATGATAGCTTTTACTAAACCACTTCTGCATATTTGTTTGCAGAAGTATTCTGTTCTGTTAAAACGATTTCAGCGTATAATCATTTGTAAAACTTTTGCAGGGTTTTTCGTCTTTAACATCAATGAGACATTTGTACCAGATTTGCAATGCTTGGTTGAGAAACATCTTTGAAATCATCAACACTCGTTTCACTAGCTATACTTTTGACAAATAGTGAAGAAAGTCATAACTTTCTGAGTAAACTGTTTGCTTTCTGACGCATTTATTCCAGGTTCTGCCATCAAAACTACCTGTCACTGCAGAGAAAGTTATAAAAAAAAGTTGTTTTTTTTTTAAGTAAATGTTGTAACACTCTTGTTTAAACAGGGCCAGACTGATGTGGTTTGGGAACCGCATTTGACCTTCGGGGCTATTAGCCACTTCATCAGTTCCACCTCTATGTCTAGAGGTAATCCAGCTTTGTTACATTTGTATTTCAAAAGCTTGCTGACTTTAGTGGAAATCATATTTACAGTTGTGCAGAATCTCATTATATTTACAGTAACTAATAATTCTTGTCATTTTCATTTACATACTTGCTCCCCAATGTAAAATGAGCAAAAAAACTAATAAAGAGTAAAGGGGTTCATCCCAGAAATGCCTTAAAATAATTTGCAAAATCTCAGAAAATGCAGAAAATTTGATTTGTCACTAAAGCAGTCCATTCATTCATTCAAGTTGCTTTTCAAAAATCACCTCTTTTGCAGCTCGGTGTTGTTGATCCATTTCCATTTGGTGTCTGTTTGTCTCAGTCCAATCCAGTATTTCAAGTTCCCTTTCTTCGTTAAGAAATCCTAGAAGGGAGGGAACCACCCCTAGCTTTATTCACGCAATGTGCTAATTGTTACAATTGAACAAACTTCAAGGTGATACAAGGCAGCGCCACGTAAGGTAGGAAGTGAGGATGTGCCATCAGATTCACCTGAACGTTCTGGCTGGAGATGACTGCCAGGGATCCACCACTGGAGGAGCAGTTCAGCTGACTGTTAGCCCAGGTCAGCCTGAATGTGGACAGAAAAAAACAGGACCGACCGTAAGGCACCCACCCATCAGCACACTGCTGGCAGCCCAGCCCTGGAGGAAGAAAGAGATCCAGTAGAGCAGAAGCTCAAGGATAAAGATACAAAACAGCTTACAAATGTGGAATTGCTTTTCTGGTTGAGTTAGAAAAAAAACCCCCCACAGAGCTCCTTTTTTTTCCTTTAATGTATTCAGTTTGTTTCATTGTTCTTTGTTTAACCAAAAACAATCTTTCCCAACTTTTCATCTTTACATATGTGCGATTTTTTTTTTACGTATTTGGCTCAGTTCATTCTGTTATAGTCTAAACACAATCAGACTCTTAAATAAATTACATAAGCACAAACGTACTTCCTCTGACGCCTGTTAATTCCTGCTAAAAATAATTAGTGTCAGTGTGAAAGCAGAACTACCACCAAAAATAAGGTGACTCAGAACAAGTTAGGAGTCTTCTTTTTTTTGTCCAAAGTTTTTGATCCTGCGTTTATTTTCTCCTTCATGCTTACTTTTGTACTTGATGTTTGGGAACTGATGCTGGCAAGCCTCCAGGCTGCATGTAGGAGAAACAGTCTTCCTGTCAATTGCAGAAGTTTCTTCTCCCTCCGAGCAGACAGGCGATCCAGTTTGGACTAGAAATCAAAGCACAGTGGGAGGAGACATGAGGGAAACAACAATGCCCACAGGCTTCAGCTCTGCAGCTGCCATACTTTCCTGAACAATCTATTTTTGTTATGAAGGAAAAAGATGGATCCGTAAAATATTAGTGCTGAACAAGACTGTATTTCCCAGTCCAATTCTATCTATTTTGGTCAGCTGGAAGGAAAAAAACACTTTTATCTGCTTTGTAGCTACGAACAAAATCGAAGTAGGAGTGGTTTGTTTTTATGGTGCTCCATGGCTGTGGACACTCACGTTTCACACCGAGGATAATGACCATCACCAGAAGCACCAGGCAGACTATTCCAAGGAATAAACACAGAGCTCGGTACAGACGCACATTTCCTTGCTCCTGTTTTCCTGAGGAGAAAGAGATCAGTCAAATGTTGGTAAGCACAGCTCGGACTAGTCACCATCGTGGCTAAAAGCAGCTGTGTCCTACCTTTCTCTCCCTCCAGTTCAACTGCTAACTTGGATGACAAATTCTCACTGGCTTCATCTTTTTTATCTTCAGCATAACTGCGGCAGAATTTGATGTACATTGAGACAAATGTCCTGGTGTTTGTGTGGAGGCTGGTTTACTCTTGCATGCTCCCTCTTCTGCTGACTCACAACTGTCTGCAACAGTGCACTTTTAAGACCCCCTCCCCTTTTGTCTTATCACCATAGCAACGCCCCAACCTTCACAGATTTCTAAATTATGCACGAAGCACAGTAGACGGTTTGTCCTTGAATGCTCTGAACTTTAATATGTTTCCATTTTGCTCTATAGGGATAAGTGTGCAAGTGTGTGTGTGTGAAAGTGAATAGCAACACCCGTCACAGACTTGCATTTTATTCCAAAACAACAGATAGGATTTCGTCGGAGGTCACTTCAGATCAGTGTTTGCAGAAACACAACATCCAGGCGCCACTGATGCAGATTTTTAAACAGCATTTTGTAAACATGAGATTGCAGAGCTAAACCTTGGATATAACGAAGACTAAACAAGACCCAACAGAAAACCAAATAGTACTCTGCTTTCACTGTAGAAATTGTGCATCGAGGTTTATTTGTTTGTTTGTTAGTTAGTTTGTTTTTTTAGACCTAAAAACTACTTTCAAAAGTGCACAACATGGTTGTGAAATCCTGCAATGTGGCCACTGGCTTCCTTTTTTCATTTGCAAACTGGCCTTAAATCATACAAATAAGGGCACATAAGGCAACTGATGAGTTAGAAAGCAATTACACAAAAACAGAACCACAAATACTTCCATGACAGTAAACAATGTGGTTACAGTAAAGCATTTTTTTTGTACTTGTGCTTTCTTGGTTACAATTTCAGACAGACACATTTAATTTCCTCGTGTGAAGCCTGCCAGATGTGGGGAATTCATTTAGGAGGCCGTAGCACCACTGCAATATTATGATGAAGCACTTTTGTGATTATTGTATTCATTTTCCTTGCATTTGAAATGCGCTTGTTGATTTTTAAATCTATTTCGATGGATATGGAGTTAAAGCATTCATTATCAACAATATTATAAATTCAGTGAAGTGAAAAATGTTACTTCCTTCTGATATTTTTAGAAGACTTTTGTGAAATATTCCAATAAAGCTCGAAGCTGGTTATTTGCAGTTTTGTAGCTGATGTCAAAATTTGAGATGTTTCTGAAATTTAAATACTCTGAAAAGAGGATTTAAAAATATCTAAAGAAATTTCAGTCACCCTACAGTTTACTGGAACAGATACTTCTTTTTTTTTCTTTTTTTTTTTTCTTTTTGGTGATGTATAAGTCACAAATGAGAAATACTATAAGTTTTCAACTAAGTTGAAAGAAGAAACACATTTATTCTCCTCTCTTTCAATAATTTATGATAGAAACCAAAATCTCAGCAGTTATTTTATGTCTTCTATGTTTGTGTTTTCTGCATGTGAATTACAGATTAAATAAAGTGATAGTTTTTATTAGTAGTCAACAGTAGTCAGCGGAAGTAACAGCAGCAGCTGTCAGTCATCAAGCATACTCTCACACCTACTGCTGCTATGATCCCTAA
>JAOWBL010000008.1:12311390-12323509 GCA_028564865.1 Zenarchopterus dispar
TGATGTGTGAGCGAGATGAGCATTTCACAATCCATGACAATCAACCACAAAAAAAAAAAAAAAAAAGTTGCAACATCTGAACCTGAAAAACAAAATAATTACCTTGTGCAGCAGAAAAGTCTATTTCAGCATGGGGCTTGGAGAGGGCTGATATCCAACGAAGCTTATCACTCCTGATGAAAACAGACAAAGCAGTTATGCGTCTTTTGCACATTTATGATGTGCAGCCAATACAGGAACCTTTCCAGCCTCTCTGATCCTTACTGTGTGTCAGTCCCCAGCAGGAGGGCTTTGTTCGACATGTGCAACCGAAACAGGTTCTCTTGTAGGGAGAAAAGTTTGAAACGGAAATCCTTGACGCTCAGTTCTGATACAGGACAGTGGTCGATTACTGTAAACCTTCCCCCTCTGGAAATAGCAGGCACAAAAAGTACAAATGACTGTGATGAGACCGCAGATATGAAGAAAACAGGAAGCAGCCAACATTAATGAGAGATTTCAGTTAGCTGCTGATGAGTTACAATGGCATCACATAATGACATGTTTCTTAACTTACTCTTTTTGTAGTGACAGTAGCAAGTAGTCATTGAAGAGATGCAAATAAACATTTCGCTCTTTTTCTTTTTCTTTTTCCTTTTCATCGATAAGTTCAGTGACCAGACCTTCGCGCACCAACCTCCGAGACTGACTGACCAGAGGAAGCGTCTGAAACAGAAAAATACCCAGAAAACAGGTCATGACAACGTTGGCATGGTGTTTCTTCCCTGAAACGGAAGTTCAATATTGTAGAATTTATTCAAGGTTTGTTTTTTATTAAGAGTCCCTCAAACCACCTGGTTGGTTGGTTATCATATATAACTACAACCTTACTACTTTTTGTGATTATGTTTTGTTTTTAGGCTGAGGTATTTTATAGAGCCTGGTGCTGCTGAAAGCTCAAGTAACCCTTTGAGGAAAAGACTCACATCTGAATGAAAATTACATGATGGAACACAAGATAATGGCTAAATTATTAATAGTGAATATATTCCTATTAATACCAGTTTGCGTAGAACAATTATTTGTTCATCACTACTCACCTTGCACTTAAAGTCCACCTTAGCGCTGAGAGAAACCAGGGCCTCGATGCTTTTCATCTGAGATATGCTCTCATTACTCTCTTGAATCATCTGGAGGAGAAATAACCAAAGAGAAACAAACATTTTTTTTCAGCAGAATTCAATCTAGCTATCCAATTTTTGTATGTAGGGGAAATAAGAAGTTAGTGTACCTTCTCCAGAAGTCTTAAGGCTTTGATGGCCTGCTTTGCCTCCGCAGTACCAGGGGTTGTTCTTTTCACAATATTCTGGATACACAAAGTGTGTGCATCAGTTAAGGATCAGTGACACAATCTTGTAAACATCACTGTTGTGTTTCAAAGAGATTTCATACGCACTTGGACCAGTAGCTTTATTCTTGTGATCCTTTGGAAGGGAAGCACGAGGAAAGAACGAAGAGGAAGTCTCTGACAAACAGGACTTTTCTCTAACTTTGCCACAATCTGCTTGAACCCTGGATTCTCATTCCTGAAAAAAACAACAACAGGGGATTTTGTCTTTTAAAATGCACCTGAAAATAATTATCATGCAAGGGAATTTGGCAACCTGCTTTAAATACATTATACAGTTCTACTCGAGATCTTGCCAGGTCTAATATAGACAAAACTGTCATATCAACAAGAAGGAATTGAATTACTCACATGAGTCTCTGATAGGTGGCGTCCTGATATGACTGATTGGTGAGGTAGGGTACATAGACCATTCTGAAGCGCTGACATTGCCGAGCGATGATGTCACACACCGTAAACCGCATGATGTCTGATTCCACTCGCTCCTCCAGCTTGGATAAAAAACTGAAACCAAAATCATATTGGACAATCTTTACCCTACTGATCAGTCCCATAAATTACCAATAGAGCACAAATGGGTTTCACAAGCACCTGATTAGTGTTTCACGTGGATGGATAATTGCAGCTAATGTGGAATTAGTATGTATAAACAAATATATATTTCAGACCTGTGGCTGATGGCACGAATGTCAGCCAACCGGGAGAACAGCCAGTTCCTGTCCTGAGAGGTCAACAGTGGCTTCAGCTGTTGGGACTCGACAAAGTGTTCAAAAACGATATCCAAGCTCCGGCAGTAGGAGGCCTCTGAGGTGACTACTTCGAATCTCACCTTAAGAGTTAAAGAGAAAAAAAAATGATCATGAGCAAGTGAAAAGCAGTAAAATTACAGCTGTCAAACGAATGTCTGATTATTCTGTTGGGATGAGGAAATTTCCAAGGAACGTGATTTCACAATTCATGTGAGGTTTCCCGCTCTGATTCATGTTTCTTTGAAAGTTTACCAACAAAAAAAGCAACATGACAAGAGTATTAAACCCTGTGGCTAAAATAAAATTTATAAAAACACAGAAGTACAAAGGTTTTAAATGCAGTGTGGCAAGTCAGAATGTTTTACAGGATTTAAGTTGTTTCGTATGTGAGGCAATAACTGTGAAGTTGAATCATGCAAGTCATGCCATTTCCCATCAATCACAGTCAAATGGAAAAATAGAAGAAAAAAAAAGTTGTTCATGGGAATTGAAGTTCAAAACAGATCAATTTTTAAAGCTAAAGCATGCAGACTCGGTGAATCACTAAAACTACATTTTCTGCAAGAGCAAGAAAGCATTTCAAAACAACTAAAAATAAACCTGACTGCAGTGAGGGGATCACAGCAAACATGAATGTTGCTGCCCTCAGGATTCTCCTAAACTGTGAAGCAGGAGTGGTTTTCCAGTAATTTTCCAAGGATTTAATCACAGATCTTCACATTAAGCCTTCAGATTAAAAACCAAATCATCAAGATCAAAATTCCTTCACACTTAAGGAGAAGAGAGTTCAGTTTCATGGTAAAACAGAGATAATGATCACATATATATATTTAGGAAAAAAATCACTGAAGCTTGGATGTTGTCCTGGATACTTTACAAATTATGGAAGTCTGAGATTCTTGTCAGGTTTAACCCACTTTAACCCAATATCAAATGGTAACCATGCATTCAAATGTGCACCTAGATAGCTACCTCCTGTAGACGCCTCTGGTCCTCTGTGAGCTCCTGTAGCTCAGTGCTGCTCCTGACGCCAGGCAGGTCCCTCCACAGTGTGGACGAATTTGTGAGTGATATGGACAGACGTGGTGACGGGGGCCTGCTTTCGTTCCGGGGGGGCTCTGGGAGAGGCAAGCTTTTGGCACTGGTAATGGACTCTGATTTTGACAAGGAGTGGGGGTGTGGGACTGGGGGCAGGGGAGGAAGAGGTCTGCGGGTTGGAGGAGGCGAGGGAGCGGGAGATGGGATACCCTCACCACAGATCGAGAGTACGTCGGAGCGAGAGTGGCACACGATTTCAGAGTTCTGTGCTGCCTCATTGTACTGCTGGTAGAGCTGTGCAGCGTCTGGGGGAATGAAAAGAAGTCCACATAAGGGAAGATGGGGATGGGGGGGAGGGAGGGGGTGGAAATGTACAAGAAGCAAAAGAAAAATAAGATGGAGAAGGAAGACAGTTAGCTACCAGGAACTGTTTGCCTTTAAACATTCCTTTAAAACATACTTGCCAGAATACAAAGTCCCAGATGCAGCTGTTTTACCCTCAAGTTAGAAAAACGACTGCTTGCAGAAACCTGTCCGTGGCATGCACAGACTCACAACAGGCACAGCTCAACCACAACTTTTCTCCTTTCCCATTTCTTGCAATAACTATGTGAATCATTACTGAAGAATCTGCTGCCATCTTAGATTATATAGAATGTAATTTTTAAATGCTGTGAGCCACAAGTAAACAGTTTTACTTTCATTTGTGTATGCCATTGAATCTGTGAGCTGACATGACGCGAGTAATAGATAAACAGTAGCTAAGCTAGTATTTACAAAGAAATGAATCACACACTGAAGGGAAGTGCTCAAGCGTGTCATAAGTTTCCCATCTGCAGTCAAGACAGATATGATCTGAAAATACGTCATGACACCTACAAGGCCATTTCTGATAATTATTCTGTGAAATGTCAGCAGCAGAAAACGTACAAAATATCTCATGTGTAACATCAGATTAACTTCAGTTGTGCCAACATTTATAAAATAAAACAAAAGGTGAGAGAGTGGGAAACTGTACTCACTGAAAAGGTTTGAATTCTTTTTCCACCTCATAAATGAGTCCATAACAACCCTACAATCACACAAAAGAGAAAAGCTTTAGTAATCTAACATCTTTGAATTATTTTCATTTCAAGCAGTACTCTTGAAATAAAAAGTGATAAATTAAGATAAGCTTTAGCATTAAAACTTTGGAAATTTACAAGACACAGGATTCAAATTAAATTCAAGTGTAATTTATCATTTTTTTCCACTTACTTTAGGTCTGCATGTGACCAGCTTTTACTTCGATCATCCTCATCGTCTGGAAGATAAAAGTATTCATTCGTGAAAACGTTACACAACAGCATCTTCCTCTTCAATAACAATAACAATAAATAAATAAAAATATCAAATAAAAAATAGTGAATAAATAGTTGTTTAAATAAATTAGTTAGCAATAGGAATTATAAAAAAAGAATATATGTCTTCAGAACTCGTGCTTGTCTTGTTATGTCTGAAATCGGGTCAGCCTCATCTTTTAAACTCATGCTGGTTTTTCCTTACTTTCCCCACCCCTGCTAATTTCCACCCACACCTGCAACCACAACACTGTGATGCAATTTCCATTTGAGTCGATGAATCATGTTCAGATTAGCGCAGCGATAATGTAGAGTAACTGTTTGCTTCTTTGGAGTGTCAGATATAAAAAGAAGTAAAAGTTACTCTAACTTGAAAACAGAACCAAATTGGCAATTGTGTGATCAAAGTAGGAAAAAATTAAAATATTTTGTGTTAAACATTGATTTCACCAAAAGTATGTATCTTATGTGTGTCTGATTTTACTATTTGATTAGTGAAGTTAAAAGGAGAGAAAGGCAAGTGTAGAGTTTTCTTTAAAAAGCTGATTGGTTTGTGCAGTTATCCAGTGTTTCCAAGTTTGGCCTTCTGCCTTTACCTGTTGTTGAGAATATTCTGGTTCTGCGATCTCTTCCAACACCTTCTTCTTCCTCCACCTCTATAAGTTTTCCATTTCTTCTCTCAGCTGTTTTACGGATTCCCCTTCTTCGTAAGCGAGCTTTAGGACCCAAATCCCGAAAACTGACGGAGCTCGTCAAAGTCCCCGTTTTCGTGTCAGCTCCCTGCTCTCCTCCTCTGAAATCCACCTCAGCCTCATCTATCAGTACCCTCTCCTCCACTGCGTTAGCCCTCTCTTCGGGCTCCTCTCCCTGCACCTCTTCTTCACTTTGACCCATTTCATCTTCCACCTCTTGGCTGTTAACCTCCCTAGACGGGATGAGGTCAGACTCACGGTCATAGCTAAGAATGGGGCAGCTTCTAGGCTTGTAAAGTGTGTTACTCACACTTAAGTACATTTCCACTTCTTTCTCTCTGCTTAATTCTTTTTCTGTTTCTGTTAATATAACCATATCTGTCTTTTCTAGCTGACCTTGATCAGAAGGCTCGGTCGTTTGCTCCACTCTGTGATCCTCTTTTCCTCCTGAATGTATCATTGTGTCAGCATGAGTATATGTTGGTGTTACAACATGCATAGCTGTGATCTGGTCAGTATGCACGTCAGCCTGGTTTTGCTCCATACCTCTAAATTCCTCCAAAAGGCACCCGTCCTCCAGGTCTGGCTCTGAATGCTGCTTGTATTTTGTGAATGTGACAGCAGGCAAATCTGGAGTCCTTTGTTTAGCCTCCTCTTGTTGCTTGTGGCTCTCGGTCCAGTTGACCCCTTGATCTTCTTGCGCCTCTGTATTTGGTTCATCTACTGTCTGTTCGTCTGAGTGTCCCAGGATCTCACGCACCACACTTTTAGCCCATTTAAGGTGAGGGGCTTGGGAGAGCCGCTTGGGCTCCTCGGACGTGCTCCATGCTTTGTTCATTCTGACCTTAATGGCCTCCACCTCCTCTAGGCTCATTGCATCAGTATTTATGTGATCCAAGAAAGGTTCAATTTGCTCGCAACTGTCCTGAGAACAAACATCATCATAAGGATTACTTGGGACAGGAGATTTTTGTCCCCCTTTGCAGTCTGCTACTCCTTGATTTTTTTCTCTCCATTCAATGAGGAGTCTCTCTGTCTGTGAGTCTCTTTTCATTGCTCCCATTTCTGTTTGCAAAGGCTCCACTTTAGTCCTCATTCGTTGTCCAGGTTCTGAATGTTGAAGCTCTGAAGATGTTCTGTATCGGAAATCCCCCTCAGCAGTTTCTCTCAAGGTGAGCCCTGCCTCCTGTGGTGCATTGTGGTTATTTTCTGTGTCCTTGCTGTTAATAGCTGGTTGTTGATCATCCTCCTCCGATGTCACATGCATGTCTTCCTGAGATTCGCGTGTGTCATCATCACTATGGTTATAGTGAGTTTCTAAATTTGAGTTACTCCTTTCTGCTCCTCCCTTCTGATCATCTTCTGACAGTAACATGTCACTGCTTTTTGACCGAGAAAGAGTTTGCCCAATCACACAGAAGACGTACTTTGACTTCTTTCCTGGCCCCTTTTCCTCTTCATCAGTTGGTTCCTCCTTCTCCATTGTCCATCCTTTTCCCCTCTGCTTATCTCCTACAAATCCTTTGAACCCAACAGGTGTGGGGTCCTCATGTGTAACTCCAACTTCCCAGGTTTCCCGACAGTCCTTAAATTCCTCTTCATCACCTCTCTCATCTTCTCCACCGCTGGACACCGTCACAAACTCGTCCTCTCCTGATAGAATTCTGTCTTGCTTCCCGGTCTCACTTCCTCCTTCACTCTCAGAACGTGCCCAATAATGGCGCCCACCCTCTTCCTCTCTGACAGTTTCTTCAGTGTTATATGTCACATTCTCTCCCTCCGTATCCCTGCGCTGCCTTCCCTCTACCCCACCATCACTATCAGGCAAATATTCCTCACCCCCCTTGTCCGACTCTCTCCAGATTTCACTCTCCTCGTCTCCATCTACGCTCACTCCCTCTGGGTCTTCCCTGTACTCATCCCTTCCTTCAAACCTGTCTTTATAATTGTCTGGGTTCAAGTATCTCTCATCTGGTTCCTCTTTTACTCGCTGCCCCTCTCTTGTCCTTTCTGCCTGAGACACAGTCTCTTCTTCACTCTTCCATTCCTTCTGCCTTGTATGTCTCTCTCTGTATGTAAATTCATCTTTACTATTCTTGCCCCTCTGTGGTTCTAACCACATCCTTCTCTGCTCTGGCACGTTGCCTGTCATTTCTGCTCTATCGCTCTCTACTCTCTTACTTCTTATCAGTTGCTTTTGTTTCCTCTCGGCAGTTCTCTCTGGATCCCTCCGTCTTTCTTTTCCTCTTTCATTTTCACCAGCCCTCTCTCTCCTGGTTTCCCTCTCTTCATAACGGTCTCTGTCTCTTCTGTATCTAGTTTCACTGTCCACAGCTCTGCTCCACTCTTTGCTGCCTTGGACTTGTGCAGGGGTCCTAGGAACTGAATCAGTTGGGGATCTACTGCTTCTGTCTGCTGCATCGTCCCGCCTCTCCTTTCTTTCCCTGTTTCTTCTCTCCTCTCTGTATCTACCGTCCTCTCTCTTATCCTCCTTCAGTCCCCTTTCTCTCCATCTTTCCCTCTCTCTGTCCGCTTGTCTTGCTGTTCTCCTGTCAACTTCCTTACACATTTCTCTATCTTTTTCTGCTTCCTGCCTCCTGGATCTATCCACTTCTCTTTCCCTCTCTCTGTAATACTGTCTCTCTCGATTCCTCTCTCTTTCTGTTCTAGTCCAGTTGTCCCCCTCACTTCTGCTGAGTTGATATAGCATCTCCTCTCTCTCTCTTTCCCTCATCAGTTCTCTGTCATCAATGTCTCCTTCACTCCTGGCATCCCTCCTCTCTCTTCTATTTTCCCTTCCCGTCCTATCGGAGTACATCGCTTCGTCTGGTCTTCTGTGCAGGGAATACATTCTGGCTTCCCTCTCGTCCATGTCAGGTCTTGGCTTTTCTCTTTTTCTGGCTACATCTCTTTCTCTTGTCTCCCATGAATTAACCGCTTCCCTCGTCGTGTCTTGAAACTCAGAACCAGGAACACTATGTCTTTCCCTCTGTCGTGTTTGCTCATCTTCTACACGTCTTCCTCCAAAGTTTTTTCCCTCTTCCTTCCTTCCTCCCTTGATAAGGATCTCATCCCTTTGTCTGTCCCTGTGCTGTCTTTCTCTTTCCCACTCATATGTCTCTTCTCTTCGAGGCCGATCCTTTTGCCTCATTTCCCCTTTTTCTTCATCCTTCATTCTCCTGTTAGCCTTTGTGTCTTCTTTTCTCATTTTTGGAAATGTGTCACCTTTATTCCTCCCTGTTTTTACTTCTCGCTCAGCCTCACTCTCAATGTTGGACAGCAGCCTCCCATTTTTGCCTCTGTCACCTTCTTGCCTCCTTCGTCTCTCCCTCCATTCTCGTTCTCCCTCTCTGAACTGGGGAGCAAGACCTCTGTCTTTGTCATAGTATCCCCCCAGAATGTCCATTTCTCTGTATCTTGCTTTGTCTCTCATTTTCTCACTTTCAGCCTCTCTCCTCCAGTTTTCCTCATGTTTGGTGTCTCTTTCCCGCTCTGTCGAGCCAGTCATTTTTGGCCTGGGATAGGGATCTTGGGAGATGGATCTTGGCACAGGATCTAGGTTAGATGTAGTGTCAAATGGTGCAGAGTTGGGTCTTTTTGTCCCCATAGTACCATTATCTGAAGAACCTAGAAGAGAGTAAAACCTGTCAGCACATTCAAATCATTGTCAGGAGTAAATCATCTTCTTGCATGTCATATTAAATAAAGTATAACCAATAAACAAACAAAAAGTGTTAATCAGTAATAGTGGGATTTCTCTCTGTATTGAGCTGATTTCATCATTACCCCTCAAACCAACAACAATACAGCAATGTAGTCAGTCTATATTTTTATTTTCCATATAGTTTGCTGCAGTTTTACTAGTAAAAATCTGTGTGACAGTAACTTTCACAGTTGAAAAGAAAGAAATAGGCCGGAGGAAAGGTTACACCCTCCTGTATGTCTTTAAGAATGCAGCACAGACCTGCAAAATGTAGCGTACCAAGAGAAGTCTTTTTAGAAAGCAGAGGCCTGTGACACATGAGCAAGGTATGTAGCGTGTAAACGATAGATAGGCATTTTGGGTGTTCAAATCAGCACAACTTACAGACATAGAGAAAATAAGAAGAAGACTCACCTGAAGTTGTATCCCAGGGAGATCTGGTCTCCCCCCCGCTCCAGTTCAGCTCAGAGGCATGGGATTGCACAATGCTGAGAAATTCATTCCTTGTGTGGACATTGTCCGTATGACACAGCAAATATCCAGCTTTTGGCCAAATAAATTTCAACTACACCTTTTCCTCTCAGTTCTTCAACTGTTGTGAAAAGCTCATGTTTACGCACAAATTCTCCTTACTTTCCCTCTTGCTGCCTCCTTCTGACTCTCCCAGCCTCCCCTCCTTCCTCAAATTCCCAAACAAGTCTCAACAGATTGACACTTATCTTTCCCCTCCTCTTTCTCTCAGTCTTATCCTCCCAGTCACTGGTGCTGAACAAGGGGATCACTCAAAAACAAAGTCTTACGCATGTGTCCACTACTTCTGTTCCCTACTTTGCTCACGTGATTGCCCTGTGGACCCCCCTCCGGCAAAAAACAAGGAGAGAAATCTGTCCTTTCTCCTGCCCCATTCTTCTCTCACGAAACACAGGAAGTGCACCTCCTTGGTGTGTCTCAGTGATTGGTTGACACAGAGTGGCCGGGTGTGTCTGAACAACACACACAGTCAAGGTAAGGGTTGTGATAACACAAGGAGGGTAGGGGGAGGGGAGAAAGAAAGTGAAGACTGTAGGAATACACACACTGGAGAAAAGCAGCAAAAGTCTAGAAAAACTTCCCTTCGTTCCTTTGAAAGGTAGTGCAGATGGGAAAGAAAGGAAAATGCAAACTGTTTCTTATGTCTGAAAAATCCAAGATGAGGCAATCACATAGTAGGACAGGCAAGGAGGAGTGGTGTATGAGGGTGACAGTGTATCATTATGTTTGACAATAACGACTTAACTATGTTGGTTAAATACCTTGAAGGCCTGAGTTGAAAGAGTTGAAGTACAACAGCTAGATTGTATTAGCACTGATGGCTAAAAGCAACAAGACCCATAAGATCATTATCATATTCCATTGTTGCTTTTTTTGTTGCTCTGTATTAATTGAGGTTTTACTTCATGTTTTCATACTATAAGTCAACAAAATTTTGTTGAGGGCTTCAGATTGTTTCATTTCTCATATATATGATTTAAGCAGGCACATCCTCCTAACTTATCAGAAGTGAATCCAGCCTTTATGATGGTTGTGCACAGCTCTTCATTTTTATGGGCATGAGCAAGACAAGTTTACGATGCTATTGAATTGCACCATATTTTAAAAAGTTTTTTTCCTTTTTTTTACTTTGTCCATTTTGTTTATACCAGTAAGGAAGTTATCTTTATCTTGCCCATTTAGATTGGTCGTAATGAGGAATTTCTGCACACAGGAAAATGTGCCATTTTCTCATAGTATTAATATTCCACATACAGTATCATCTGTACTATGATTGATAGTCCAAAATCTGTCTGAAGTCTGAGTATTATTCATCATTTACATCAGACAGGCTAGAATTTCTTCAATCAACAATCCTTAACTAACTTTCATTTCCCTCCACCATTTATTAAGTAACTAGAAATTACGAAAAGTAACGTGTGTATAAAACCTAATCATTGTGGAGCAGTCCTAGAGAGATGAATGTGTGAAATGTGTTAAAGACAGCCTGACATTGTGAAAGTCTGACATCAAGCAATCAGATATGAAGGCATGATTATCAGCCTTAATCTTGTCGTTTCAAAAGAATATAGTAGACGTTTGCAAGTTTGGTGCATGAGTGGAAGAATGGGGCATTGTTTTAGGAACATCAGGCTGATTGAAATCCAAAGAGTTTAAAGACTTTGATTAACGGTGATAAGTTTGAGGCACAAGGTAGAGACAACCGTCTAGAAAACATGCTTTGTGTTCAGCCTTGATAAGGGACTTCAAAATTGCTGATGCAGCTGGAAACAGTACACTGAATCTTTTATTTTGTAATGTCGATCATTTAAGTTAAATATAATAAGAGGAAAATTATTTTATTCATTTACCAGGTACTTGAATTATTCAAACTTAAACTAATGCAGAATGCACAACAGATCATATAATTTATTTACTTCCAAATGGAAATTATATTTTTGTCCAATAATTAAATAAATGTTGGATAGTTTGAAGTCTTGGCAAAATATGGTTGTAGTCTAGAGCAAACTGAGCTAGTGATGTCACATGCGGTAACAGCAGGTCATACAGGTGAACCTTCTCAGTATGCAACATGCAGATACACCAACACGTGGCTAACATTTCCGTGTCTTGGGTGCAGATCTGCTTCTTCATGATAACTTATTTTGTATTATCCTATATTTTCCTAATAAAACCTCCTTTACACTTACATGGTGGCTCAGTGGTTGTCATTGTTGCAGAGATAGGGGTCTTTCTTTGTGAAGTTTTTTTATACTCTTTCAGTGTTTGAGTTTTCTACAAATACTCCAGCTGCCTCTCAAAGTGAAAAATCAAGTATTTTAGGTCAGTTGGTGATTCCTGTAGGAGTGGTTTGAGTACTGGTCGTTTGTCTTTTTGTGGCTCTGCCATGCACTGGTGACCTGTCCAGGGTGTAGATCCGCCTTTTGCCCAAACAGAGCTAGGATAGGTGCTAACAGATCAATCCATACATACATTTTCTATATCTGGGGGGCTTCTAGAGGCTATATAAAATTATTAACACCCTGGACAGGTTGCCAGTCCATCACAGGGCCACATACAGAGTCCTATACACTCATCTCTATACAAGTGTAAATTAGAAATACACTCACAGGTGAGTGTATTTCTAATTTACAATTTTAGAATTGTTAATCAACCTTCAATCAACATAACATGCATGTT
>JAOWBL010000008.1:12332548-12348681 GCA_028564865.1 Zenarchopterus dispar
TATCTATCTATCTATCTATCTATCTATCTATCTATCTATCTATCTATCTATCTATCTATCTATCTATCTATAGTTTTTGAATATGTTAACAAGGATAGATCTTTTTTCAAACTATGTGCTCATAAAATAAGAGGAATTAAAACTATCTGCAGTCTGAATTTTTTAAGACATCTTTATAACAAAAACATCAATTCCTCCTGGCATACATTTAGGCACACATCAGAGTACCAACCACAAACGTTCTGTCATAAAACAATAAAAAATACTGCATGTTTTTAAAAACAAGTAAATTGGTAAGCCTTTACATGTGTCTGCTAGTTTTATTGATAGGCGGCTTTTCACTCACTTGGTAGGCAGCTCCACCTGGCTCTTCCTCCCTCTGAACCCTGCGCACCACCACAAAACAGTGCAGGAAGTGAGACTTGATAACATCACACAGAAATGGGGTTTGGCCTTCCTGGTAGACCAAGGCGACGATGTCATTACCAATGTGTCTTTTTCGTTGTAGCTATAGATAAGGAGACAGAGAAATTACCATCAGCCTCTGGTTAAGAAACACTACACGAACCGATGTCTTGTGATGATCACAGGACAAACTCTCGGTGATACATTTTAACTGACCTGTTGTGGGTCACCGTCTGTGTAAGGCAATTTAGTTGCAACATGGAACATGATTTCTCTCCCGTGAAAGGAAGTGAAGACTGCTTCACTTCCCGTTTGGCCATGACACACATCCAGGCCTCCTCTGAAGCTGAAACATCCAAATAAGTAAAAATATAAATAAATACATAAGCTACTGATTACCTCAATGCTTTGTATAGTACTCATTTTAACATTTTCTAAGTCAGCACAAACATTTTCAGGTAATGCCCTGAAATGTTCCCTCACCTCTCTCATGCAAGTCCACATAACTTTATACTGAACTTCACACAAAGTGCACATGAGGAGCGTGCTCTGTCATTCTGCTGCATTTGGCAGCAACAGATTAGTGTGTAGCACGCTTTCACATGGAGCAAAGTCATACATATTCAGTACATTTAAATGTAATCACCACTCTTGTTTACACTGGACCCTCAAACATACAGCCTTTGAGCACGCCATTGCTGCAGCACATCTTTAGTGACACTCCTGGGGTTATTAAAAGTGTTGGGGCCCTTCAGCACCATACACCCTCACCCAGGTGACCATAAACATCCTCAATATGCCAGCAGGATGCTCAAATGATCCACAAGTACAGACTGCAGCAGACACATGGGTGTCAGAGAGTTGTTGAGTTTTACAGCCCTCCATATTTTATTTTTTTAAAGCCATTCTCATCTATTCAAAAAAAAAAAACGATAAATTTCCTTGCTTCCAGATATGAAGCATATGAGGAAGTAATACCCGCTCCAAAAACATATCTGGCTCTAAATCATTCCTTTTCAAAGAAATGTCAACTTCTGTGATGGATTGCTAAATCAGTACGAAACTTCTCATAAGTCATTTTAGCGTCATTAATGAGACAGACTCTTTCCGATTAGTGTTCTGGTTTAACACTCCGAAAATAATCCTGTTATTACTCACGCATTAGTCCTCAAAGATTTGTATGTTTGACTGCAAAAAAAAAAAAATCTCTGCAAATGCATGAAAACACTAAAATTGTCGCGGCCAAATGCAGAACAGAAAAAAAATCCTGAAAGTTCATGCGGTTATCCTTATTATGACATTACATTGACTTCTGACCTTTATCCTGACCTTGACCTAATCCTAGTTCACACCTTCAAGCCAGGATCCCATAAATGGTGTTTGACCTCACTGGCACCAGATGTGGGACTTCTGGTCACAACAAAGTCGATGATTATACTGAAACCACCGAGGTAACAAGAAGATGAACACACGCTACAGTAAGACTCAGTGAATGAAATCATATTCTGTTTTTTTCAAATGTAATCAAATGATTTAATTTGGATTAAAACAAAACAAAAAAAATTTAGAAAA
Source organism: Zenarchopterus dispar (assembly GCA_028564865.1). NCBI lineage: Eukaryota > Metazoa > Chordata > Actinopteri > Beloniformes > Zenarchopteridae > Zenarchopterus > Zenarchopterus dispar. The sequence continues at coordinate 12,334,526 of JAOWBL010000008.1, forward strand.
ACCTGAGTTACCGCTCATAAATCTATTTATTCACTGCTAGCGTTTGAGTTCAGTGTCATTTTGACACTCATTAGTCATACTTTACCCTGTGAATCCCTGCAGCTGAATAGTGTCTCCAAGAATTGCCAGGAACTCCTTAAACTCCTCACTTTCGTCATTGTTACTCAGTATGTCCTCTTCTGTGAACTACACAGAGACAGATGTTGTCTCAGAGGGAATGAGTACAAGATGGGATGTATTTGAGCTGTTTTTCCTTTATGACTGTAACTAAAAATCTTACCTGCCCGTCCTTTTGGTATAACACACCAAACTTGAAATTAGGAGAGACTCTGTGTTCATCGAATGCAGTTATGAGTCCAGGAGCCTGAGGGGTGATGGAAACAGTGTTCAGCTGTACAAGATCTTTTCCACAGGAAGGGTTGTGACGTGGAAAGGTGGAAAAGTATAAAATAAACCATGTTATTGAGCAGCGGACTAGAACTGAGCCATTGTTATTATCGCTTGTAACGCTTGTGGTAGTCCTGGGTGACAAAAATACGAGCCAGCTCAGGGTTATTTTAGCGTGTTACCTTTAGGTAGCTGACCACATCAAACTTTGAGACGCTCACTTTTTCACAGAGCATCTAGAGAGAATAGAAAGGTATTCATAAATACATCTCACTTAGATTGTGTTCAAAGGTAAATAAAAACATCTGAGTAATTTATTTTCATTGTCTTGAAAATTTCACACAGTTAACGCAAACATTCATGTAACACTTGTCTACTCTGTTTGAAGAGTACATTTATGTGTGATGCCAGCCAGCATTTGTATATTAGCCATCATGAGATACAAATGGACTGAAAAATGGGTCCCAAAATGGGATTTTCAGCTGGTTCCAGATTGGCTTCATGAGAATTTCCCACTTGGGTTCCTTTATGTGTAAGAAACTCACCTTAGGCCCGTACCCACTTATCACTCATGTACCTGAGTGAAACCACTGTTCACAGTTCATATGAGGTCAACAAGGATCCCATAGACAGTCCCACACAGGGGCCCTTCAAGGTTCCCATGGGCTATACATGCAATACTGGATGTGTACTGGTTATATTTAGCTGTAACATAGTATTTTCACACCCTTATAGTATTGGAAAGCAGTACTTGTGTTTGAATAAGCAGCTTGATACCTTAGCTAGTTCAACAGCAGAGGGGATGCTGGGGAAAAGCAACACCGAGAAAACTCCATGCAGGGAGCACTCCTTCATCCTGTGAGACAAGAGAGCATTTGAAAACATAAGACAAACTCTGAATACCATATGCTTTGAATATACTATATCATCTTTTCTTCAAACAAAATTTCTATAATGAGATTTCCTCAACTTTAACCCTTTGTCTTGTTTTAAAAGTATGAGTACAAAATTTCTCCTGCTTCACTTAAAAGTATATTCTTGCCAACATGTGGTGAATGCTCCCAAAAGCTACATTTCTAATCGGTGCTACCAAAAGTCAACATCTTAATCTCACATTCATTGAAAAAAAGGCCCCATGCTCTGAAATTTGTTTTTGCCTATAGCAAAAAAAAAAAAAAAATAGCCAAAATCTCCACCTTAGGATCACCCTTAGCTTATTCTCTTCTTCTTCCAAACACACAGAGAGAACCAGCGGCCCCAAAGAGGGATCCACTGCTGTGAAAGAGTGGTGGTACTGAGGGGGGAAGGTGATAAGATGTGATTAGCACATACACATCCAGGTACACATTCAGATACTTATTTATTAATTCTGTATGCAAAGTCTACCCACTCGTGAGCGGAAAAACTGGTGGTAGATTTTGGCCTCACTATCTCTCTCCATGATGTCGTAGCTCTCAGGATCAAAGCCATGTTGGGAAGAGGTGGGACTTGCATCTACAAGCCTCTCAAGAGGGGGGTCAATCCAGTAGCCTCCCAACTTAGAGGGGAGAATGAGCGGCAGGTCTGCACCTACGGTCAAAAGCTGAGACTAAAGTAGACACCAAAAGATAAGGCAGATGCACCTGATAAGACAGATGATGGGTGTTTGGGGAAAAACATATCATGCAGATTATGAGAAGTTCAAGTTTTCAATACACACAAACGCACATGTGGGAACTTGTAGCTTTCTTTCTTTCACTGTTTTTAAGACTGACCTTCAGAGGTAGTGGGAATTCACAGCGCTGCTCATCGATCCTGCTGCCCTGATGGACCAGAATACTGATGAAAGCTCTGCTGTTCAGTCACTGGCGGATGTACACGTCGAATGAGATCAATCACACTGAAACTCACCTGCAGCTTCTCAATGATTTCAAACAGCTCTGTGTCCTGACGTAGAAAACAAGCACCAAGTACCGCGCAGATATGCAGGCAGTGAGAAAGGGAAGAAGAAACACAGGGGGGAAGAGGAACATGACAAATGCTTGTGAAGAAAACACGCCTTATCATAAATGCACCGTAACTAAACTCATGAAGCATAGGACGTGCATGCTAAAAACAAAATGACAATGATATTACTCTCTGACTGCTGCTGGATGAAAGAAAAGGCTTGCTTTCACTGGTCGGAGAGTCCAGAATATCCAGTATTTTGTCCTTTTCAGGTCTGCAGCAACAGGTTGATTTACAAAAAAACAAAACAAAAGAAAGAGTATGATTTGTTAGCCCGTTCCAGTTCTTACAGGACAAAATTTGATTTCATTCCTGTTCAGAATAGTTGTAAGGAAAAGAAAAATTAAAACCTCACCTAATTTCATCCCCACATGTAAATCTGTCCACACTATAAACAAGGAAGTGAAAATTACTCCGAAACACTATACTTAAAGGATTACTTTAATAAGAAGAAAAATTTAGGTTTATATAGAATCTAAAGTTACTAAGTTGTGGGAAATGTCAAGTCCAAGTATAAGACAATAGTGTCACTCACCCGCCATATGCCCCAAAAGTGAAACTTCTCTTTCTAGAGAAGGACATGTCATTCCTCTTTTCTCTCTCCATGGCTGTGGTGTCACTGTCAGTGTTTGTACATGCCAGTTTGGTACTGAGTCAATCAGGGCTGGCTAAGGTTGAATTAATTCACTCTATCATTCTGTCACTCCTCCTCCTTCTCCTCTCGGCCCCCTGCCACTCACTCATTTAAGCTTCCCTTTCCTCCCTCTGTCCTGTTGTCAGCCCATACAGGCAGCATTAACCCACTCACGGTCACAGGTGCAGCTTCTGCGTACTGCAAAAAAACAGACAGTCTGGCTGCCACGTGCTGCTTTCATCCCGTTGATCCCAAATAAATTCTCGTCTGGTGTTATTGAAGGCTGGCTGAGCTTAGAAATAGACTTGTCAATAAAGGAAGAATCTGAGTGAGACATTTTCTGACAGACCTGTTACCCTTTGAGTTAGTGAGGATCATCAATTATTGACAGCACACGCAGTGAGGGTGAGGAAGAAGGCAGCAGGGGAGGGCGAGGTGGAGAGAGCAGGAGTACGCTGTGAAGGGAAGTAAGAAAGGGAGAAACTGAGAGAGACAGAGAGAAACAGCAGAGATGTGCATAGTTTAATGGTCCCACATGATAGAAATTCTATTAACTACCTTTTCTTGCCAATTTAATAATGGTGTGTGCTTGCTGAAAGTGAATGTTGGATCAGTTTTGATCATATTATTGAACACGAACTGCCAGTAAAAGGAAAATTAATAGAAGTAAAGTAGATATATATAATTATAGTCTTATATTTCTATTTCCTGTAGCCTGTGCATCACATGTGTATATTTGATAGTGCTGCAATTCAAACCTACTCCAAGTAAAAGTCCTTCCCTTGACGGAAAAATGTTTAAGGAAGTTTAAAAGTATTTCACAGTGGAATTTAAGGAAGAAAAATCCTTTAAGCTGTAGGGTACCACATACTGTCTCTTAAAGACAGCCATTTGTGTCGTTTTGTGCTAAAACTCATGAATTAGAGGGTCTCTTATTTTGAATGTTTGTCAGAATTAATAACAGTCCATCCTCTTTTTATCAGACGGCTCTCTATTAGAGGGATATTTGTGTCAGTCTTTAAAGCTCCTCTTATCAATTGGCCCCTTGTCTGTGATTCAAATTCAAAATGCTCTTATCAACATATCTTCAGTGCAGTTTAGGGTCTGGGGGGAGACGGATTTAAGGGCGTATGGTGATTGGGTATGGAACACGTCACTCAAGAATTATTATTCATTTATTGGTCAAAAGTGAACAATGAGCCTAGTAGCCACGCCCCCCTCAATGGATAGTCCAGTGTCGCGCGGAAGTTTATCTGTGGGATTGGAGAGGAAATTTGCGTGGTTACTTTGCGTGGAACAGTGAGCAAGACGTGAAACATTGTGCAGCGTCTTTTACTTACTTTTTCGTATTCTGCTGCAGAAACAGAAAAACGGTAAGCCTTAGGTTTTGATAGAGCTTTATGACAGCTGCTTAAATGTAAGAAAAAAGTCGAAGTTCGCTAGCTAGCTAGCCAGCTAGCATCAATAATCAATCATCAACGCTTGGCGTCAACTGTCAACAATCTTTTACATCTTAATTCTTGTTAATTTAATATTAATAAGTGTTATAGGTTCATCGATTTCCTTATGAGATTTCTTTGTTATTGTTTTGCGAGACCCTCAGCTGCATTGTTTTGTTGGCGCTGGATGTGGTTTTATTTTATAACTTATAGATCAGGGGGGGGAAAATCGTAACGTCTGTCGTGTGTGTATTCACATGTATTGTTAAAACAAATACTGTACTTTCAAAATGTGCAACTTTTGAGTTAGATGGAGCTCCATAAGCACCATTTGACCGTCCAAAGTAACCGTGAACGTACAGTTCAGGAAGAGGTCACAGTCTGTTTGCAGTGTTGTGGTGGGATCTTTATTTTTCTTTTATCTGGTTATATATGTCCTGCTTATAGGTCGTTGCGACAAGATGTTGGAGTGTGGCATGCTGGAGAGGGACAAATTAGCTCTTCGGAGACAGTCTACTATCCTGTGCAAACAGCTGGTTGTGGACGAGCTGCTCATCCAGTCGCTGCAGGCAGACGGCATCCTGACGGAGAGCATGGCAGAGAGCATCATGGTAATGTGAGCACAGACATTATTAACCTGCCAGCAACACAGTCACTCCTAATTTCAGCAGCTCTGTCCGTGCATTGTTGATATATCATCCCGGTGATGCACTTTTTGTTATGTGTTAAGTTTGTGGTTGATTCTGCAAACTTTTCCAGCTATTGCTGGATGAAATTGGGATTCTTACATGGTTCACACCAGGCGCAGGAGCGCTGCCAAACGGGTACGCCACGCCAGCCGATGAGAATTGTGATCAACAAGAGTGGTCCCAGCAGAAGAGCTGGTTTAGGTGTGTCCTAGAAGCAACCATTTGGTCTCTTCTGCTAGAGAAACACACCAAGTTTATTTTGGTGCTCGACCGCAGCTAAGCCAAATAAACAGATTCTCTGTGCTCTGTGACAAGAATGGCATAGAGAATAAAACACCACGAGTGGGCTCCGACTTGCCTGTCGACATTAACCTAACCTGGCTTAACAATGTGAAAAGTTATAAAAGATGTTTAACCATATATGAGGATATATGGAAAGAAAATTTTATGTGAGAAGGGACTAAACACTGCAAGAAATATGTGTTCACTCATGCTGATAACCCCACAAGATATGTAACACTTTGGAGACACTTCCAGTTTCACAAATCCAGCCAAGCAGACAGTGCTTGAAAGTCTTCTTCTGAACTTCATCCAGTGAGACTTTAGGTCGTGCTAAGAACAGGACAAAGCTGGACCATGGTGCTTTCACTCCTTGTGGGACCCAGGCCTAAGACTGTCCTCATGCTAATAAGAGTTTTTCTTTATCTTCATCAAACTGAGATGATCAGCTGATTTGATGTCTTACCCTTATCAGACTTCTACTACCTGCAAATACCTCAGACACAGTCAGAAAACTGCACCCCTCCCTGGCATGCACAGCTGACCTCATACATCAGTATATATATGCACACATCCATCATTGGAAATCACCACCACTGAAACAAAACGTGCATTAAATAAAAATAAACAAGCGCATAAACAGATGTCAGTTACAGATACAATAGCTCTAAGAGCTGGAGGAAGCTGTTTACTATCCACATGCAGATAGATGATGGTCTTCTCACCCCATTTGCAATTATGCTTCTGGTACCAACACCCTGAAGAGCATTGTTGTGACAGTGCAATGCATGATGGAGGGTGTGTCCGATAAGATATAAGCAAGGGAAAATTTGTTCTACCAGAAAACTCTCTCTTCTCTCATCTGTCTGCTCCACTGGCTAATCTGGACACCACACACTGTTCCATATTGTCATATTTCTGCAAAAGAAAAACATTGAAAACATTACATTGTAAGAAAAATAAGTATGTTCCCTGGCTGCCAGATATCAAACTCTATTACACCATTGTAAATAATTTTATTGTTGGCCCACGCTACTAAATGCTTTGTGACTGTTCATTCATATTGTCAGGGAATCAGTGGACTATGCCCTTCAGAAAATAGATGAGTTTAAATTTGATACAAGCGGAAAGTTATAAAATGGCTAAAGTAATTAGTTGCCAAAAACAAAGCATCACTTATACACTCACAGGCCACCTCGGTTTCACATAAATGTAGAATGTTATCAGTGGCAGAAAGTTATGACTACCACCTTAATGTCTTTGTTTTTGTTTTTTTTGTTTTTTTTTTTTTAAAGAGTTTTGTTGATTGGGTGCTGCTCTAGGATTTAGAATCCTTTTTGTTGAAATAAATGTAAAAAGTGTCGAAAGTAATATGAATCAAAATGACTCTTTCATTGTTCTCAGACATTCTTCTCTGACCCCACTATCGCAGGCTGAGAAAACTTCTCAGAAGCGCAGCTGGCGTTTGTTACTTCTTTTACCAAAGCGAGGACCCAAAGCCTTCAGCAGCTTCTGCTCAGCACTCCAGGAAACGGAGCAACAGCACCTGTGCGACCTGCTTACACAATCACCTGAGACAAATGGCAGAAAGACATATTTAGATGTGAGTGTTTGGTTGCAGCTCATAAGCATACATCATCACTGAACACAGGAGCTAAGGTATTCACAGCAGATTTTTTTTCATGAGTTGGTGCAACACTTTTACTGTTTTTTTTTTCGCTTGCAGGGTATTCAGCCAGAGAGATCGCCAGAGGGAAAGGCTGGGCGACTGGAAGGAACAGAAAAGAAGAGAGAGGTGAGCAGAGGACAAAATCATCAAATGTCACGACTGCAGGCAGTGCCACTGTTGTCATTTTTAGTGAATTCAAGACTTAAGAAAAACTAATGTTATTACATCTATGTGACGCTTATGCCAGCCCAATTACAGAGGCTTGTATTTTAAAGAAAACAATAACGCTAAGTTTTAGTAACATGGTCTTTTACAGATGTTCTTATTAGACAAAGAGGAAAAGAGTGAGGTGAGCGCCATGTCATCATTCCCAGTCCAGCCCTCAGATAGTTACTGGTCAGAGTCATCGTTCAGAGAGTCGACCCCAGTCAGCGAGGAGGACGGAAACAAAGAGAGAGACAGGGCAAAGATGAGAGGAAGGGATAAACAGACAGATGTGAGAGTTACAAAATATATTACTGTCCTATTACTCATGGAGAAGACCTGCTGAGTTGGTGAAACAGCTGTCAGATTCCTGAGTAGTTGGTTTAGGACAACATGTGTCACACCAAACAACTGCTGCCATAGTAAATGTCTAAATATCTATTTATTTGTCCAGTTTGGTCTTTGTTTGCAGCTGATTTTTTTTGTCTTCTTTTTCCCCTTTAAATAACTTCAAATTTAGAGAATAGTGGCGTCCTCTCTTCCACTACCAACTCAGGAGGAATTTGCTGCGAAGAGAGCGAGGACACATGGTGAGTGTTACTGCAGAGAGATCCATCTCCATTCAAGTTAAAATAGATTTCTGTGTTCAGTGTTGTTGTTTTGTTGTTATTTGTTTCCTTGGAGACTGAAGGTGATATCTGGACAAAAGGGCTTATCTATTGTTCAGTTTTAAGCCAGATAATTTACTACATATCTTGACATATAAACTTTTTTTTTGTAGACATTACCCTTTTAATGAATAGAGTCTTCATAGATTGGTCTTTTTTTGTTTTTCCCTTTTATATTTATTGTATAATTCAGCCTTATCACACAAAGAAGTGCAGGAGTTTGCTTGTTTTAGTCTGCTGCTGATTTCAGTACCTTCATGCACCACACCCTAAGAGTGACTCATCAACAGCAAGTTTGTCGTTTCATCACCACAGGAGCATTCATTGATCTGAGGACTCTGAATAAGCTTTTCTAATTGTAACAAGCTTAGATTTCGGATGTTGTATTGTGTGCTTCTTTGTGTTTGCAGCAGAGTCCATGGAGTTCAGCCTTGACGCCGACAGTCCCATAAACACTCCTGTTCTCCCGTGCACACCCGACTTTTACCTCTCTCACTGCCAGCAGGTACATTTCCTTCCTTTAACAGGTCACTTCAATAGGTCTGAAGCGGTTCATTTCTGTCACGCTTATAAGGCCCCTTTGAGAAATATTATCTGGATATCAGTATATTTTGAACACAGTTGAAAGCTTTATTTTTGTTAAAGAATTTTCATATGTTTTGGAGCCCTTCATGTTTTAATTATTTGCCTTTTTCTGTCATCTCTGCCGCTCAAGTCTTACAGAATGACTTCATCTCCTCGTGGCTTTGCCCTGGTGATCAGTAATGTGACCTTTGACTCTTGCACTGCTCCTGACCTTGACCCGAGGAAGGGAGGCGAGGTGGATGATGAGGTCCTCAGGAAAGTTTTTACAGAGCTGGACTATCTTGTCAGTGTGAACCGAGACCTAACTGCTCAGGTAAGACTAATTTAAACAGGACTCATCTTATTTTAGCTGGTGAACTTAGAAGAGGATGTTTCAAAAAGAGCAAGTTAACTGCAAACCTGAGAAACCTTTTGACTTCAAATGAAAGTAAATTTTGGATCTTATTTAGTTGAGTAACTTTGTTTAAGCAAGGCTGGAGAGTAGTACAGTTAAAGAAAGATTTGTTTGTTTAGTCCAGTTTGACTCTGCTGGTGATGGAGCAGTGTGGTAACCATAAAATTGTTTTTGACTAGATTCTTTCTCTCCAAAAAGAGTTAAAATGACTTTGGTTTTGTCTCGTTTGCTTTATTTTTATGTAGGGAATGAGGACTTGCATTGAGAACTTCTGCAGGCGGCCAGAGCACCGGACAGTGGACAGCTGTGTGGTGTGTCTGCTCTCCCACGGTGTGGAAGGAGCTGTCTATGGCACAGACGGAGGACTTCTGCCGGTGGGTTTGTCTCGTACGTTTCTGCATTGATGTCTTTCATATTTCATGTACATTTAATATTTAATCATGTATTACTTGGCTACTTTCAGCTGGACTGGGTGTTTGAGGCTTTTGACAACGCACACTGTCCGCTGCTTCAAAACAAACCAAAGATGTTTTTCATTCAGGCTTGCAGAGGAGGTAAGATATGATGATGAAGTGGTAAACATTTATGTCGAATGTTTGACACATTATGGGAGAGCTGGAGAACAGACAGGTGTCAGCCTCTCCCTCCACTGACTTAGATATCGTGTGGTGGATGGTGCTCTCTTAGCCGTTCATCTGCTCCATAGCTCCAGGTGAAGCCTAAATATGCCATATATCCATATTCTTTGAAAGCTTGCAGTGCAAGGACCATGAAGTAAACTTGATGGGCTCCTTCTCTAATTATTGTTCTTTATCTCTGTCTTCACACCTGATAATGACATATCCTCAGGCCCTTTAGACCAGGGGTCTCCAAGCCCTCAAGAGCCATTGTCCTGCTTGCCTTAGATGTCTCCTTGTATCAACACACCTGATTCAAATTAAAGGTCATCATCAGCTTGTCTGCAGGGAAACATCTAATACATGAAGGACAGTGGCTATCGCAGACCAGGGTTGGAGACCCCTGCTTTAGACCCATCTGGAGCAAATCTAATGACTTCACACACTTCCTATACTCCATCACAGAGCCCCCCCACTGTTGTCCTGCTGAAAGACCATTAGATTTGCTTTGCTGCTTTCTTCCAAAGCATCATAAATGAAAACCACTGTTGTTGAGACTTATCTGGCATGTAGCTCTTGAAGAATATGAACCATTATGGTATGTCCTTGGGCACCTTTTGAATATAAAGTATAATCTGTATAGTGTGTGTCAGACTTATATTGCAAATAGAAATAAAAAAGTGCTGAGATGGTTCCTATGTAGCCATGCTGTGAAGACTGAGGCATCTCTGACTGTAGAAATGTTGTTTCATGATCAGGGTGATCTGAAGTCCTTCTGGTTTTCTCTGTGAGGGCCTTAATCTTTTCTTTTTTTTCTTTTTTTTCTCCTCTCTCTTTGTGTCAGACGAGATGGACTGTGGAGTAGAGCAGATAGATGGGCCAGCGAGGACTTTTTCACCAAGTTGCGAACAGCGGGATGCTGGACGGGAGGGACTGAACGATGCAGAATCCAGACAGAGCGCAGACTTGGGGAGGCCCAGGATTAAACTGCCCCAGCGGTCAGACATGATCTGTGGCTTCGCATCGCTCAAAGGTCAGAGAATTTGTAAGTTTAAATTTTTAAAATTTAATATTTATTTAATATTTAAAATTTAAAATTTAATAAAATTTTTCATTTTAAAATATGTTGAGGTAATATGAATAAGGGAGAAGAGATTCACAGTAATAGGACTGTGGGTTTATTTCAACAAAAGCTAAAATAAAACCAAACTTGACGTTAAGGCATGAAGATGTTGCTGTTCTGGTTACACAGTTTTGATACAAGAAAGACCACAGCAAGGGCTTCTTAAGTGGACAGACCCCCATCCCACTCCATCTCACAAATTCATCCAGCCTCACCTGAAACTGCTAGAAGGGAGAAAAACATTTTAACTTTAGAAATCTCTGCTCATGAATATTAATTTTGCTGCAAAAGAACAAAAAGGCAGAAAGTTTCATCATGAGATCTGGAGTGTTTTTGCTGTTAAATAAATGATTCCAGCTCCAAATCTATGAATTTCTCTTTATTAAAGTGGCAAAATAGATCTTTTTGACTATAAGATTTGTTTAGAGTTATAGGTATGTAAATTATTGCTAATTGAACTCCCAATGTTGGTATTATCTTTTTGTAGTGTTGATTTCAGTTTATCTCACTACCAGACCAGACCCGCCGCCCAGATCCCCAGATCTCATTTTGATGTATTAAGCCGTTGTTTGATCTCTTCCTCCTCAAGGCACAGCAGCCATGCGAAACACCAAGAGAGGATCCTGGTTCATCCAGGAACTGAACACAACACTCCGCCTTCATGCCAGAGACACACACCTCGCAGATATCCTGGTGCAGGTGAAGACTATGTCTCTCACTTTTATATTCCAGAGTATTTTATAAGATGTTAATGATTTTCCGATTTTTCTGTTTTCAGGTCAACGGTCGTATTAAGGAAAGGGAGGGTTATGCCCCAGGTACCGCCCATCACCGCTGTAAAGAGATGTCAGAGTTCACCAGCTCACTCTGCAAAGACCTCTACCTTTTCCCCAAGTACCAGCCCCAGTATTGACATGTAAAAGTGCACTTTAGGTTGATACGCACACAGATCATTCCTTGTGTTGAAACCTCTCAGTAAAGGCAACCAAATTGCTCATTTACTGCCACACACACGATTCCCTCATTATACGTAACATTCAAATGGATTTTTTTTCCATTCAAACCACAGACATTCACATGAGCCCATATTCATGCAAGTTTTGGAAAGAAAAGAGGAGGAAAGATGTATTAATCTGCATATATGTGGAAATGAGTAACAGTACAAAACATACTCGCGTCTTCGTCTGTGTTTATGCCAGTTAGAAGATTTATATGTTAATCCTTTTCAGTCAAACTGCAAAGCTACTTTGAGGCCTCATAATTCTCTATTTTTAAAACATATTTTTTACACAGATCTATTTTTGTGGCTTAGTTTTGTATGAAATTGTTTTATAGGGATTTTTACATCCAAGCTTTTATTTGTACACGTTTGTTATAAAGTTGTGACCATTTCTCGTTTTTAGCATAGTTACAGGCAGGTGGCAGCACAGCAGAGACGAATGCATTTCATCATCTCTTGATAGTCAACTCTGTTTGTGTTCTGCAGTTCAAAATAGTTCATATTGTCATGATTATAGACAGCTGTAAAGTTATTTATATTACATCATATAATCTATGATGAAACAGTCATTTTCTATAGAAACTAAAGAACATAATGTTCTTTCTTTCATTTTGACCTAAGAGGAAAAACATTTACAGAGGCAGCTTCAAAAATGAAGTTTTGAAAAATTTCAGTTTTTTTTTTGTTTGTTTTTTTTTTGCTAGTGGATGCTTAGTCAGAAGACTGCAGCATTTTAAATGTAAATGTCTTGACTACACCCGCTGATACTTAGTAAACTTATCATGTCCATGTCAGGGTGGTGGGCTGGATTGTGGTGCTACTTGTGGGGTCATTCACATGTATTATAAACTTTTTCTAGTGTTTTCCTCTGTGTGGGAGCTCCATATTTAGTGTCAGTAATGTATTCCGCTGTTTATGATACAGTATGGATAAAAGAGTCTTCCATAAACAATAATGCAGTTTCTTATAGCAGCTTGAGCTGTGTGAGGATTACTTGTTAGATAAACTTATGACCATGGTGCTGCTTTAATCACATATTTGTATAGATCTGGCACCTCTGCATACAGAGAAATGTATTTTTGAGCTGTGCAAGCATTCCTAGTTCCTCTAAAGTCCCCGGATGAGCAGAAGATGTTCAGTTACAAGATTGTAGTATTAAGGACGACGATGTGTGGTTGAAACAGTGTTGGCTGTTAACCATCTGTTAACAAAGATGCTCTGCCGGAGGTGGTCTCGTCTACTCTGCTCTGGAGCACACTCGCTCCTTTTGTGATTTGTTTTTTTTTTTTTTCATAATGAGACGTGATGTTAGGAGGAAAAAAAAAAATTTGAATGGTGTACCTGCAGGATGAAGAGATTTTGTTTCTGTCAACAACTGCCAAATGTGTTCAATAAACAAGCAATGGGTTTTAAAGATGGATCTCACGTTTTCTCTTTTTTTTTTCCTGCATGTGTGTAATTACATTTAGTGAGCGATGAAGGCAAGGCTTTTGCACGCACATGCATGCGACTCCTCCCGTGCGTGCTCCACCATATTTGATCCTCCTTGTTGCCGTGTTTGTGCGCGTGTTGTTGCTGGCGTACAGCCTGTCCTCTCAGTTCTCAGGTGTAGTATAACTAGCTCCCACTATTTCGCTGTGCTCAGGTCTCTCCCCTCCGCCGCTGCTGGGATGTACGTATCTCACACCGCCTGCCGAAACCCACCGATAATGTTCTTAGTGTATCAGATGGAGGCCTGGCCACCTGTCCACAGTCATTCCCGCTTGACGTGGACAAAGCGGCGGTCAGAGTAACACATTTCCCTCTGGCCTCAGATGAAGCTGTGAGATTAGGATGTTATGTGCTAGCGTGTGGACCACAAAGCGGGGCAGGTTTAAGGGAGGATCTGTGTGTTTGTGGTTGTTATAACGGCTGGTTGTCTCATCAGGCTGAGAGGAGAGGAACCCACTGGTGAACTACAGATGCTTAGATTAACTTGTCAGAGGGGGGTTGGGGTTCTCTCGTGGCGTGGAGTGGAGCTTTCCAGCCTTTACAGCGCAGATTCACTGAACCCCCTTCCTGCGTTAGCTGCTCTGGATGTCTGAACCTGCTGTAAAGTTTAAGCAATATGGAGATCACTTTACTTTTTCTTGTACGGGAGGGTACATTTGGAGATGAGAGAAGCGCCACAGCATGTGAGCGGTCGGGGCGGGGGGGTTGCCTTGCTGCATTGGCTGATAAGGTGTGAGCTGTCACAGGGGTGTCGTGTGCACCTTCCCGCTCACGTTGCAGGGGCAGCCCTATGAGGGGTGCCCTTCCAACTTCCACCCCCACCACCGCTGTCCAAACAAGAACATGCCAACCAAACACACACATCTAATGGCTGACTGGCAGGGAGGGCACTGAGAGAGCTACGGGTCTCTGTTTGTGTGTGTGTGTGTGTGTGTGTGCGTTATTAGGTGTCTGCAGTTCTAATAAAGGAAAGCGCCGTGTCCTTCTCTGC
>JAOWBL010000008.1:12348781-12360284 GCA_028564865.1 Zenarchopterus dispar
AATAAATGTAAAGTTCCTTCCTGTTATGGACCAGAATTTAATCACTTGGTTTTCAAACACCAGGCTCTTGCTTGATCGCTTGTTTGGGCTACATTGTTTTTGTTTAATTTTTTGTTTGTTTGTGATACCTATTTGCCTCTACTCGAGCCGCAGCCTTGTGAAGTCTTTTTTTTTTCCTTCCTTCATGTGTTAGTGGTTATAAATACCTATATACAGGAAACCTGAGTAGACAGGTTAGATGTACATGCTGAAATGAAGTCATGTCACTATGTCATCTGTTAAAATGCTCAACCAGAAAGACGTTCTCAGAAGCGTCTCACCAAGTCTGGTGTATTTTAACTCATTACGCCCTGATGAGGTGTGCTGTTACCTTTCAGTTGTGTTGCATCAGACTGTTACATACAGAAAATAAATGTATATCAGTGGGTTGATCCGAGTATATTTTTGATAAGACACAACCTAAAAATGCTCTTTTTTTGCTGAACTGTGAACATAAAAAGGAGATAATGAGCAGTTTGTGTAGTTGCGGATGTGAAAGAGGAGTTTCATCGACAAGCGTGTCAGCGGGCTCTCCTGCTCTCGCTCCTCTCCTTCAAAAAGATGCGGAAAATCCCAAATCTCCGACCCACCTGGAGCCTCGTGTCAGTTTTACTGTAAATAGGAAATTAATCGCCTTGTTTACAAGCTTAATGTCTCTGCAAAGTCGCATGCGTCTCAGGTGTGAAAGCCGTGGTGGCGCCTGGACCCGAGAGATGGGGAAACAAGAGACTTGGAAGATTTGAGGGGTTTACGTGTTGAGCTGTTAATAGATTATCCAAATATAATTCATTTATTGATCAGGAGGAGGATGCAGTGTTGTTAGGTGTTCTCAGAAACTCAAACCGGTGCTGCGAAGGAGTAGCAGGGATCTGTTTTTACTGGTCCTAGTGAGAGATTAAAACCTGGTTTACAAGTCAACATCTCTGCCTCTAAAGGTCCAAGTGTAAACGTGCTCTCTGTCTATACGCTTGTGCTTTATAGATAGATAGATGTGACTTATAACTCACTATATTTCATCTATCTCCTTCACACTTAGATGTGTGGATTTTTAAACCTTGTTCAGTGTGTTAAGTTAGGAGTTAATAAAGCTAATTTAATAATGGAAGAAATCAATTATAATCAAGCAGAAATTTAAAAAAACATGAAATATAACAAGTTAGGAAGAGAAAGTAAGTGATACCTTTGCTCTAAACGTTTTTAGATGTGCGAGAGAGTAATATATTTGATTTACAATCATGGGAATTTTTGTTCTTGGAAAAGCTCAACTAATTGATCTTCATAAGTAAATACTTTAAATTTATTGAATCTTTTCATTCCCAGCTTGTCTGACTTGTTGAGCTGATCTACTGTGTACAGACTGTGTGGATTACACTTGAAGTTTGATAAGTTGGTTGTGGTTTTACCAGTTGAACTGTCCAGCGGCTGCTGTCTGGACTCGCACCAAAGAGCATCGCTGAGTAACCGGTCCGACATGTAACTCAGTCGTTCGGTTTCAGCTCAGTTTTAGCGTCTCCGACCTGCAAATCTCCAAACAAGCTTGTACAGGTCGGTCAGTCGCCTCCAAGTGACACAACTGTTGTCGACCTTTGACCTTCATAAAGAGGAAGCTCCCTCTGTGGACCTGTGTGACGCTGACAGACACACTCACAGGGTGGCCGGGACACAGCGCTGCTCGTTTGTGTGCAATCTACACACACACACACACACACACACACACACATTTTGATCCAGCTGGTTGTGTGTTGCAGTTTATGTCAGGGATGTGGTTAAAAACAAGGATGCGTGGCGAGACGAGAAGTGAAATAGATCTCATAAGTCTCAAATGTTAGAGGCTACTAAAAGGGATAACGCTCACCTGCCAAATGTCTCCAGCTGGAATGGCAGGGATGTAGGCGATTAAGCCATTAAATTTGGTACTATATCGCTGTCAGTGGATGTGCTTTTTCAATCATGGACAGAGCCGTACTGTAATAATGAAACCAACAACCATTACACCAGTAGCATTAAGGCAAAACACCATGTCGTGAAATAGCGTCAATAACTTGTCATTGTTTCGTGTGAAGGCTAATGCGCTCCATCTGTCTGCGCAACAAGCCTCCTGGGAGAGATGGGCCGAAAACGAGACAAACAGCGTGAGAGAGAGGGAGGAGCGTGGCGAAGTGTGTCAGTGAACATTGGGTCACGCTGCTGCTAAAATTATCGACGAGTAAGGTTTCACCTCGGGGTTGGAGGGGGGGTGTTGGATGGACCAAGACAAGGGGTGTTGAGAGGGAAAGTTTAGGGGGGGGTAGAAGAAAACGAACGCCTGCCTGGAGGGTTCAGACCTAGGTGAGATGGCTCGGAAAAAGAGATGAAGAAACTATCTGTGGCATCGAAAAAATCCGGTTTCAGATGTACAAAATCTTTCCAGAAAAAAAACAAAGCACTTACGCTGCTAGCTCAGATTACCATTGATTGATGTTGTTGGGCAGAGCGGGGCCGAGAACACAAGAAAGTACGTTAATTATGTCAGTATTTGCTGCTCAGAATGAGTCACCCAGCGTTACCCTGGTATGATATTCTGGTATTGTACCAACCCAACTCTGCCCAAAAATAATAAGATTCTGAGCTATCAGGTTAAAAGATAAAATCTTTTTTTTTATTTTTTTTTTTATTTGTGCTTTTTTTTAAATTTCTGGATTCCCCTCTAAATTTTTAGTTTAAAAAATCGGGGTCAAACAAAAACTGTTCGTTGTTATCGATGCTATGAGATGGATCAACACTGGAAGAATTAAAACAAAATATTAGGGGCGGGTCTGTGGAAGTAAGACCTCCATGTTTCTCTTAACGTATTTCCTCTTTGATAATATTTAAATTGCAAAACGAATAACACATTATTTTGAAATGTGTGTAATGTTTGGCTGAAAGAAAGTCATACAAGAAAGAACAAAGTTAGAATTGTTAAGTTTCTCACGTCATTTTATAGAAAAGGCTCCTTCCATCTTTTTTTTTTTTTAACTTCATTTTGACAGACGGTCAACATCTTTCTGTCTCTAAAGATCCATTAAAAGATTAAAAAAGCACTGGATCATCACGAGGTGACCTATTTCAAGTTAAAATGCTGGTGTACAACTTGAAATAAAAAAGTTACTAGCCGAAATCATCTACAGTCAATCCGATTTAAGTCTACATGTCTTAGTGTAAAGAATTCAGTGGTTTGTATAATAATAGTAGACATACACTGGTACAGTAAGCGCTATTCCACCAAGTGCATTTTATTACACAAAAATCTGACATGTAAATCATGACGTCCTTTTTCAACACACCTTTTTCAAAGGTGTGTTGTTGGCTGAACCAGAATCCAGTCGGGCTTAAGTAAAGCATGTCATCAATGTTCAAGGCACTTTAAGTGCAGAATAATGTCATACTCTGTGTCCCACAAAGTGTTAATATGGTTATGATCCCCTCTCAGTCGGCAGGTATCGTTTTCATACCTGAAGCTTGTGTTCGGCCTGCCTGGTGTCGTTTATGATCGTGCTGCAGGATCAGACGTCTGCCCCTCTGAATTAAGAGCTGCTGACAATTTATTGTCAACCCACAAGTGCCTGTATTAACCTCAGTCGCGTTCCCCTGGTGTGTGTGTGTGTGTGCGCAGCTCTGACCAGAACGGCAGGAGTCTATACAGTATGGAGGCAGGTACGGTCTGCGTCCGGCAAAGACAGGAGAGGACAGATGTAAGGCACAGATATCCGGAGGGGGTATTACTGTACGTTGTAGTCAGGCAGCAGAGCGATCAGCGACTTGCAGGAGCAACGTCTGAAAGGATGAGAGGGCGCATCAACACCTTTGAGACAGTTCTGAACGTAGACCAGTTTCTGGTAAGGCTGAGGAGGTGGTATATTAAAAGTTTTCTTCTGATCTGGGAACTGTTTTTAGGAGAAGTGATGATTTTGATGAACGAAGGAAACAAATCTGACCAACTTTCAAATCCATACTGTGCCTTTTGATCCTTACATGCAGACCAGGTCTTAAATGACTTGACTTTGGACTCGGGTGTGAGACATGGTTTGGTTCAGTTTGTCTTTTGCCTGAATTAACTCGCCTTAATTACAAC
The DNA here is from genome assembly GCA_028564865.1 of Zenarchopterus dispar. Taxonomy (NCBI): domain Eukaryota; kingdom Metazoa; phylum Chordata; class Actinopteri; order Beloniformes; family Zenarchopteridae; genus Zenarchopterus; species Zenarchopterus dispar. The sequence continues at coordinate 12,352,914 of JAOWBL010000008.1, forward strand.
ATAACAGCTTGAACCGTGTTTGGAAGAGACATGGAGATGTTATGATACAGGTTAATTAGTGTCTTTATGTGGAGGCACACTCTGGTGGAGTGTGTGTGTGTGTGTTGGTCGGTTGAAAGTGTGGTGTGTGTGTGTGGGAGGCTAATCTGATCCGTCCATCAGCGAGCGGGTCAGATTTTATCATTAACCTTGCGAGTCGGGACAGGGTTATATTGTTGTAAGGCCTCACTAAGCACACGTTTTGCATTTAGTGCAAATACAGACTACACAAACACAAACTTCGTCCATTCAACAACTCATGAAAACACACTCAGATATTCATGAATATGCAGCTCTCTCATGAGCTATTCAGGAATGTGGCGTTTTTGTCATTTCTTTCCTTTTAATTAACGTTCAATGTCATACTGCCCTTAAACCTTTGCATCTATTAGCAGCGCTCGCTGTAGACAAAGCTCTCTCTCTGTTTCACTCTGCAAACCTGGTTTTCTGATCCCAGTAAAAATGACCTTGTTAAATAAATGTAGGATCCATGAATCTGTTCCCAGCTCCTGCCGGCTCACCAGCATAATTTAAACTCCCATTTTGGTGAGTGGTTTGGATTTTTACGATGATTTTTTTTAAAATTCTTGTTACCGAAGAAGCTCAACTTCTTACAAGAGTCGTCTTTGCAGTTAATGAGAGGTGCAAGTGTCTCCGATCTGCAGTAACAGCTGACTGCGTTCACATATCCACAGAGAGATTAGCGGGAAAAGTACAAGAAAGTAATAAGAGCTACAAGGAGAGGAAAGAGGAATCTGATTAGAGGAGGAAAAGGAGGGAGGAGGCTGGGGTTTATATCCTTGTGTTAAGGGCCAGGAATGGGAAGGTTATTTCACAAACATGAAGCTAAACAACAGCAGCAGCAATGGTAAAGAGCGTGGGAAAGTTCAGGAAGTGTTCATCACTAATGTGAGTTTATGGCCTTCGCGTGCTCCGGTGTGTAATAATGACGTAATATAAACAAAGGTTCTTTGAGATAAAAACAGCAAAATCACCTGAAGCATGAATAAATCACAGCAACCAATGGTTTTCTCACGCTGTCAGTTTTTTGTTCCTGCAGTTTCAGTTCTTCTTTTCTTAAAAAAAAAAAAAAAAGTATAACCTTTTGAACGATGCAGAGTTAATGTCAAAAAGGCAATAATTCTGTATTGTTTATATACATACATATATATATATATATATATATATATATATATATATATGTAGTTTCTCTTTTAGTTTGATCTGCAAGTTAAAGATATATTGTTGCTCATAAAGTTAGAATAAAACATTTCTGTTTTTTAATCTGTTCTCATGAAATGAAAACAAATTTATTCCAACTTTATAGGTAACAGTGACTATGGAAATGAATGAAGGGAAACCAAATAAAGACAATATGGTTTAAAAAGCAAAACAAAAGAAAATTGAATGTTTTATGTCAAATCTCTCTTGGAGTTTTGAGGGAGTATTACACACACACACACACACAAGTGTAGAGTCATATGTGGCTCCATCAGTGAAATTCACTTGCTGAGGTGATGACGATCGGGTTTGTGTTGATATCTTCAGTGAGACAGATAAGTAAAAGGAAGAGCACCATAGATGCAGGGAAACAGAAATGATCTTATTGGACCTCCACAGACTCTGCTTGAAGCACCATTAGCCACTGCTACCTCAAAGCTGTGGATGGTCAAACTGCATTGTGGGTAAGAGAGACACCAGTTTCTGACAAGGAGAAGTAAGTTTTAGGGCAAAATGCTTAATTGGAGTTGCACTATTTTAAAATGTCACAAAGCAGCTCCAAGTCTGGTTAGTTTATGTTAAACTCTGAAGAAGACCCTCCATCTGTTATCTTTTGCTACTTTATCCTGTTGAGGGTTGCTAGAGCTAGTGGGTATCCTCACTTTCACTGAGGAAAATATGCTGAACACCCTGAATGCATCACAATGTTAAAACTGTTCTCATAGAGTCAATGCCGGTGCTGATATATCAGAACCACTAATGTTTCCATCACTGTCTTATGAGGGTTTGACACCCATCTTCTAAATGTGTTACCACCACCTACTTGACCATCGATGTTTATCAAAAAGACGAAGGGTTTCTTCCAGTATCATGTCCTGCTGTGTTTCACTCAGCTGTTCCATCTCGGGGACAGGGAGTCTTCTGGATCCAGTTGTTTGGTACTGCCACTGGTTTCTCCTCAATGAAACTGTAAAGAATGGGTTCTGTGTGAAGCACAGCCATTGCAGTGTTGGAGCCAGAAACAATGCACACACAATTTAGAAATATGTTAGATAATGTACCATGCGTGACCGTGGGAGGACAAGTAAAACATTAAAAACTCCAAAAAATGCCCACGTTCTTAAACGGGTTCAAAGACGGGCCTGTGAGGAGGCTTTACTGCTAAAGAAATACCAACTGTAATATGTATATTTTTAAAAAGGCAAGATAAAGTCATCAGTCCAGCGCAAACAGAAACAATGCTGTTGTTTCACAGAAAACATAAAACGTAGAAGTCCGACATCAGTATAATGCTAATATTTGACTTGAGCCCTGGTTTTCGTCACTGAGGACGAGTACACGAGGTAAAATGTTCCAGCAGTATTTCTTTGCCACTCTGTGGGAAGAGTTCACAGGTTCCTGTTGCCACTGTCCCTGGTTTTGACGGCGTCTGGTGCCAGCGGCTGTTTGATGAAGTTGATGGATTAGTGCTTTGGTGTTAATGTGTAGTGCAGCAGTGCTGGTGGTGGCGAGGCTGTCTACAGCGTAGGACAGGAGATGGAGCAGAGACGGAGCTTCAGCAGCGTCAAGCCAAAGACAGCTGATGATGAACAGGTAAAGACGCCAGGAACAAAGGCTCTGTCTGCCAGCAGGGTAATTTGACTTTACTCATTTGTGTACATTCAGAGTCATAGTTGGAAGACAGCAGACTATGTGGATTTTTTTTTTCCTTTTTTTTGTGCATATTTTACAACGTACAGTGGGATGATGTTTGTTCCTCTGTGTAAAGGATTAAGACTTAAGAATAACAAGATTATTGATCCATGTCACGAGCTTGACTCATCTTTAATCAAAAGAACCAGATTCTTTTGTCAATTTTCCATTAACCCAAAAAGAAACTGACTATTTTCCCCCAGAAGCTAATAAAAAGCTGTCTGGATTTTTATTTTTTAACTTTTGATTTATATTACTTAACCGAAAGCAAAATCCTATACTTAAAAAAACAAAAAAAAAACTTTCTTATATGACATTTGCACCATTGCAACCCCTACGGCCTCTAAATGCATCAGTGGCAGTGTAGATGTCAGTCACAAACAGGAAAGTTTATTAAATCTGAGAGCTCTGAAAACAAGGAAAATCACAGTTTCACTTAATTATTTTGAATGTAAGCTGCACATACTGGTGTGTGTGTGTGTGCACATAAAAATACAGAGAAACCAATTAAAGTTTGGAAGTAATTGACTGACTTGATAATAAATAACACAAGGATATGTCTGAAGTTTGAGAAACTAAATAATATTTTTAATTAAAAAAAAAAAAATCTAAAATTCACTGTATATTCATTCCTCTGATCTGTAATCTAAACTCTTCCACTTATTGTCCACTAATTTAGTCAATAAAACAAGCTAAAACACAAACTACAAATTTGTTTTAATAGCTGATTCAAAATAGAAAACTGGTAAGATTTGCTCGAAAGTTTGCTTTTCTTTCTACAACTCGTTGCATCGTTTTAGTTGGAGCCTTTTCAGTGTATAAAGCGATTCACAAAGCCGCATTATTCTGAATAACAATTTGGGGTTTGTGGCGTTTAGCAAGATTTAAAACGAACTGCCAGACGATTTGGAGGCATCAAAGGTTTTCAAAAGCCTCCAGCAGTAACTGCATGGCCACCTGTTATGTGGTGCATTCATGTATTAATTATAAACTTCTATATTGGTCACTTTGTCATGTGGTTCTATTAAGCCATGCAATTCAGTGCTGCAGACTGAGGAAAGTCTCTCCCAAAAAAACAAGTTGCACTGGCCCGTCCTCGGTCAGCCTGTGAATATTTAAGCATTTTCACAGCAGATGAGGTTGCAGATTGCTGTTGCACCTTTATTTCATGACTTCAGGGGATAATTATGCGCTGGTAGCTGAGCTTCCATCCTGCAGCGCCTCATGCTTGGAGGTATCAGCTCACCTTTCCTGCGTGAACATGAGACAGAAATGCGTGGCAGTCAGTTCTCCTTATAAATTAGGTCGTGTGGTGGATGCATGCAGGTCTCAGTTGCACTTGAGACCTGCATGCAGCGGAGTCTGCAGGGTTTTACAGCTTCTATGCTTTTTAACGACAACAGTGCAAATTGCTGACGAGCTGTCATGTTTCCTGACATAGCAAGTACGTGTGTTTTGCTGTGTGTGTGTGTGTGTGTGTGTGTTTCTGCGGTTGTAGGTGTAAAGTGCACACATAGTGGGAAGGGGAAGATGTGGAATGTCCTCTCCTCCAGGATCTCCTCCTAGGGGCTCCTCGCCAGCCTCCTCCTCCTCTTCCACTCAGGGAGGGTTTTTTTTCCGTTCTCTATGCCCATTTTGTCTATTTATGTCTGTCAGACTATTCAGGATTGGTGTGTATCTCTTACACACATGCTGCACATTCCCATCTCTTTCTTGTTATCTCAAGACTCTCTGCGCTGGATCTAGTTTTATCCCTCTTCCAAGTCTCGGTTGTCAAAGTAATTTTTCCGCCTCTTCCATCTTTTCTCACCCTCCTCTTCAGTCTGACGTTTGTTTGGTTTTTTTTTTGCTTCACTAAAATCCAAGAAAAATACAATTTCTGAGTCATTTCTGAATGATTTCTTTCTGTTTCCTCTGGGTTACAGCTGTATGGTGAGTACAGGGAACAGTTAGGAAACTTTGCCCGACGGGAGGCCGCCCGTCTGCTCACAGAGAGACAATGGAGGAGACAAGCAGAAGACAACACCACAGCCACGGGCCGCCGAGGGCATCATCATCACCACCCTGCGGCCTTGGAGTCACATCTAAGCCATTCTTCCTCCACCAAGAAGCCTCGTCCCTACTCCAAATGCCAAGGTAAACCTCATTTTAGAGGCATCCAGGTGCTACAACAAAATCTTCTTGATGAATAAAGTAACATCTGCTTTTTTCTGAACAATCTTTTTTTATCCTCCAGCACAACATTGTTTTATTACACAGCTCTGCAGAAACGGATCATTTATCTGGCAGCTTCAGTTTCTGGATACTTTGCACATTATGATTTTACAGGCAAGATGATGAGGTCATAAAATATGATACAGAGTGTTAATACCAGGACTTAAGGCAGGAGAATTTTAAGCATATTGAGATCTCAAGTACATTAAAGTAGCCAGCCAGACAGAAAAACAAGCTCGTCTGCTGCAGGTCATTTTATTTATTTATTTCATTTGAAAACTGGAATGTCAGTGTAGGTCCTTCATTTAGTTCCACTGAAGAGAAAAATCGTAAACTCTTACCACGCATCTCTATGTTTTTAAATTAATAAGTCGGGTTTTTTTGAATATACATTTCCCAATTCCCAAAAAGTTGAAAAGCTGTGCAAATAAAACAGAATCTAAAGATCTCATAAACCCATCTTTCATTTGCAACAGAACACGTCAAATCTTTTCCTTTTTAATGAAGAAATAAGGCACGGCAGTTGTTGACGTTGGGGATGGTAACAATGTGTTTCAAACAAAGTTAGGACACGGGCAACTAAAGGCTGAAAAATTCATTGGTACTGAAAAAACACTTTTAGGAACATTGTGCAACTAATTAGGTTAACTGGCAACAAATCAGGGCATAAAAATAACACCTTAAAGAGGCGATAACATGATGTAGAGTCATCAATCTGTTAAAACGTGCTTCTGAAAATTTGGTAAAATCCTGGTTAATTAAAATATCCCATAATCTACGAAATATAATAACACCAAAATATCCAAAGATTATGCAGAAATCACGGTGTGCATGGGACAAATGTGGCAATTTAATGTGGCATGCCTGGGATCTTTGGGGCCCCAGGCTGCCCTGCAGTAAAAACAGACATGGTCGTATAATGGGAATCACTTCTCAGTTCAGGAACACTTCCAGAGGTCACTGTCACATCTACAAGTTAATGCTCCATCAAGCAAAAGGAGAAGCCATATGAGAACATGATCCAGAAATGCTTCTGTTTGGGTCAAAATGAATTTAAAATTGACTAAAGCAAAATAGAAAACTGTCCTGTGGTCAGATAAATCGAAATTTGGAAATTCATTTTGGAAACAGTGGACACTACAGTATGTCTCAAAGACAGGAGGGATCATCCCGGTTGTTGTCAGCACTCAGTTTAGAGCAGGATGCTGTTTTGCTCTTAACATTTTTGTCAGGGAAGGTCTTGCATCATTCAGCAAAACAATGCCTAACTGCATATTGCCTCCATTGCAAAAGCATGACTTTGTAGAAGAGGAGTCCAGATGCTGAACTGATCCAACTGCCAACTGAAAACATATAATTACACATACTGAAATGGAAAATAAAAAGGAAACGCAGGACTATTAAGCAGCATAAATCCTTCCTCAAAGAAGATTGGGATCACATTCCAGCCGCTCATTTTTTAATGAGGACCAGGAAGTGGGCTCACACTAGACCCATTTTAAAATCACTGCATTGGCTCACTGTGTCTTTCACAATCAATTTTTAGGTGCTTCTTATGGTTTTTAAAAGTCTTAACGGTCTTGCATCATCTTATTTTACTAATTTGCTTTCAGCTTATCAACCTTCGTGGACCCTCAGGTTCTCCGGCACCGGCCTTCTTAAAATTGTTCAAACCAGAACCCATGCTGAGGCTGCCTTCAAATACCACACCCCAAGTTCATAGACCAGCCTGTCGGAGAACCTGAGAGCTGCAGAGACTGTTGACATTTTTAAAAACAGGTTCAAGACCTACCTTTTTAATCTGGCTTTCAGCTAATGTTTGTTTTAATCCTGTTTTAGACTTCTTGTCTTGGATTTTTGTCTCCCAGTAAATCCTGGCAGCAAGTCAACATACATATTACAAACAAAAGCAGTTGATTTTTAATGTTAATATGTTCTCTTAAAGAGGACCCACAGAGCTGCCACCATAGCCAAACAAAAAGAACAAAAACTCATAGTAACTACAATTAAAAATTGAACTCAAAACAGGCATAACTGGCAAATCTACTTGTTTGGACACTGATATATTTCTGGTTCAACAAATGTCAAAGCCCGGTTTCATGAGAAGCTACATGTGTTAAAAGTAATATACCTTTCTTTCTTTCTTTCTTTCTTTCTTTCTTTCTTTCTTTCTTTCTTTCTTTCTTTCTTTCTTTCTTTCTTTCT